>OU745270.1:16062500-16662500 GCA_916618015.1 Xestia c-nigrum
AAATCGTGGAAGGAAATTAAAAGACAAAGATGTCATCATTATCATCATTTCATCATCATTTCAGCCGAAAGACGTCCACTGCTGGACATAGGCCTCCCCTAAGTGTCACCACATTGACCGGTCCCTTGCGACTCGCATCCAACGGATTCACCAGGTCATCGGCCCACTAGGGAGGTCTTCTAACGCATCGTCTTCCGGTTCGCGGTTGCCACTCCAGAACTTTTCGGCCCCATCGGCCATCCGTTGCCCTGCCCACTGCCACTTAAGTTTAGCAATTCTTCGGCTACGTCGGTGACCCTGGTTCTCTAGCGAATGTCTTCATTTCTGATTCGAACACGCAAAGAAATTCCGAGCATAGCTCTCTCCATTGCCCTTTGGGTGACTTTAAGCCTTTTGATAAGGTTTAAGCCTTTTGGTAATTGTGAGCGATCACGTTTCGGTCCCGTATGTAATCACTGGCAACACACACTGGTCATAGACTTTCGTCTTGAGACACTGCGGTAAGTTGGACGAGAAGATACCGCGCAGCTTTCCGAACCCTGCCCAGCCGAGTCGGAATCGACGATTGACCTCTTTCTCGAAGTTAGACCGAGGATGTCACACAACCAACATTGAAAGGCTTTTCAAGCTACACTACACGACGAGGCTTAATTATAACAGCCGCACAATTCAGTCGAAGGCTAAACCACGCTTTCAGAGGCGGCTCAGCGGACGGCTAATCATTCATTATATATCGAGACTACTCCTCCTGGAAAGCAAGTTAAGCCCGGTTAAGTCCCAGCTGTCATTTGCAGATCTTTGACAGTCGTTTCGAGTAGTCAAGCCTGAAGGTCTAAAACCAGTCTTACCAAGAGCTATCGTTTTATCAGTAACTAGGTCATAGTTGAGATCAGATAAGCAGTAATTTCCATGTAAAATACTGGTACTGTCATCATCGTCATCATCTGCCTTGCCTTTTGTACAATGAGTGACTGCCAATCTGACCTCCACAACCCAGTTAGTACTAAACTACTTACTCACAAGCTAGTCGTAGTAATTATTATAAGGTTTCTAGTATTTTGGACTAATGGTATGTATTACTGTTAGCTTGTGTCATTCCACTGCTGGGCAAAGGCCTCTCATGACTTCCAAATTCTTCGATCCAGGGCCAATGTTGACCACTGGTTGTTGGTTCCGTCCAGCTCATCCCGCCATCTCCTGCGAGGTCTACCGCGTCGCCTTCTGGTTGTGTCAGGGCTCCACATGTATGTATTTTAATATGTATTTAATTTTATCTGTAACTAGCTGACCCACGCAACTTCGTCTGCGTCACATAAGAGGGAAAAAGCTACCTACTACTACCTACCTACTACTACCTACCTACTACTACCTACCTACTACTACCTACCTACTACTACCTACCTACTACTACCTACCTACTACTACCTACCTACTACTACCTACCTACTACTACCTACCTACTACTACCTACCTACCTACCTACTACTACATTTTTTTTTTCACACAACAAAAAAAGAATCAGCCAAATCGGTCAAGCCGTTTTCATGCTATGTCGTGACAAAGGAAAACGGGTTTCATTTTTATATATATAGATTATGTGTATTAGTATGTACCTATTTATGTATACGAGTATCGATTTAAGTTATCAAAATGCTATTTTTCTCATTTATTTTTTTGTACTCTATCACAATGCTGTCCTATTTGACGACCCGAATGGCGTAGTGGTAGTGAAGCTGCCTTACGTTCTTAGGGTCCTGGGTTCGAATCCCGGTAGGACCAAATGTTTGTGTGATGACCATGGACATTTGTTTCCGAGTCATGGATGTTTATATATATAATAAGTATGTATTTACAAACAAAAAAAAAGTATATATGTAGTATATCAACTATCTAGTGTCCACGACACAAGCTTTGCTTAGTGTGGCACTAGGTGGCGCTATGTGCTAATGTCCAGCGATATTACTATTATTATTTGACCCAAAGCTTGACTGGTAGAGAATGCCTTATTAAGTCTGCCTATGTACCACTCTTCTACATGAACTTTAAATAAATAAATAATCATGATACCCCTTGGTAAGACTGGTTGTCAGACTTTCGGACCACTGAATACCGGTAACGACTGTCATAGATCTGATACTGGTACTGTCATAACATTACATGAAATAACAAATAATCTGTAAATATATTTTATAGCAGGGAAAAAAAATGGATTCTAAATCTATTCACGTGTGTGAATAATTGCTTTTCTATCATTTAGATTTATTGAGAGTGCAACGGTCAATTGAAAAGACGCAAACATGTTAGTTATCTGCGTCATTAAAGGTCATTTTTATTTCTGTTGCATGTATCGCAAACATTACCAGGCTCTTACATCTAGATTTTAACTATAGTAGCTCTGAGTCTGGATTTCTGCCTAGATGTTGACTATTATCATCATCATCATCATTTCAGCCGAGAGACGTCCACTGCTGGACATAAGCTCCAGCAAGTGTCGCCACATTGACCGGTCCCGTGCGACTCGCATCCATCGGATTCCCGCAACGTTCATCAGGGCATCGCAGAACGGCTGAATGGATCTGGATGTAATTCGGCACAAAGATAAGTAGATAAGAGAGTAAGATGGTCTGGAATAGCACACAGGCTACTTGATTTTTTTTCTCACTCATGCATATTCAAATTGCTACGGATCGAAGTCGCTGGCAACAGGTACAAAACAAAGAAATGGGGGTCTATTAATAATGGCGTAAGTACACCTCTTTGAGGAATAGTAGTGAAGCTGTGTAATATTTATTTAGATACATTTAAATAAATTGTATTTGTTATTATGAAACTCTGCTGTTAGGAGACAAGAAAGAACTCCCACCTTTCCTTTTTCAAAAAGCTGCTTTAAAAGCTGATTGAAAGCTGCTTAGGCTGATTAAAAGGACTGTATAATTGTGTGCGTAGGAGCACATATGTGTACCCGCCTACCCGTACAGAATATAAATACTCTTAAAAGCAAGTTTGGTGCCATTTACCCGGCACAATCCAATCTGCGCACTAACAATCACCTTGTTTATTTGTAGAAATCTGTATTTTGTAAATATGGGTCTTACCAATGTATTTCATTTTTGAGGAAAATGCTCTATGCTAAATAACAACACCCGTTCGGGGGAATCTTTAGGTTAAACCGGGCTTGTCTAGGTTGGTCTGTGGATGGGTGACCACCCCACCCTTACATACCGAGTCCCGGTTGTCATTTGTCATTTGTAGATCTTTGACAGTTGTGACAGGAAGTCAGGGGCCTAAACTGGCAACCAGTCTTATTAAGGGGTTTCGTTTTATTTTATTCCTATTTTTGGTTACGTTGTGTGCACAGTTTGCGGCATAATAAGTCAAATAAATATGTTTCTTTCTGTCTTTCTAACTGGTTTGTGGAGGTCAGATAGGCATGGCAGTGGCGCCATGTAAAATACTGATATTTAGCTGCATCCGGTTAGACTGGAAGCCGACCCCAACATAGTTGGGAAAAAGCTAGACAGATGATGATGACTGGAATTCATCTGCATCCGGTTATGCATAGTTGGAAAAAAATCTTAACATTTTATTTTAAACCAGTTAAATCAATACAATTCATGTTATCAGGCATTTACTTTTTTTATTTGCAAAGAATCGGATCATTTGGATTTTTTTAATAATACGTTCTAAAAACGGGTTTTTTTTTTAAATCGCAATGACGTAAAAAAATACGACAATAAATTGAGTTATCTTTTCCCGGAAATGTAACCAAGGACCCAAGACTATTCAATTTTATTAGCTATTAAAAACTAGACCAAAGTTTACAAGCAATTACTTAAAACGCAATTAAAAAACATGTCCCGCTACAATTGGCGATCTTATCTCAATCGAGATCAAACCCACTACTCCAAGGTCGGAGACCATACGGCTACAAGAACAATGATGCAAGCCAATCTATTGATTGTCAATTTGTCTTGCCGCTAATCAATTTATAATTGAACGGTCGTCAATTTTTAGACACAGTTTCAAACAAAAAATATTAGCTTATGTCGGAAATCAAAGGCGTTAGGTAGAAATATTTTGAATTAACTTCAGCTGTAACTTCGACCCATTACACGGAAACCACGTTTAGGCTGCCTGTCCACTGAAGCGGAGATACGCTGCGGAGCGGAGAAAAGGATAAATATTAACCAATAAAATTGCATAAAATACCAGCTTCGCTCCAGTATGCTATCCTATTGGTTAAAATTTTCCCATTTCTCCGCTCTGCCACCTCGCTCTGCTTCAGTGGACAGGCAGCCTTAGGAGTTGGTCCCGGCTGTCATTTGTTAATATTTGTCAGTCGTTACAGAGGTCCTACTCTCTAACGCTTCGTCCGAATATACTGATCCATCCGTCTTTCTCACTCGCACTCATCTCCCCAGACGTCCGCGATAGTCTGTCAACCAGTCCAAGGCATATCGTATTACCCAGTACTAACTGGGTTGTGAAGGTCAGATAGGCAGTCGCTCCATGTAAAATACTGGTATTCAGCTGCATCTGATTAGACTGGTAGGTTAGGCCATATGATGATGATGATAGTATGACTTCCTGTGAGTAACTCTTCAGAGATTACAGACATAATGTTATGTTATAAAATCCTGTTATTGCGTTATTGTTCAGGTCAGTATAACGCTCCGTGCGCATGCGCCTCGCGGTCACTAACCCGCTTACCGCTAACTAAGATTACCTAATATCTGGTACCAAGTGTGTACATAGACCACGTACCGAGTAGGTAAATACTTGAATTACATAATTAATGCATTAATTTCAACTTGGTCCGGTGGGGGTATTCTGATAAAGCTGAGTGCGACTGCGGAGCCTTGTCTCAAACCATGGCCCACCTCTTGACATGCTCTTTGTGCAACTCCACCTGCACTCTAAGGGACCTGTCCGAAGCCACTACCAGCGCCGTTGACGTGGCTGAGTTCTGGTCGAAACAAATTTAATAAAAAGACCATGGGAATCATCGACACGAAGAAGAAGAAGAATGCATTATACTAATCTATGTGTCACCGTGTTCTGAAAGACAGTCTGTCTCAAGGAAGACTTACGTAATACAGGGTCAATAGAAATCTTACATCTGCTGATACTCATACTTCAGGACTTCAAAACTCGACTATTAATGAAGTCGGTTAACTAAAATGTAGTCAATGTTACCCCGGGCCCATAATAACGAATCCATTGACACCTTATTCATCAAAATTGGATGTAAAGTTTGAAGGAACATACGTAAATACAAACATATATGAATATGGACTGCTAAAATCATAACCCTTCCTTTTGGCTTTGCCGTAGTCGGGTAAAACCGGTCAAGTGCAAGTTGTACTCGTGCACAAAGTATAGGTATTTTGTTACGGTTTTCGGATTATTTTTCCTTTACATGTTCTGTAAGACATCGCTCTTGCCAAGTTTCATGATTCGGAAGGCAACGGGAAGTACCGTAGGTTTTTTTTCCCTTGTGAAATCGCAAAATATGCGTCATATTTTGTAATAGCGTTGACTAACATTTTTTCACTACTCTAGGGTGTGAGGGTTGCGGGCCTGTTCGAAAGAGATACCGCGACCCCGGAACATAAAGGGCGAGGAAGGAACATGGATGGGTTTTAGTCAATAAAAGTCTGACACTCCCTCCCGCTCCGCCCAGAGTGGAAGAAGTCATTTGATGATTATAAATTTTAAGAAGACGGGTATTTATCGCGAATCATTCGCGGGTCATTTGATGATTTCCCATCCTAAGAAAAAAAAAAGGTGTGAGATTTGAGAATTTTTTATCAATTTCAGCTTGGTACTCGTACATCCACGCATTCCTGTGATAAATAGCCGACTGAGTTTGGAAACCCTTAAATCACCTTAATAGCATGTTGCTGCAATGCTTGCAATTTTACAGTTTGGATGTCATTCGGAATTGATTGGTTTAGTTTGTTTGTCACCGACTTCTGAAGCTAATAGTACATTACAGCAGAATCCAGTAAGTAAGCCTTCCTGGCCGAGTATGAGTTAACCGGACCGAACCGCAGGTGAGGTCCGGTTATATACGAGGCCAGGATGGCTTTCTTACTGGTTGAGGTTTGTATAATGCTTTTCTCAAAAATGAAAGAAAGTTTAACAACAAATGTAAATTATTGTTTTTGAAACTCCATGTTAATTTTAGAATGGAAAGTTTTAATCCAACATGATTTATAAACTGAAATGACTAAATACAAACATAAAATCCCACACTATACTTCTACAACATTACTAAGTACAAAACGCAACGTGCATACTTTTTCTGCGTCGCGTTATGTGTCACAGACCCATAAAAAAAAAAAAAAGTGTCACAGACAATAAAATGGATGTTTAAGGCTCCAAAATATATTATGTATCTCATAAAATGTCATACCAAAAAGAGATAGATATATATTTGGAGCCTCCCTCTAACCATGTTATAATGGCTAAACTCTAATCTGTGTCTGGTACTATGTTTTTTTTTTCTAAGCAGATCTAAAGAGGATGACCTAAACCGTGCGAAGCCATAAAAAAAAAAAGGGATGAAGGATGACCAAGTGTCCAGTAAGTAAATTACATACTTACTTACTGGACAGTAAGAGATTCCAAATTTAAAATCTCGCTTCTTACCGGACAGTTGTGAATAGTCTCCGGTAGAGTTCACTTTCTGGATACTTTTTAGAGATGTTATGTCAACATTACATACCATTTTTGAGAAAAGTAATTTTTTTGTGTTTTAGAAGTCGGTTTTATGTTTTTATTATTTTTCACTTTATAGTGGTTCACATGCCTCACCTCTCCCTTCCAGCGTACTGGCGTGATGTTATGTTATGAACTGGTGTAAACAATAGACAGACGTGAGATTTCTGCAATCCCAGTTCATTTGCTATCATTTATTGATGAGTTCCGTTGCCTATCTCCGAAGTTCATCATCAGATCTTCACCAAATTTAAGAGGGACCACTCCGAGAAAGTACTCTTTCGAAAACTACACCAATCGCTTGATGTGTGCCTGTAAAATTGGAAGAGTTCTCTCTATTTCTCTAGGATCCCATCATCAGATCCTGACTTGATAATTAAGCACCACCTGTGAAGTATAACCCTTTTAAACAAAATAAAAATAATTAAAATCGGCCCAGCCATCTTCGAGTAATCGGGGAACATACATTAAAAAAAGGTTCCGACAAATTGAGAACCTCCTCCTTTTGAAAGTCGGTTAATTAACGACTTCATTTAATAGTTTCTACCCGACAGCCCAGAAATGCTTCATTGTCACTAGTACCATTAAAAGTTCCGTGATGGAACTAGTGTTGTTTTATATTATCACTAGTTCCAAGGGTTTAATTGTTTTAAAGTGATTTTTAGTTCATAATATCCTTGATAACACCTAACACCTTTTTTTTTTTTGTTGCCGGGGTGTAAAATCCTCGATGGATGTCCTCCGCCCTGGGGAGAGCGGCGGGGTCTGTCAGACTCGTACTGACTAAAAACCACCCCGGTGTTCCCTTCCCACACTTGCACCGGGGATCATGAGAACTTAGTGCGCCTTCCACGACCCCCGAACACCTAACACCTAACCTAACCTAGTCGGAATTGATTCAGTAAAGTATTGAGGTATGTAGATTTTTTCTTTGCCAGTATACTAGATATATCTAAATAAGGTATTTCCCTCGAGCCACTGGTATTTAAATGTCCTTGCATATCTACTTAGAAACTTATTAAGTGAAGTCAAACCAGTATTCGACTCGACTAAGCAGTATGACGAAAACAAACCGGCAAGAGACCCACTGTCAAACCTTTAAACGTCTTATTAGAATCCAGATCACAGCATAAATAAATAATTCATTCAAATGTCGCAGCCGAGCAATCAGCCTGCTAGTTACACTGTGAAACTGTTGTCAAACGCGGGCGCATATTTTACGTTCGTATAAAATTTACAATTGTTATAGTTTGTGTGTTTGTTTGTCTGAATTATTGAAGAGCATAAAGACATATCCACGGCTTATTTAAAAGAAGGTACTGGCCGTAAGTGGCGGCTCTCAGCCTCTCTGTCTTGTAATTGTCTATTACTACAGTCTTATTACTGTCATTGAAATAAACGGTTTCTTCATAGAGCATCTTATGGGCTTCTTTTGTTATTACAGAGTGTAACCTCATCACGGAGCCGTCAACCAAGCATTCTGTAAGTATATCAAACTAAGTAACTTTACGCAAAAATTATTGCTGGGAAACGGCTTTTTTTGGGGTGAAAAATCATGTTTTGTGATAGAACTCACTGTAACGCACTTAAAAAAATTGTGCTGATCATAGATATAGTCTATCTATATCTGTGGTGCTGATGAATGGATCATCTGCGTCCTGTTAGACTGGAAGTCGACCCCAACATAGTTGGGAAAAGGCTAGGCAGATGATGATGTGTTATTCGACGCTGTGCTATTCGACGTTTGCTGCCATCTTCATCTTTGCATGTTGATGGATGCTAATGTAAGGTAGGACTCAGCACAGCTCTTTTGTTGGTTTCACATAAATCCTGGAAGGTATAGGTGGCTGTTCAGAACAGGCAGGAAAGGAGATGAGGCATACCCTGCAGAGGGGCACATTCTCCACACTGGCATTGAAATATATTGGGGACGGGTTCATGATGTACCTTTTGGCCAGATTACTTCTACAGCGGCCAATCTGGTGGGTGCCGATTCTGCAGTTCCTGTCCAGGGGGAAGATGTTCTGCTGGATTGATGACATTAATAGGTTTGTTCTTCCATACTTCACATCTTTCACCTGACACACTGTCCGCCATGTTTTTCTTCGCAAGGAAAAGCAAAAGATTAAAATTTACCAGTGACTTATTACAGGAACAGGAAATTTTAGAAATACTTAAATGAGTTCCACCAGTTTCCAGTTTCTCAAAAGTGGACTAACTTCTTGTTGAAAACCTTGAGTTGAGTTTCCTTTAACTAAAAGATGAAAAGAAAAAACGAATTTCTTGCTCGTGCAGACTAATAAAAATCATATTATACTTTAATCGTATAGTTTTTCTCACCAGTCTCCTTTATAGGGGTCCAGAGTCAAATGGCAAAAATGGTGTCAATAGGAGTGACAACCACCAAACGGCACAGCCAGCGCAGCGTGGTGGATCACGGATCAGTCCCTCTCGTGACCTCTCTAGGCCGCTCATGTGGACGGTATTAGGCACACTATCAATCTTCAGTGACTTTAACTAAGCCATTGGTCCATCCGTCATATTAAATCTTGTGATTTTCTGGTACTTAGTTGCTCACTAAGTATTTAATCTTATTTGAAATATTTAATAAGATAGAGTGTGATGGATGATTGAACCAACGATATAAAAAGCAAAAAAGTATTTCTAATCTTGGGGTAAAAGAAACTCTTTAGAACTCTTTAGACGTCGTGAAAAATAAAATGTGTAAAGTTGTAAAAATGTGTACATTATCACGTTCATAATACCTATATAATTTAAAAGAAAATAATAATAATTCCTGATTATATACGGAACATCACGGACATGTCCGATTTTTTGCCATATTATTTTAACCTAATCAACGATTCGTCAATTTAATATAAGCACATCCGGGCACAAAAAGCAGTATATTTCACGTGTTGTTTTAACAAAACCGGTCGAATTAATATTCCGAACATAACTCCATACTGGCTTCGCACGTCAAAACCAACCATAACGTCTTGTGCTAGAGTTGAATATGGGTAAGCAGTGAAAGTAGTAATAATTAAGTATCTTTCTTAGAACAAAACTCGCGATGTTTATTTCTATTCAGTAGTTCTATCGCCATCCGCGCGAGATGTAGATTTTCGCGGTTTTTTTTTTATATAATATAATAATTATCACGTGTGTCAATAAAATTATATCATTTATGTCAGTGTTGAGTCGTGAAAGTTAACTTGAAGTGAACTTTGTGTGCTTAGATGTCAAAACAAAGGATTTCGCCGTTTTTAAAACAAGTAAGTTTGGTGACATTTACTTGTAAGTATGTAAAATACACGTGTTTAGTAATCTTGTGCGATATTTTGTTTTTTTTTCCTTTAGAAGTTATAAAGTGAATAAATAGTGTCTTGAAATTGTGTTTAAATAATTAACATTTCGACTAAGTAACAATAAAATTGTGATTATAAAATATAATGTCAAAGTTAATCAAGAAACTTGATCAAGTAAATAATAATGACGATCTCTTCTAAAGGCCAGAACTTTTTATTTCTTTATAAGAACTTAAAAAAGAAACTAGTCAGATTAGACTTTTTTCTCATCGTCTGCTATGAAACAAAAACAGAACCAATTAAGTATGATTTTTATCCAGAAAAGCTGTTTTATCTGTGTAAAAACAATTGCCTTTTATTTTCAATTTACTCATAAGTACTGACTTAAAGAACCGGTTTTAATAAAAAAACACTCTGTAAGTATGCAGAGTCGCTTATAAAACAGATTTAAAAAAACTTTAATTTATTACTTAATTTACATAAAAATAAGCATAAACCGTTATACGCTTTAAATAGTGTGAAATGAATTAGTTATACACATAATAGCGTAAATAGAATTACTAAACTATTGAGTATGACGGCAAAAATACTCGTAGTTGTATTAGATACCAAGATAGGTGACCCAGAATGATTGAGTGAAGCCTTAGGATTTGATTTGACCTTTGTGATTTGACCTGCATTGCTGTCTATACTCGCACTATAATAACTATACTGTGGTATATGTAGATAATAATATGTATTTAGTAGAGAGGGGACCCTGGCTACATACATAGGCATGGCGACAGTGTAAAAAAAATGGAAATCCATTTAGTCCGTCAGTTAGAGTATTAGCAAATAATGAACACGATGAATATTGACAAAGATAAAACGCACCAAATCTCAGGAGTGGGGGCTCATGACGTCAGAACTCGCTACATCTTATACCTAAGCGAGACGTATTGAGAATTTTAAAAGCGTCGTATCTTCGTCAATTTTGATTTACCAACATAACAAAAGAAAAAATACGAGTCAAATGTTTTTTGATAATCTAACTGAGAGACTGATTAGATGACTGTGCCTTTCTGTCGTTTACCTTGTTACAACCACTCGAATCGATCTTTAGGTTAAGCCGCACTTGGCTAGGTTGGTCTGAGGATGGGTAAACTGAACACCCATCACATACCTACCACGTTTGCTTATACCTCGGAAAGCAGGATGAGCTAGGCTGTTGGTTACGGCTGTCATTTTTATCTTTTACAGTCGTGGCCCGAAAGTTTGACAACCAGTCTTACCAAGGGATATGTGCTAACTGGGTTGTGGAGGTCAGATAGCCAGTCGCTGCATGTAAAATACAGGTATTCAGCTGCATCCGGTTAGACTGGAAGTCGACCCTAACACAGTTAGGAAATGGATACGCAGATGATGGGCGACTACGACTTTTGCCGACTACTCATTGCTTTCGGTGTAGTTCAAGGACATCAGCAATTTCCATGGCCTTCATAAAGAGTGGAAGAGCAATAGATGCACAAACGATTAATACTAGTTTTCAGATATATAATTTTAAACCCCTCCCATTTAGTCATCGGCATTGAGTAGGTACTTCACACAAGTTCACACAACGCACTCCCCGCAACTGCTCTGCGGTCACAGTTTTGGTTTTAATTTATATTTTTCTTGACTGACTTAACTGACTTCTGTATACGAGAGGAAGAGTTTCAATCCTAGATTATGGACCAAAATGTAAGATTCATTATTAAAAAATACAATAAAGGTGTCATGTAACGACATTATGTGACATTCTGTTCCTTGCAGGAACGTACCGAGATCAGCGCCATCTATCCGGCGACTAGGGAAGTGTTGAAAACGAAAATCCCTCAATAGGTGGGTAGGAACTCAAACCGACAATTCGGTGCTTTTTGCCGAATAGTCACGGAATATTCTCTGGCTTTCCCGAGTATTCGGCGGCTAGTCGGTACATCTCTAGTATTTGGTCATTAATTTGTAGATAGTGTTGCACGAGTTTTACGCCCCCCGTCACGTCACCATATGTATAGTATAAAAAAGTGGTTCCCGCTGTTTGTACTCTTATATCTTTTAAACTACGCAACGGATTTTAGTGCAGTTTTTAGCAACAGGTAGAGTGATTCAGGAGGAAGGTTTATATGTATATGTTAGACCCGTGCAGAGCCGGCCCAAGTCGCTAGTGCTACATAAACAAAACTGGCGAAATGTGGGTGTAGACTGTAGTGTAAGCTGTGCCTAATCCTTAATTGGTTACAGATGTGATGTTATATATTGGTATTAGTCATCAGGTAAGGTCAGTTGTTTAGGACACGACTTATATTACTTTTAAACCGGTTTTCCGACGATCAATTACAAATCACGGGGCTTCGGGAAAACCAACCGATTAATATGGGCCATTATTAATATTACGCTCTGTTTTCCTAAATATAATTATGGGTTAAAGCCACACGTAGAGACACAATGTTATTTTAGATATATTTGTAAATAATGCAACTAGACAAAATCAATCAAAATATTTTAATAAACTTAGATGGGCCTATATGGACTCTTAAAAAAAAAACCGAAACCGAAAGCTACATTTTCTCTAAATGGCATAACAGGTTTACAGGCATGGGAGGTTTACGAGTGATATTTCTCGTAAACATCAAGTTGTTTTATTTTGTAACGTAGACTAAAATTGACGAAGATACGAACTATGCTTTTAAAATTCTCAATACGTCACGCCGCGCCGTGCTATATAGTTTTTAGTGCGTTGTGACGTCACGAGCCCCCACTCCCGAGTTTTGATGCGCTCTAACTTTGTCAATATTCATTGATTTACAAAAACAAAAATTACGTGTCCATACTTTCCAATACTCTAACTGACGGACTAAATACATATGCAATTTATTGGTGGTAGAACCTAGCTTATTATCCAGGCATAAGCTATTTTATTTTGCATGATTACCTACCATACTATTAGTGTTTGACTATATATCGATTAACTCATAATGTTACCTGAATCTCTATGGTTTCGCTATTACTTAATAATTTGTGATTTTTTTACAAAAAGATTTAAAATTTCATCTTGAACAAAGACAAAAGAATATTACTTCTGACATGTCAGGAGTAGATGGAAGTTGTCATGTCAGCAAGAATGTACCTACTACGCGGAAGTCTTGACTTTTGTTTCGACAAAAACTATATGACAAAACAATTATGCAAGTTCTAATGTTATGTCTACCGGTCCGGCAAAACAATACATCGTTTTTTATGTCATTAATTAACATAATACAAGTATGTAGTTGTTTGACTGCGCACCAGTAGTAACACGGCTACCTTGAGCTGGCTTAGTGTAGTACGGAGTTTACCAGTATAAGCTGGCTTGGAATTGCATAATCAGCCTATAATGTTTTGTGGTTTGTCCCACCCAGCAGTGGTGCTGGGACACTGGCCTATATATGAGAGGGAATGGGCTATAATCCACGACGCGGGCCCGTGCAGCTTGGTAGATGTCACATGTCTTCGAATATTTCGTTCTAATCTAAGACATGTCGGTTTCCTCACGATGTTCTCCTTCACCGTTTTGTGAGCAGCGGTGATGAAATAAATTACACAAACAAAGTAATGCGCCTGTCTGGGTTCGAACCCAGTACAGTAAGTCGGGGACGCCACCACTGGGCCACCGCTGCTCCACAATGATAACACTGGTTTATTTGTGACTAATTTGCGGTCGAGTGTATCGTAATAATTACATCTCTACCAGTTGTTATCGACTACCTCGACTGTGCATTGTCATGGCAATTTGGAATAATTTACGTGGTTACAGGTTTAGATATCTAATATTTTAAACGTAGAGTAGGTACATATCTCATTGAATGAAGAAGCTAGGTCAAACAAATAGAGATAATTTGGAGAAGCAAGATGGCCGTGACAGACATTAACTACTTAAATATAGATTGCGAAACATTGAGCCTAATGTAGCAAATTAATAGAGACAACTTTACTATTGCGCACTTATTATCCTTTTTGAGTTTTTATTGACGGTTAGCCCACTTGATCTTACGAAATAATAACCTCTGTGCAATTAATGTAGACATCACCCGAAGCAACCTTGTGTTACCTTTTTTCATCATATCAGTCCGGAATCACCCACTGCTGGGAATAGGCTTGGCTTGGCTTTTTTCTGCCACACTTCCAAGGTCTGTGCGTCCCTGATCCAGGTGTTTCCGCGACTTTGACAATATCGTCGATCCAAAGAGTTTTAGGACGGCCCTGGTTTCTTTGGCCTGTTCTTGGCCACCACTCGGTCAAACCCTTGCTCCATCGGCCATCTCCACGTCTAGCCAGATGTCCAGCCCAAGTCCGCTTGATACGCACTGCTCTTCCTCAAAGTTATCTTGAAGCCTTTCTTCCTTTTCCTTATACAGTAGGAAAAATTTCCATTGTAGAATTCAGTAACGATGGTTAAGGTTCATATTCCCAGTATTAGGATGTTGGTTACTAGGACTCCTACGTTTTACTATTATTAATTTGGCTGTAAGAGCAACGATGAACGGGCTGTGTGGATGATGACATTACTAGCAAAGGGGATGACTACTAAAGAAGAAGACTTGTTATAAAAAATAAATAAATAAAAATAAAAAAGCCTTTTATTTCTTGCATGCACTTTTACAATATTCGATTTATAAGGTGGTTAGTTTTACATTTTGCTTATCCTAGTGTTATTTTTATTATTATTATGTATATTATGCAAGAACCCCGTCTTCACAGGTGAAGGCCTCCTCCGAAGTTAGCCAATTGTCTCGGTCTTGGGCTACTCCTGTCCAATGTGGACCGGCGATTTTTTTAATTTCGTCGTCCCATCATCTCATGGGCCTTCCTATGCCTCTTTTGCCAAGCGGTCCCTTCCATGACGTCACTCTTCGACTTGTTATACCGGAACCAAAATAACTTAGGACAAGCTAGAAAACTCACAACTGAAAAAACGACAGGACTTCTTTATCGTGCCTATGCTGGTGTTAGTTTTTATTTTGCCAATGAGCCTCTGACTTGGCTTAATATGCAGTCGAGAAATATCTCTCAGGCATGCTCGTTTAGTTTCTTCACGATGTTTTCCTTCACTGAAGCAAGCGATAATTAAACAAGACGCATTTACGAAAAATCAGTGGTCTTCGGTTCGAACTCGAAACCCATGATTCGGTACTCCGACGACAACGACATTTTTATGATATGTATTTACTTTGCAAATAGGTATTTGAGCAACAAACATTTTTGACACGTATTTTTTTTTAACTAGAAAGGGCCGGTGTTTCGTACTCTGAAAAGAAATAGCCGAAACAAACTCGGAGGTCACGGTGTCTTTTAAAATCCACATGAGAACTATGTTTAGTGTCTCAGATAAAAATGTAATTCCCAATAATCCGTCTCACCATGCAATAGGTACCTACTCATAACCTTTTTTCCTGCAATTTCCAGTGTTTCGTGTCAGCGACAGTATCGTTCACTACAATCGGACACGGCTCCGTGGTGGGCTTCCCGGCGATCCTGCTGCCTCAGCTCAAGCAACCTGACTCCCACATCACCCTCACTGAGGAGGAGGGCTCATGGATTGGTAAGTGTGGTGTTCACTCCGACGCTAGTTAGGGTTTGGAGTAAAGCCACCGTATATCAGGGTGGTTGCTTTGTTCAGGGTTGTACAATAAAACACAGTTTCCAATACTACTGTGTTAGGCGTGCTGTCGCTAGGGCTGCTCGTACTAGACTGAGCGCGGTGCATCGCCCAACGCCCCACCACAGCACGCATATCTCATTTATTAAACGTCACAATAAGCATTCATTTTTGTATACAACATTATTATTGTTTACACTAAACGCGAAAAGGGGTGATTGTACTCATCATTTTGAACAACTTTTGCTATGGGACGCAGCCTGAAATCGCGAAAAAAAAATCAGCTGTTCCCTACATTTTGACGAGTTACGCGAACATAAATGTAGGGAACAGCTGATTTTTTTTTCGCGATTTCATGGTTCGACCCATAGAAAAAGTTGTTCAAAATGATGACTACAATGACCCCTTTTCGGGTTTAGTGTAAACAAAAAATAATGTTGTACTTATAAAGGTTGGTCTAGTTGCATTCACGGCAGATATAATTCTACTATAGTAAGTGTCAGTTATGATCGCAATAACGGGCATTGACCCACCTGTATTGACCCTTGATTAAAGTTCTTTACTTTGAAATCCAAAAACTGTTCAAGTCTTGAATCGTCATTTATCGTGATCTTATTTTTTTTCTAATGAAAAATGATACCATGGATCATTTGTTCTGGTTCGTACGAAGAGATATTTGGTCCGTGGCTTAGGATATATCATCAGCTAATTGAACTTCCATACTAACTTTCAACCCCATCAGGAGACGATAGGGTTGAAAGGGAGACAAGCTTGTACGTTGTATGTCCGTGAGTTTGAGATTTTTATTTATTTATTTAACACTTCAAGCACAAAGTACAGAGGCGGACTTAATGGTTTTATTGTAGAAGATATTGACTATCATCCGTCCGATAGACAATTGTCCGATATAAAAAGGTAGGGATACCGATAGGTATATTCGTTCCTAGACTGTAATCTTATATAACTTTTGACTACTATTTATTTATAAGGAATGCTGAATGGTTTTGTAGACCACCGTCACACTCCATTTTAAAATAATTACATGTGCCCGTTTCCTCACTGTTACCAGACATTTAATTCACACAAACTTAAAGAACAAAGTTCTGTTATTTTATTGCACTTGAATGTTAATTAAATGCATTCTTAAGCTCATTAACATCTATTTAATTTTAATTCAATCTTTAAATAAATTTACATGCATTGTGACGTGAATCCAGGAAAAGATGGCACGTGCATTTAAATGTTAATCATGTAGTTTTTTTTATCAAATTAACAAAACACTTAAATCTTGAAATCCACAGACAGACCGCTTCATGTTGTAATAAACGATGAGTGAAAGATAACTATCAATAAATTTTGTGTGGGAACGCCAAACAGAATTTGTTGCCACGTTTTTGCCAATCAAAGAGTATTTATAAGATTACCGTTGGTTGTAAACTCAATTTAAAGTATTCTGGTATCTAGGCACACGAACTAACTGATCTATAGTAACTGACGACACGATTTCGGCAAATCTAGGATTAAGCTTGAAACAAGCTAGCACAGCGACGAACTTAAAAAGGAGTCTGTGGCAGACTTGATGTGGACAGTGGAGGCCTCTTCTGGCGCAGCTTGAGAGAGGCTGAATGTCCAGCAAAAGGACTGCAAAGTGTTAGGCTTAGTTAACTGATTTATTGATTAATACGCACAAAAGATTAACAATTAATTAAATTCCATGGACCATGGTGTCTTACAACTTCTCAATTATTATAAGTCCGAGTATTATCACGTGACTGACTCACCGTGATACCACTTGCAACGCGAAGGTACTTACAAAAACAAGTGACACTCTTGCATGCGGCTATAGCACAGAGTAGTAGCTATAGTGTGGCCTTGACACAGGCAGCTTCCCCGAGGTTGTGAACGAAGCGCATATAGACGCTGTTTCTTTCAACTTACAACATTTGCTTACCCATTTCAGCATCTGTGACGGCAATCACGCTGCTTCTCGGCAGCTTCATGGCGCCGCCTATCATGGGGAAACTGGGCAGGAAGGTGGCACACTTCGTGGTTATCGCTAACATCCTCGTCGGGTGGACTGTCATACTCCTATCCAAGAGTTTTGAAGTAAGTATAAAAGCAGAAGCCAATCTTATAGGATTAGTAAATACGACTTTAGCTAGCCAGTCTAGGGTAATTACTCTAGCTTTCGTGATACCTAGAGCTAAATAATTAGGATAATGTGAAAGACGCTACGAATTTTTTAAAAAGTCACTGCTATTATGTTTTTCTAATGTTGAAACTGGGGATTTTCAAATTGTTTTACAATAATGGAGAGACCAGAGAATCATTAATCAGTATCAATTTAAAAACTCAAAATATTTATGTCCTATGAGATTTACCATTAACAGCTTAACTGATCAAAATTTATCTACTGTTCCAGGCCATAATCATAGGAAGAGTTATCCACGGCATGTCTTTCGGCCTGATGCTGCCTCTGCGCTCTGTGCTCCTCGGAGAATACACCAGCCCGAAAAACAGAGGGGCCTTCCTCACCATGGTCTCCGTAGCACAAGCCTTCGGGATCCTGCTCGTCCATCTCATTGGATCCTACATCTCCTGGCAGAAGACCATTCTCATCCTCATCGCATTTCCCCTCGCCAGCCTTCTCATGACATTCTTTATCCCTGAATCTCCAAGCTGGCTTGCAGCAAGAGGGAGGTATGATGACTGCAGAAGGACCTTCCGATGGCTCAGAGGTGATGGAGAAGAAGCAGAATTAGAAGAAATGATCAGAGCAAGATGTGAATCCAACAGAGCCACAATTTCCAACTGCAAAGACCTCATGGTGCTCTTCAAAAAGAAGGAGTTTTACAAGCCGATTGTGATAATGATACACAGTTACTTGATGGGAGAATTTTCTGGTGGGGCCCTCATGTCCTGTTACTCTACAACAGTCATCTCTCATCTGGCTGGTCCAGGAGTTGATGCTCATGTATGGATGATAGCTTTAGATGCTCAGAGGAATATATCAAACATTATGGCTGTATATGTAGTCAATAAGGTGAAACGAAGAACGATGTTCATGAGCACAGGAGGTCTTTGTATCCTGAGTAACATAGCCATAGCTTGCTATGTCTACGGTAAGATTCAGGGATGGATGACATACACAGCAGTGTGGCTGCCTATTTTACTGATCAACATACAGTTCTTTACTGTCGCCGTTGGAATGGTTTGCCTTCCGTATGTCATTGCTGGGGAGATCTTTCCTTTGGAGTACAGAAGCGTTGGTGGTAGCATCAGCATCGTCTCGATAGCCTCCGGGTATTTCCTGGTCACAAAAACGTTCCCATTAATGCTTGACCGCATCGGTCTTCACGGTTCGTATGCTGTATATGCAGCTGCTATGTCATATAACCTTTGTGTAGTCTGGTGGTTGCTGCCGGAGACCAAAGGCAGGACTTTGCAGCAGATTGAAGATCATTTCAGAGGAAAGCCTTTGGTTCCAGAAGAGGTGGAAGTGAGGCAGAGTTTGAAGGACAATGAAAAGGTTGATGTTGAGAAATCTAAAGTTGACAGCTGATAGAAAATATTTGTAGTTTTGTAGACTGTCTGTGATTTAAAGTTAATAGTGAGCTTTTTTTTCTATTAGCGATTCGACCAAATAGTTTGAATACTGAATTACTTCCAAAATAATGAAACGCCATCGTTCTTTCAGCTTCATGATAAGCTTAAATGTAGATTTGGAATAATAAGTTTTAGTTTTACAAGTTATTATGAAATGAAATTACATATTCTGCTTTTTGGAACAGAAACATGATATATTTATGTTAACTATTTGTTTTGAGTCCCCGATATTTTGGCGCTGTTGCAAGCACCATGATCACTGATAAACTGAAATTTCTACCCTCTTTCTTGTTTGATTTTTGTGCCCCCCAAAAATATGCCGTTTTCAGTGTTAATGATAATCTTAGAGCCTGTGTCAGTTTAAAACCTTACATTCGAATGCTCCCGATGATGGAGCGCCAATGACACTAAATGAAAATATTATGAATATTATTCCATTTCTGTAAAATGTTTGACAATGAAAGCGACATCATGATGATTTAAATTGTGAATTTAGCGTAGTAAGTTTAGTGTAGTGCAAGTGGAACTTGCAGAAAAAAAGTTAATAGTAACAATAATGTTAAAAAAAAAAAACAAACAGAATTATTGCTAATTAATTGGTAATGTGTTGATAACATAATCGAATGGCTATAGGAATTAAATTACAAAGTACAGTAATTTAGCGACCAATTGTAATTAAGTATTAAAATTATCTTAATAAGTATTTAAGCAGGTACTCAGTAGGTACTTTTTACAATTTCTTTTTGATAATAAATGTGATATTGTTTAACAAAATGTGAATGTTATCTACTTAAATTGTTTTCATTTTAGTTCTTAGAAGTGAAAATAAAATAAAACTTTGTATTATAAAAGCAAGTCTTTTTCTGAGGCGGAGTCTGGGCAGACCTAGGAGAAGATGACGGAACGCCTTGCATGGAGAAGAAGTACACCATCGTAAGCAGTGGGAGGAATGCGTGAAGGCTTTTGCCTGAGTGGGACAGTAAGGGCTATATAACTAAAAAAAAAAGTTTTGTTCTACTTTATTTCCATATCAAAAGAGAGCTGTTTCCAGTCTACTGCCCTCTCATATTTATTTCACTACTAGGACTGTATCTACGAATAAGACACTCCGTCTGTCACAAGGATCTATCTCAGTAACGGTGAGAGGAGTCAGTATAATATAATCTAGTTTTGATGACATTACAAAACGTTACATGATCCTATTATTATTAGCCAAGCAAGATTATGCACTCGACCGGTTTTTTCCTCATATTATGCAATACCTATAACTTCTGCTTTCTGTGTCAATGTTAACAAACTAGACTTGTGCAACAGAGGTCATGTCAGAAAAGGACAACATGTCTGATCGATGTTAGTAGAGTGGATCTTTGAGTGTTATTGACACTGGCTTGGCCACCATCAGCAATTTTAATTTTATGTCTCAAAAAAACTTGTCGCTCGCCAAATACCAGAATTTGTCGGGCACACTTTCATAAGAACTTCTATGTGGCCGATCTGGAGGGAGTCTCCCCCAGCTTGGCGACAAAACTAAGGCACCTAGCGAAGATCTGTTTTGCTCCCAAATTTTGTCGCCAATAAGTCGCAATTTGTCGCCAAGTGATAGACTTTAACCAGGTCTTAGTTTAGAAGATATAATGACATCAATAAGTAAGGTATAGTCCAGAAGCTAACTCTTCACTATCACTACATATTATAAAACAAAGTCTCCCGCTGCGTCTGTCTGTCCCTATGTATGCTTAGATCTTTAAACTTCGCAATTAAATTAAAATTTTGATGCAGGTTTTTTTAATAGATAGAGTTATTCAAGAGGAAGGTTTCTGTATACAGGGTTACTGGTTTAGTCGACCTAGATCCGTTAAGGGGTTGAAGTTTGCATCATTTCTGACTGATTTGACTATCAAACATTATACCCCAAACTGAATCGTTTTTAAAAAAGAAGTTTAAAGTTTTTTATAAAATTGAAAAATGTTTCGTCTATTGTCCATTTATTTTGTTATTTGTGCCTCTAATTTATTTGATTTAGATAAGTTGTTTCATAATTCTCAACACGAAAATCGCAAGTAACTTAACAAACTGGGTCTTAACACATCTAATTGTCGAAATCTGGGTGTATTGTACACTTCTGTATACTCTCTCAGAGCATACAAGCGTGATGTTACGTCACTATGTTACATAAACAATAAACAACCAAGCGATTGCAGCAATTACTGCAGCTTTGCCGTGTATTTTTGAAGAGTTCCATTTATATCTCCGAAGATCAGCGTCAGATCTTAACCAAATTGAAATGGAACTACACGGAAAGCACCACCTTTCAAATAAAAAAGGGAATCATCAAAATCGGTTTACCCAGTCGAAAGTTCAGAGGCAACAAACATTGTCGAAATCTGGGAGTATTGTACACATCTGCGTACCCCCTACGTCATGATGTAGTATGAACAATGAACCTACAAGCGATTGCAGCAATTACTGCAGATTTGCCGTCTATTTTTGAAGAGTTCCATTGTATATCTCGGAAGATCAGCATCAGATCTTCAGCAAATTAAAATGGGACCAAACGAAAAGCACCAGCATTCATACAAAAAAATAATTATCAAAATCGGTTTACCCAGTCCAAAGTTCTGAGGTAACAAACACAAAAAAAAAATACAGACGAATTGAGAACCTCCTCTTTTTGGAAGTCGGTTGAAAATGGATTCAATTCCTAAAAAGTATTTTATTATTTCAGGAATATTTAAAGAAAAGTGTACCGCAGGTATGCTGCAGATGTGCTTGTAAATATCTACGTTTCTTCAGCTATCCAACAAGGTATAACACTTCTGGGTATTATTATAATTAATAGACAAAAAAGTTGATAAAAGCTCCCAGGTAACAAATTACGATGCTTCGTAACGCAACAAGGAGCCATCCTTGTTGCGTTATTTTCCTTCGTAGGAAAACGGTTCGTGCAAGCGGGATATCATACTATGTACCTATTTAAAGTGTGAGCGAGACAAAAAAATCCCCTTAAACGCCATTATTTTTGTTTTTAATTTAGTAGGCCCCGTTACCACCATGTCGTGACGACAGATAATCGTGTAGTTTTGAGTGTCGTGGCTTTTGTATTTAAATCGAGGTGTTCACATAGGACGACACGATTTACTGTCGTCTGCGCAGCAGCGCCCAAAGTCGTGAACGGGGTCTAAATTGTTTGGATCGATGTCATCGACCGTTCATCGCGTTGGTGTGATAACACCATTAGTTAGTGACTCCGATATTTATTTACCTACTCGTATACAGACAAGTCATAGAAACGCTTGAAAACCTGTCGTTGATATCTTTTAAAACCGGTTTTTGGTTTTATATGTTCAGTTAGACTGTGGTTTTTCGTGAGTTCCTTTATCGTACTAATGTATTGTACTAAATAGAGTATACATACAACAATGAATTCAATCAACAATCTTACAATTATACTGTATGCCTACCATTGTATTCTCGGTATTTCGTTTTCAGAAGTACCTATTACGATCATTTAGATCTACATGCTTTGTTGACGTAGACGCTTCCCATTAACCAAGGGCTGACTTTTACCTTGGCCAGAGGCTAAGTATTGCCATACAACATGGCAATGCGGCCAGTCTCTTGGGCACATTACCAGCTGACAAGGTAGACGAGCTTTCAGTTTATTTTAAATTGATTATGTACGTAGTTAGTGCTCTACTTAATAAATTCCCGAAATACTTAGGTTATAGAAATAAATTCTAAGTAGTTAAAGACGGATATAGGAAGAAGACAATACATTTGTCATTATTTCAGGGTTTCGCCAGTCATTATTAAGTGCGGAACCCCACACTTCTGTCCGCACTGATATGAGGAAAGGTCAATCGAATAATGAATGAGTTGTCACACACCATACGTTTTAAATCAACACGTTGTCACTGCAGTTTGGAATTCTTATCGAACCAACGTTAGCATGTCATCATCATCATCTGCCTAGCCTTTTATGCCCAGCGGTCGCGATTGTAACCACTAGACTAATGAGGCAGTGAAGGCTTAAAGAGTCATCATCATTTGCCGAGCCTTTTCCCAACTATGTTGGGGTCAGCTTCCAGTCTAACCGGATGCAGCTGAATACAAAGTTAACATGATTCAATCGTCATAAAATACGATGCTCGAAATTGTACAGACGCAGCACACAAACTAGCCGAAACTATAAATTTTCCCAATCATCTTTGAACTTAATGATTTAGTGACAAAGTTTGACAGTATTAGCGTCCTGTACCGATCTTTGCACCAAACTAAGTATCTGTTAGAAAACTGCATAATAATAGCAATCGTTTAATCTTGCTACTCTCACTTGTTTTAAAATAAATGGCCTTGACTGATGCGTTTCAATTTTAGACGGAGTTTGAGTCAGAACACAAGGCACGCTAGTTCGACGCGAATGTTTCATGAGTTTAGCCGATGTATCCTTTAACTTGAGTCGTACTACAGACTTAGTGAAAGTGAAACGTTCAGTGCAACTTTACACAACATGTATGCAATGACGTTGTGCCTTCCTATAATGTAAAACGTTCGACTGATCGCCTTTTGTTCTTAGTGTATATGATACTCAAACAAACAACAATGTGACATAGTGATCGGTGATCTTGGCGTGGTGATTTGATAACAACACTGTTACGGGTCTCCAATTCTTTTCCAAAGTGTGATGATCGTAATTGGCATGGTGAAACGTTGAATTGGTGTGCATTAAAATGAATTAGTCTTTTATTCGACTCAAGATTCAGGTCGGCCGAAGCAATGAAAACCTGCACAGGAATTCATAGACCCGATAGCTCCGCCCTAGAGTGTAAATGGTACTGTTCCACAAACGTAGAGGCACCTGCTTGTCCTATTGTTTGCTGGGGAACATTATTTGCACGACGCACTGATGGACGTTTCTGAACGCATCACGAAATTCTCGGTTAAATTCTAGACCGACTTAATTTGGATTGCCAAGGAGAAGATGAATGAAATCAGTGTTTTAAAATGACTCATCGTGTGTTGATATCTGCTTTTGTTAATTATGAAATGAGTTTCAGTTTCTGTATTCAGTTTGTGTTAGTCTTAATTTTATCACGTCTGATACCAAAAAAGTAGATCAGATTATTGCAAATATTTTATGTCTAGATAGCAAGAGACGGTTGTGAGTGCATTAACATTGTTTTGTGTAAAAATGGCGAGAGGAAATAGCAAAATTTCGCCATTTTTGAAACAGGTTAGTAAGATTTCTGTTCACTTATTCAGGTTTTCGAATTCTAATTCTTTTTTCGTCAATTTTAAAGTATACTTTAACTCTTTCTAAAGGCGGCTAAATATCACTATCAGAGAGTCATTTAGATAACATGTCGTTATCAAAACACACGTTTTAGCAGTGTTGCTTCCTTCCTAGTCATATGTTTGATTTTTTATCGAGCTGTATACAAATAGCGTGATGATCGGGATAGTGCACTAATGAATGAGAACGACTTTCCGGGCCAGGAATGCTCCTGTTGTTACGCAAAAAAAATACTGCTTTTCTTCTGAGTTGCTACACTTGATTTTTTTAATTGGTCATCAAGAAATGGAGTTCTTCTAGTAAGTTTTGAAACTATTTAAAAGAAGATGATGAGAACGACATTCCGGGCCAGAAATGCTCCGTTACGCTAAAAAAAATCTGCTTTCATCTGAGTTGTGATTTTTTTTTATTGGTCATCAAGAAATAGAGTTTATCTAGTAAGTTTAGAAACTATTTAAAATGACATAGCTGGTTGTAATACATAGCAGCAAAATGAGTTTAGGAGGTCAGATAGGCGGTCGATTCAAGTAAAACACTGATTTAGTTGCATCCAGTTAGACTGGAAGCCGACCACAAAACAGTTTGGAAAACGGCTAGGCAGGTGATGACTGATGAGTGCTATTGTAATGTAACATTGTGATCAATGGGACATTGCCTCAGATTAGCAGTAGAAGTGTTTTGGACAAAATAATCGTGATAATGATGATTCAGTCAACTTTTTCAGTGTTTCGTAACTTCTGCTGTGGGTATCAACCTGATCGGCCATGGTGCCGTGATGGGATTCTCCGCAGTCCTGCTGCCGCAGCTGCATCAGCCAGATTCTGGTATACATACCAGTAAGGAGGCTGATTCTTGGATTGGTAAGGTTTTCCATGTTCTCGACCCTAGGATCAACCTCTCAGACCGATGCAAATATTTATAGTCAGTGGCCAAAAAGTTAGACAACCAGCCTTACCAAGGGGTATCGTATTACCCAGTACTTATTGGGTTGTGGAGGTTAGATAGGCGCTCCATGTTGTTGTTTCCAGTTCACTGATCCTCTAAAAACAATAAACTTTAAGTTCTGCTCTACTCTTAAAACTCACAGAGTATCTATTCAATGTTCCAGCTTCAGTGGTTGGTATTACCCTGCTGATAGGCAACTTCGTTGCCAGTCCGATCATGGGCCACTATGGACGAAGGGCCGCCCACTACACAGTCAGCGTGGCGGGTCTCGTGGGCTGGTTGACTACATTGTTAGCTAATAGCGTTGAGGTAAGGAATCACTCTTTCAAAGAGGATTACAGAAAGTAAACATAAAAAACGTTGTAAGGTACTACCACCTTACACCTTACAACCAATTGAAACTCGCCCGAAGTGGTGGTGGTTTTACCACCAGACTTACTTTAAAATGTTCATGCCTTTCTACAAGATTAATAAAAGTTTTTCGATAGCTAATGGCAATTGAAAAACATGTCAATGTAACGTAGCGGTGATTTCTGAGTCACCTTCATGATGGGATTCCGCAATCGTCTTTTTGTCAATGGCGAATCGTTCATAATAAAATTTGAAATGTTTCAGATTATCATCCTCGGAAGAATCGTATGCGGTCTATCATTTGGCATGATGCTGCCCCTTCGCTCCATTTTAATAGGCGAGTACACCAGCCCCAAGAACAGAGGCGCCTTCCTCACCACCATATCCGTCACTCAAGGCTCTGGCATCTTCTTCGTCCACCTCGTGGGATCCCTGCTGAGTTGGCGAAGAACTGCCCTGGTCTGCCTCTTCCTTCCCTTCATCAGTCTTGTCATGACAATGTTTACCCCAGAATCCCCAAGCTGGTTGGTCTCCAAAGGAAGGTATAACGAATGCAGGGAAGTCTTCCACTGGCTAAGAAGTGATGAAGAAGATGTAGAACTAGAAGCCATGATCGAAGCAAGGATAAACTTCGAGAAAAATATGAAAAATCAAAAGAAATTAGATTTAATATCAACAGTGCAGAAAAAAGAGTTTTATAAACCGATAATTCTGATGGTCCATGCGTATACCATGGGTCAGTTATCAGGAGGAGCAAGCACCGCAGCCTACGCCACAACTATTATAAAACGAATCATGAACCCTGATGTTAATGCTGACGCCTGGATGTTAGGTCTTGACAGCCAAAGAATGGTTGTAAATACTTTAGCAATTTATATTATAAACCGGTTTAAGAGAAGAACTATGATGTTTGCTTCAGGAGGACTGTGCGTAGCCAGTCATTTGGCGATAGTTGCTTACGTCTACTCGAAAGACCAAGGTCTATTGAGTCAGGAAGCCATATGGATCCCTGGTATACTCGTTAACGTACATTTCTTCTCAGTATCTGTGGGTATGGTGCCTCTACCAAGCGTTATAGCTGGGGAAGTCTTTCCTTTGGAGTACAGGAGTATAGCTGGCAGTATAAGCTTGGCTTCCGTAGCTGGTACCTTATTCCTGGTCCTCAAAACCTTTCCTGGTCTAGTAGCGGCTGTGGGTATTACTGGAACCTACTCCGTGTATGCGGGGTTGCTGACTTATTGCCTGATTGTAATATGGTTTCTGATGCCGGAAACCAGAGGCAGGACTCTGCAGGAGATAGAGGATGAATATAGAGGAGTGGTGCCAGTAGAGGAGGAGAAGCAGTCACTCAAGGCTAATGGGGAGAATGGGAAGGTGACGACTTAGTAGGTATTCATAGTGAGGGGCTATTTGAAAACCATGAACTTTGATTTGAAGTGGTATTGAAATGTAATAAAATAAACTGTTAGTTTTGTTAAAATACTATTTTTACCTGAAATTAGTTTTGTATTTCTCTCTCTTCCGACTGCTGCTGTATGTATACATAGTGATAATTTGGGGAAGAACTTCATCATACTATTCACTCGGTTCGACTTATGATTGTAGAGAATTGATATCGAATTGACCGAATGTCTGAACGTAGACGGAACAAAACGAGTACTCCACGTGTAATTTCTGGAAAACTGATATCATTTGGATAAAACTTCCACAGAAACACTAGATATCGCTATCACTAGCTATTCATTGTTTCATTGATCTATTAAGCTAAAGATAAGAAACTTTTAGGCGGCTGATAACAGGAGTGATTGTCCTAGTTAATCCTCAGCTTACAGAGAGAACAACAATGTGGATTGTTTTGTTTGTCTGAATGAATCACGTTGTCAATCAATGATAATAATATTATAGTAGGAAAACATCGTGAGGGTAGCGGCATGTCCTACAGTCCTAGAACCTAATATCGAAGACATGTGACATCGACATTACTACCCTGTCAGAGAGAGGGCTTGTGTTCCAGCAGTGTGAGCTTTAGTCTGATTTTGTATGCTTATTATCTAGTCACTAGCTGACCCACGCAACTTCGTTTACGTCACATAAGAGAGAAAAACGAAAGGAAAATAAAACCCCGTTTTTGCAATATTTTTCATTCCTGCTCCGCTTCTAATAATCGTAGCGTGATGTTATATAGCCTTAGCCTTCCTCGATAAATAGTTCCTGTTCGAGGCGGTAGGCGCGTTCAACTAAACAAACAAACTCTTCTGCCTCTTCCTCCTCTTCTTATTATAGTAATTATAATATAGATGTAGGAGCTCCTTGCTAGACATACTGACGACTTAAAAAATGGCAGAGTGCATGCGGAACGCAGAGGACAGAAAGTTTAAGCGCTTGGGTGCTCTCCAACCACTACGACCAAGCATTATTTACCTATATCAAACTAAGTATCTACTTTTTTTGGGGTGGACATATTGATGTTTCATCTTTGCAGTAGCGCAGTTGAAGATTAATAACGTAAACTTTTACGAAAAATGTATTTAATACAGAAAAACATATTGACAAGACAATTGTAAAATTTTCGATGTTGTCATAGCTACTTATAAAAAAATAATATTAGCCTGCCAGTGCTTTTATGACAGGGTGCTATGCAACCTTTACACTTTCCCTCAATGGTGGAAAATATTATGCAGCCCCAATCCACAGCACATTTTGACGAGTGTTGGTTTTGGGACAGCTTTTGTCATCATGTCTGCAAGCTGACAGATTCGCAGTGTTGATTCTCTTCACAATCAGTCTTCCTTCTGTCACCATTTCCCTGACAAAGAAATGTCTTACACTTATGTGTTTCGTTCTTTTATGGAATTCTGGATTGTGCGCAAGTTTGACTGCGGCTTCGTTGTCAACATGCAGAGTTGGTATACCATCCAGCTTGGTTCGACAGCCATAAATTCTCTGCAGCCATACCAGTTCTTTAGCAGCCTCGCTTGCCGCGACGATTTCAGCTTCTGTGGTGGAGAGAGCAACTGAAGGTTGCCTCTGACTCAACCACGAGACGATCCCTCCGGCAAACAGGCATGTGACACCCGTGGTGGACCGTCCGGTCATTTTGTCACCTGCATGATCCGCGTCGCTATAACCTTCGATGCTGCACATCGAGTTAGCCTGATATCGAATGCCGAGGCTCAAAGTACCTTTGAGGTACCGAAAGATACGCTTTACTTTCAGCCAATCTGCCTGTGTCGGGTTCTCCAACTTTCTTGACACTACACCAACCGCATAGGCTATATCTGGTCGAGTGCCCGTCATGAGGTACATCAGCGCTCCTACAGCTTCTCTGTATGGGAAGCTTACTTTCCCTGATTCAGTGCTCTCCTCTGATGTAGTAGCATCTCCATTGTTTCTATCCATAGGTGTTGCTACTGCATCGGCCATATGGAACCTTTCTAGTAACTTTTGGTGTAAGCGCTTTAGTTGATTGAGACCAAGTCCTTTTCTTGATGGATCTCCAAACCCAAGTAGTAGGAAGCTGGCTTGCTGGTGATCTTCAGACTCTTTTTTAAGTCGTTTAGAAAGCTTTCTGCCAATTTTTGATCCGATGCAGCGACTAATCCATCATCAACATACAGGGTGAACAAGATCTTTTTGTCTCCGACTTGTTTTGTATAGAGACAGCAATCCTCATCGCACTGCTTGAAGTTGTGATCAAGAAGTATCTGTTCAAAGCATGAATTCCAGCAGCGAGGAGCTTGGTTTAAGCCATAGAGGCTCTTATTTAATTTCCATACTCTTGGTGTTTTATCATCAAGCCCTTCTGGTTGCTTTATGTAGATATCTTCTTCTAATTTTCCATTCAGGAAAGCAGTCGTGACGTCAAATCGGATCATATATAAGTTTTCTTTAGCGCAGACGCTTAGAAGCGATCTGATTGTCGACATCCTCGCGACTGGACTGAAGGTTTGGCCGTAGTCCAGACCTTTTCGTTGCCGGAAGCCTTTTACCACAAGTCGTGCCTTGTACTTTCCGATGGATCCATCCGGATTACGCTTGATTCGGAAAATCCATTTGTACGGCAATGCTTTTCGATGTGGTGGTAATTCACATAAGGTCCAAACATTGTTATCTTTCAGTGAATACATTTCATTTTTCATAGCTTCTAGCCATTTTTTACAGTCCTTTCTTTCCATGACCTCTTTGTAGGTTCTTGGAAAAAGTTCTGTTTCTACTGAGCAGATGTAGTCATCGTACTTCTTAGGACGACTAAGAGTGCTCCTATCCCTCAAGTAGTATCTTGGTTGAGTGTGATTGTCTTCGTCAACATCGCTAACATCAACGATGGGTTCGCGAATTTCTTCCCCATTTTCAGCATCGACAAATTCCTCGATTGGATCCTCTGGTGACCTGGCTTGAACTTGATCTCCAGTGTCTTCAACAGTAATAGGAGCTGGACTTGTTGCTCCTTTGTCAAAAGTGTTTGGCTCCGCTCTTGTTGAACTTTCTCCCTCTAGATCATTTTCGGGCATAAAATCCCCTTCAATAACTTCTTGTCCTGCTTCAGGTCCTATCCTGATGTGGTTGTATCCTCTATCTCCCTCTACTTCGGAACTCCTATCTGCTATTACAGTATCAGGATTTTCCGGAGCTGACGTTGTGATTCTGAATTCAACATCCGTCTCAAAGGTGATATCTCTAGACCTGATGGTTTGAATGCCTGTCCAGACTCGATAGCCATCATTGTTCTCATAACCGATCAGTATTCCCTTGATCGCCTTTCTCTCCATCTTCCTTCGCTTCTGCTTGGGAATGTGAGCGTAGCAGGTGCTGCCTATTACTCTCAAATGAGAAATTTTTGGCTTCTTCCCTGTCCATAACTCGAAGGGTGATTTACCCGCTACATGTGTACGTGCAGTTCGGTTAAGTACGTATGCGGCGGTATTAACCAACTCTGCCCATAATGCTTGCGGCAATGTCCCTCTCGTGTACATCATGGCTCTTGCAGCCTCGACGAGTGTACGATTTTCTCGTTCGCTACAGCCATTTTGCTCCGAGGTGTATGGCATCGTAAGCCTTTGTTGTATTCCGTGTTTGTTCAGGATCTTTCGAACATCTTCATTGTCAAATTCTCCTCCATTGTCGCTGAGAATGCACTTGACTGTATGTCCAATCGTTTTCACTTCATTCAGCATTTGTGTTAACTTCATCTTTACTTCGGACTTGTTCTTCATGAAATAGACCATGCGATATTTTGTGAAATCATCCTTGAATAAAACGTAATACCTGTATTTTGAGAAGCTTGGCTCATATGGTCCGCAAACATCAGTATGTATCAACTCGCCAGGAAATTTAGCTCTTTCCCTTGTTCCGAACTTGAGTCTATGCGACTTGCCATAGATGCAGCCTTCACACTTTTTATCATCTTGACGCAACTTTATGCCTAGTTCCCTTTTGACTAAATCGCATACATGTCTCTTGTCTTGATGTGCGTAGCGTTCGTGGTATAGTTGAAGCAGGTTGGATCCAGTCACAGCATTCACTTCAATATGCCGTTTCTGAAGTACTGTCTTTACTGCCAACCTGTAAAGTCTGCCGTTCGGTACTCTCTTTCTAACTATCCAGATGCGTTTTCCAACAGCTAGCTTGCAATCATGGATTGTCGACGAAAAAACGCTGTTCTCAAGTTTGTCTTGTGCCGCTAATACAGAGAAAAGGTTCTTCATCAGTGATGGTACCAACCAAACATCCACTAAGTTGATTTGGTTTGTAACGCCGTTCACTGTCGACTCTATTTTCACAGATCCTTTTCCCAAGGCTGGAATTTTTGTTCCGTCAGCTGTCATTATCGTATGACTTGAGTTAAATTCTTCAAAATCATAGAAGAAGTCACGCCTCACAGCGATATGTACGGTGGCTCCGTTGTCAACGTACCAATTGTGACGGTCAGTTGCGATTTCATTTAAGGTATTTACCACCATTGTCATTGTATTTGTGCTGTGAGCTTGATTCGAACTGCGAATATATGAAATAACTAGCCTTAAGAATATATGCTTGTGCCTGGCTTTGGGGGTCGCCCATCCTTTATCCACTTCTGGCAGTTTCGAACCCTGTGCCCTTTTTCCGAACAATAATTGCACTTAATTGGAATATTTTTCTTCTGCTTTTGGCTGTGCACAGAATCTCTTGTGACTAGGGCCTCTTGACTAGTCTGTTCCGCTTTGCCTTGCAATTGTCTCTCAAATGCGCAAAGTTGACTTGTCAAATTTTCAATTATTCGCTGTTTCTTGCATAGGAGTGCCCAACTTGATTTGAACGCAAAAAATCGATCATCCAGACAGTCCATGATCGTACATATTAGGAACAGCTCAGGGAGTTTCGTCGTGGCATCATTTTTTGTAACTTCATTATTGAGATCGTTCCAGATGTTTTTCAATTTTGACATCATAGTCGAAACATCGTCCTCTTTATTATGAGAAAAACTGAAGAACTCCATGCATAATGAGTAGGCTTTGTCCTCAGTCTGTCCGTCGGACAGCCTGTGCAGTTCCAGCCAGACGTCCCGCGCGCTTTCAAACCTCATGATTTTCCGTAGTGTGTCCTCCGACATGTTGGTCGTTATGATTAAGAGTGCATATAAATGGAGGTGGTGGTTTCAGAAGAAATGAGAACAAGCTTTAAATTCAAATAAACTTAATATAATAAAATAAAACACATACTTTTCTCTTGACAGAATTATCAATCAACTTGAAGGTCTATTGTTGCTAGGTAACCAACACTCTATTTCCAAAAATCCAATATCTCCTCTCAGCAAAGACCAATAAGATTTGAGATCTTGAGAATTCTGACTCTAGTGAGTGGCTTTGTGAATATATCAGCCAGCTGCTCTTCACTGGCTACCTTGTTTACATTTAGCTCACCGCTAATAACCAACTCTCTAACAAAGAAGTGCCGTACCCGAATATGCTTTGTTCGTCGATGGAATTCGGGATTTTCAGCTAGCCTTATTGCAGCTTCGTTATCCACTCTTAAGCATGGAATCTTCTTAAGAACAACAATTTGGTTCAAAAGCCGTGCCAGCCATATTGTTTCCCTGGCTGCTTCACTTGCGGCAACAATTTCAGCCTCTGTAGTTGAAATTGCAACACTTGCCTGTCTTTGGCTTAGCCATGAGATTGCTCCTCCCGCGTACATGCACAGCACCCCACTAGTGGATCTTCCAGTGCTAACATCTCCTGCATGATCAGCGTCGCTGTAGCATTCCAAAATACCTTCCTTGTAATGCTTCTTGTACATAATACCTAGATCTGGTGTATATTGCAAATATCGCATTATGCGCTTCAGTCGGACACAGTCTACCTCTTCTGGTTTCTCCAGACTTCGTGAGACTACACTTACAGCGTATGCGATGTCAGGTCTAGTGCATACCATCAAGTAAGCTAAGGCTCCAACGATTTGCCTGTAGTTATTCTTCACATAACTCATATCCACTTTCTCGCTTGATTTACCATCTTTCACGATCGGCGTAGAAACTGGTTTACAGGTATCCATTCCGAATCTCCGCAAGATCTTCCGTACTTAAGACGTCTGAACTATTTTAATTCCGTCTCCTCTGCTTTCAATCTCTATTCCAAGAAAGTAGGAAGCTGGCTTTGTTGTAATTTTGAACCGACCACTGAGCTCCTTAATAAACTCGTCTATCAACTGCTGACTAGAACCAGCAACGAGGCCGTCATCCACATATAAAGCCACTATGACTTTTCCACATCCTTTCTCCCTTATTAAAAGGCAAGGATCCGCTTTGCTTGTCTTGAAGCCAATCTCTTTGAAAAAGTTTAAAATGCACCGGTTCCAGCATCGAGGTGCTTGCTTTAACCCATACAGAGTCTTCCGTAAAAGACAAACTCGACCGGAACCGTCGTCGTAACCTTCCGGTTGTTTCATAAAAATCTCTTCATTTAGAGAACCATACAAAAAGGCAGTGGAGACATCAAACTGTAGCATCGCCATTCCTTCATTAGCTGCTACACTCAGCACAGAACGAACAGTCCCCATTCTGGTGACTGGGCTAAATGTTTGCTCATAGTCAATCCCCTTTTTCTGATGAAAACCTTTTATGACCAGTCTGGCCTTGTATTTATCTATAGAGCCATCAGCGTTCATCTTTACACGAAATACCCACTTACATGGTATTGCTTTTCTTCCCTTAGGTAGACTTACAAGCTTCCACGTGTCATTTTCCTGTAAAGAGGTCATCTCACTGTCCATAGCTTCTTCCCATAGATTTTTCTCTGGGCTTCTAATCGCATCCTTATGCGACGTTGGCTCGTTATATCCCATTATAGCATTCAGGATAAAGTCTTTGAATCGATCTGGAGGGCGTAACGAAGAGCGGTCACGAAGTACCATCTGTTCCGGGAACACATCTTCGTGATCATCGTAATCTTGATCTTCATCTATGACATCGTCTAGACCATCAATAGAATTATCTTCTTCGATAATATTCCCCCCCGATTCAATAGACTGTTCAGGTAGAATGTTCTGAGCATCGTGGAACTCGTCACTAACCCTTACGTGTCCTTGATCAATGCTTATATCAGGATAGTCTGTTTCTTCGACCCTTTCCCTATTGGGCTCAACAGAAACACTTTGTTCATCATTCGTCAAACTCCTTGTAACAGGCACCACTTCAATTTCATTATACTGATCGCAGACTGTCTCAATATCGCGTTCATTCATTGAAGACTCAAGCATTTTTTCATTAAAAATTACATCTCTAGACCTAACCAGTGCATTTTTCTCTCGGTTCCATAGTCTGTACCCGTCATCATTGTCGTATCCAATCAAAATGCAACGTGTAGCTTTCTTGTGCAATTTTTTTCTCCTCTGCTTTGGTACATGCGCATAGCAGGGCGTTCCGATTATCCTCAAGTGCTTTATTTGAGGCTTCTTGTTTAGCCATAGCTCATAAGGCGATTTGTGTTCCACTAAAGTTGGTCCTGTCCTGTTTAATATATACACAGCAGTGTTTACCATCTCTGCCCACAAATTCTGAGGAATCTCTTCATGCGCGTGCATCATTGCTCTAGCAGATTCGACCAGGGTCCGGTTTTCCCTTTCGCTACATCCATTTTGCTCTGGGGTGTACGGCATAATGAGCCTTTGCTTTATTCCTGTTTGTTCAAGTAGATCTCGTACTCTTTTGTTATCGTATTCACCTCCGTTGTCGCTTAAAAGCTCTATAACATTGTGTCCAGCATTTCTAGCTTCAGCCAACATTAATTTCAGCTTTTTATAAACGTCAGACTTATTTTTCAGGAAATACACATATCTGTACCGTGTATACTCATCCTTAAATAAAACGAAGTATCGATATCCTGAGATACTTGAAGGGAAGGGACCACAGACGTCGGAGTGTATGCGCTCACCAGGTTTCGTAGCCTTTTCGCGAACACCAAATGGTTGCCTGTGCGCTTTCCCAAAGACACAACCTTCGCATAGTTCTCCACTATTTGGCGTCTTTATTCCTAGTTCCTTTTCTATCAATCGTTTGACATGTTTCTTATCTTGATGCCCCATACGTTCATGATATAGTTGCAGCATATCTCCATGTTCAATTAAGTTTACTGAAACAGCAGGGCGTACGACTTTGCAATCTATCTTGTACAAACCGCCACATCTTTGCCTTGTTCCTGTTACAACAATCCTACCATTGATCTTCATGGAACAATTTGTAACCCGAGACTCAAATACGCTCGTTGGGTTTTTGTCCTGTGAACTAAGCACAGAAAAAAGGTTTTTACTAATCTGGGGAACATACCAAACATCTCTCAAAAAGAGGTTCTCAATTCGTCCTTTAACATTGGCTTCTAGATGGACTGTGCCTTTTCCAACAGCCTGAATCACGTTCCCATCCGCCGTCGTTACCGTGTGAGCTTCACCAAAACGTTCAAAGTTTTGAAACAGATCTCCTCGCATAGTGACATGGTGAGTGGCCCCGTTATCCACATACCAATCATCACGATCAATCGTAGAATCTGTTGAATTCACTGTCAGCAACATCATGTTAGAACCCTGAGCTTTGTTTTCCTTCTCTTTTATCCCAGCTCTTGGGCACTCCTTTTTGAGATGACCACGTTCCTTGCAAATGAAGCATTTGTACTTTTTATTTGTTCCTTGGTCTCTATGGTCATATCCCTTGGCAACCTTTTTGTTTACCTTCACATAAAGCGCTGTCTCACTTGATTCAGCATCAGCCATCTTAGCATTAAGCGCTTTTTCATGTGCACACAACTGGCTCGTAATGTTATCTACCGTCCTATCCTTCTTTGACATTAACAGCCAACTCGACTTGAACGAGAAATAGACTTCTGGCAGCGTATCAAGGATTTTACAAATTAAGAGAACCTCAGGTAAGTCTACCTTCTCTTCTTTTAGTAACTCTTCCTTCAAACTGTGCCACAGGTTTTTCAATTTCGATACATGAGTCGACATGTCATCTGACGGATCCCTCTTAAGCTTGAAAAAATCCAAACATATATCATAGAGTCGGCCCTCATTAGGTCCCTCATATAATCTATGTAGTTCGTCCCAAACTTCTTTCGGTGTGGACAATCTAATTACTTTGCCAAGTGTCTCATCTGTCACATTATTAGTTATCAAGAGCAGAGCTGTACTCTCTAACTTCACAAAATCACGTAACTTTTTATTGTATAATTCTATTACAGCGTCATCTTTTCCGTCTACGGGTCTAGAAGGCCTTTGTGTTTTACCGTCCACGATATCCATGAGTCCATCTATACCTCTCAGTAAGGCTACCATCCGGTACTTCCATGATATCCAGTTGTGGGCGTCAAGTTTCTAAATTTGAATTTTCGAAAGCTCCATTTCACTTAAACTTCTGGGTCTGGGCCCATAACCAAATGGAGGTGGTGGTTTCAGAAGAAATGAGAACAAGCTTTAAATTCAAATAAACTTAATATAATAAAATAAAACACATACTTTTCTCTTGACAGAATTATCAATCAACTTGAAGGTCTATTGTTGCTAGGTAACCAACACTCTATTTCCAAAAATCCAATACATATGTGTCGGCTTTCTTAAATTTGGATAGTGCCAAATTGAAAACAGCGACATCTGCGTCTCCTGCTCCCGTTCCAACTTCTGCCAGAGATGGCCTAGTTAGGGTACCTTCGACAACTTCTCTCGCGCCGTCTATGCCTTGAAGCATTAATAGAATTTTATATTTCCATGTGGCCCAGTTCGCCGTACCCACTAAGTTACCAATTTGCACTTTGGTCGAAATAGCATCCATTTTCGAAGTTATTTTTGTTATTTCGATCTTCTAACGTGTAAACAACGGTCCATAACCTATTGATGTTTCATCTTTGCAGTAGCGCAGTTGAAGATTAATAACGTAAACTTTTACGAAAAATGTATTTAACACAGAAAAACATATTGACAAGACAATTGTAAAATTTTCGATGTTGTCATAGCTACTTATAAAAAAATAATATTAGCCTGCCAGTGCTTTTATGACAGGGTGCTATGCAACCTTTACAGGACAATCACGCATTGTGCTGGTGGGTGCATTGTATGGTAGGTAAACGGGTCATTGGGGTTTTTAAAGTAAAATTATAACCTTAAAAAGAGTAAGTACTTACTTACTTTAAAAGAAACTTGTATGAAAGTTGGAACTTTCACCTCCCATGTCACCTTAACAAGAAAGTTTTTTTAACCTTCTACATGTGTCTATTATATTCACACCCTGTGATAGTGCTAGTTGAATTCCGCTTCAAACTATCTTCTCATATAAAGAAGAAGCAAGCATTGATCACAAAATCTTACTCCATTTCAAATATTAATTAAAAACGTGCCAAATTATTAAAAGTTTTACCCGTGAACTACATAGATAACTGACTTATGGAGTGCAATAAAGATTTATCCTCTATCATAAAACTGCAAATAAATTACACTTTTACAATTCTAGATAACATTAAACTCCCTTTATTTACAACTTATTAAACTCATACTTAAGAATTTAGGTACATTTCAATTAAACCACTCAAATGACATAACATTTTGCGATTAACAGGGATATCTACCACTATTGAACTGTCGAGGAGTTAGTCAAACAGTATAGTAGATAGTCTCCCGTCCCAAGGCAAGAAACTGTACGAACACACTACTCTAGAACTGGAATTGGAAGCCTGGCACATCAACATCATCATCAATAATTATTGCAGCTGAAAAACGTCCATTTGCTGGACATAGGCGTCCCCAACTAGTAGCCATATTGCTTGGCCCCGTACCTACGACTCGTATCCAGAGGATCCCCGCAACCTTCACCAGGTTATCGGTCCACCCAGTGGAAAGCCTACCATCGTAACTATTCAGATGCAATGGGCAGGTAGGAATGAAGAAAAGAAAAGAAAACATGCTGCGGAACCTTATATATTAGAATAAGGCCCAATCGAATGAATAACATACAGTACCTAAGCCAGTCGCCGGACATTTAATATTCTGTTAAACGAACAAAAAACATACGTTATGTGTGTTTACCGCTAAGATGTTTTCCGTCAATCTTCGCTATCAACCTAACCTGCTACCAATAACTCAAATAGTCCTCGAAATTAGCACCATCACTAACTGACGTCACCTGTCATCACAGCCCAGCACCCGACAGACGCGTGGACCACAACGCATCATTGTCGCGATATCTTCAGATAAACGTCAATGGTATCGCTTCATCGCCCGAGCCACTGCCGCTATTGTATACGATATCGCGTGTGAATGTAAGGCTGGGGTGACAACGGCGGGTTTGTGGGTCAGAGAATATATTTTTAAAAGAAGCAGGAAATTGGGGCTACTTTTTCTCAAAAAAATAAAGGATTTACATCCCATTACATACCAGGTTTCCTCCGTTATCGAAAAGCACGTGAAGCCGTTAGTCCCGGTTGTCATTGGTAGATCTTTGACAGTCGTCAGGTAGTCAGTGGCCCAAAAAGTCTGACAACCAAGGGGTATCATGTTACTGAGTTGCAGATGTCAGATAGGCAGTCTCTCCATGTAAAGTACTGGTATTCGGTTAGACTGGAAGCCGAAACAAATATAGTTGGGAAGAGGCTAGTAGGCAGAACATGAGTCATGTTCTGTGGGGTAGCGCGTTACGTTCTCGCATTTAAATTGCTGTTAATTTTGTCAATTTTCATGACGTTTTCGAACTTACAAAGTTATCAAACATTTGTTACAATGTATACCGAATTTCCTTTGAAATCGTTCGGATTACGATAGTTAAGTATATCACACAATTGGGTTAATGGTCAGACATTATGGGTGACTATCATCCACATTTATCTTGTCTCCACTCGTTTTCAATCGGATGTCTTCTTCGTTTGCATATCACAGTGATACAAACTATTTACATATTTGGTGTACAAGCATTCGTCTGGGCACTACACTGCCAATATTCACTTCATAGCATTTTATGCTTAAACCATGACACAGTCAGAGCATTGTCAAAAGTAGTTGCAAGTGAGAACTTCCACCAAATGGTTGTTTCCACTCTACCTACATCTAATTACCTTGACAATGGGCAATATACATATTATAACCAGGCAAAACTACATAAAGATACACCATACAAATACCTAAATTACCTTACAAAATAAACATCGAGATATGCTCTTTTATACCATCGTAAAAAATACGCCTATTTGCACTCAGACCGGGTCTGGCCCACACCGAGTTAGTCGCGAAAAAATACTGTAATTCTAAATATAATAATAGAAGACTATTTCAATGAACAATTAATTAATCTTTTGGCACTCGTTCAAATATTACAATACAAGTGTATTGACCAGCCAGCAACACGTAATTTATGACATAAGAGTCATTATCATAATTAGTTTTAATATCTTAATTCGGTGGCACACTCTCCATCGATCATAATATCGTATTTATCATAATCTAAAATGATTTTCAATAGACAGTTTGTCAGTGGACCAGTTCACCAGTGTAGTTGTGCCAGTGCGGATCAGCCCTTAGATACCGATATTTCCATAATAATCCTTTGAGTGCAGTTAAAATGATAAACACACTTTATTTCACATTTTATTGTCATTGTCATAAACATGGCACTCGTAATCGGATAAAACACAGCTTTCCTTCTAATTGTGGTTTTTTAAGCAAGTCCTCATAAAAATGTGCTGATATTTTTATTGTGATACTAATTTTAACGTTAAATTAGATTTATTTTATAAGTTCATTGACGTGTGTAAGTTTAATGTGTTTATTTTAATGAGACTGAGTTGAAAGTGATCTTAGAAGATGGGGAAGGGAAGACTTTCACCGTTTTGGAGACAAGTAAGTTATTTATTGAATTTTTGTACAAGAAATTATTTAATAATTTTTAATTTAATTATTATTTTAAAATTATAGTACTGACCGAAAAAAAGCAAAGTGTACCTTTGCATTTTTTCGGTCAGTACTATTTTGTCTCGTTATGTAAATTAAAGGAAGATAAATAAGTTTGTAGTACTGATGTAAATAACAATACAAAACATGACAAACAAATACTAAGTATCATGCTGTTTAAATACACTGAATTGCTATGTCGATATTTATTTGAACGAACTTTTGTATTGTCTTGACCTGACTGGCCAAACGAACCGCCCCACGAACTTTTTGACAGGCCATGACAGTCAGAACATGACTACACTATTAACTACTCTATTATACTCGTACTCTAATACTATAATATTCATGTTGGTCTTTCGAAACCAAGAGGAAGAAAATTAAGACCGAAAATTAATGCCTAAGCCTTATTGCACTCTTGGTTAGTGGTTTTTCAAAGCACAACTCTTCGTCATACTTTGAAAGGGCGCTCCATCGCCTAGTTTTAACGAAAACAGACACTAGTTCCTATAGGTACACCTTCCCCGTAAAGCAGGATTAACAGAGTTTCCTCCCCAGTGTTTCGTGACTGCGGCAGTGGGCAGCAACATCATCGGGCACGGCTGCGTGATCGGCTACCCCGCCATCTTACTGCCGCAGCTGCTCGTGCCCAACTCCGAGATCCCTATGACCAAGACTGCCGCATCATGGCTAGGTAATACTGGCTTAATTTTAACCTTAAATAGTTCATTTTCTTACAAAAACAAGAGGAAGTAGAGAAGAAGAAGAAGTGGTGTTAAGTGAAGTAGAAGTAGAAGTGACACAAAACTCGTAAAAAACGTTGTGCTGTTTGAACTGTGTTGCAGTGTCGCTGAATCTTTTACTACAAAATATACTCCACCTAATGAGTCTAAGCACCGGATTTCATTACTAAATCTGAACACAATTATGAGCAGCAGAATGTTGAAACCTAGTTCAAGTGTCATCGGTGTCAATATTCCACAACAATTAAAAATGCGGTGTATCTTAAAGGCATCTTTGCCATGCCATTTTTATCTATCCAAGAAGATGGGGCCCCTGTGCCCCTTATTTTTATTCCCGTCTGTTGGATTTCGTTTCCTAAGCCTTCTGCAGGAAACGTTAAAAACTCAAAATCAATGATTCCTACCAAAATGTCTTCAAAGTAAAATATTTTTTTTCAGCATCAGTATTAGGAGTGACCCAGCTACTGGGCAGTTTCATCACGCCACCTATCATGGAGCGGTTTGGCAGAAGAATTGCTCATCTAGCTGTCACCATGCCAGTCCTCATCGGTTGGTTCATCACAATGATGGCGGCTAGTTATGAGGTAAGCATCGAATGTCACCACTGGCATACCACTTCGTTTTATTTCATTCTGTTGAGGAACTGGATTTCCAAATTTAACCTCAAAAATGGTATTGTTTTCTAGCCCCTTCTCATCGGGAGGATACTCCAAGGTCTCTCTATTGGCATGCTCTCTCCTCTACGTTCCATCCTCATCGGAGAGTACGCCAGCCCTAAGAACAGAGGAGCATTCCTCACGACTGTTTCCTTAACGCAAGCCTTTGGAATACTCTTCGTCCATGTCCTGGGATCCCTTCTCAGCTGGCAGAGGACCGCACTGGTCTGCGTGTTCTTCTCATTCTTCAGTCTCGTTATGACGCTATACTCCCCTGAATCACCCAGCTGGCTCGTCGCCAGAGGAAAGTACGATGAATGCCGAGAAGTCTTCCACTGGCTGCGGGGAGACGGAGAAGACAACGAACTAGACGAAATGATCCACGCACGAATGGTCTTCGAAAAAGCGAAACAAGAGCAGAAGCTTGGAAAGAAACCCAACCGCGTGAAGGACGCAATGGCAACGGCTCAAAAACCAGAATTCTACAAACCCATCATTATTATGATCCACGCTTATGTCATGGTGCAGTTTGCTGGAGGTACTACCATGGCAGCTTACTCCACTACTATAATCACGTTAATCATGGGTCCTAATGTCAACCCACACTTCTGGATGATCTTCTTAGACACACAGAGATTTATCTCCAATACTGTAGCAGTATTCCTAATAAACAAGATCAAGAGAAGAACCATGATGTTCCTCACTGGTGGTCTCTGCGTCTTCAGTCAGCTAGCTATCGCCTCTTACACTTACATGAAGAAGGAGGGCTTGTTGACGTACGATGCTGTGTGGATCCCAGCACTGCTCATCAATTTACAGTTCTTCACAGTAGCTACAGGCATGCTGCCGTTACCAAACGTGATTGGTGGCGAAGTATTCCCTCTTGAATATAGAAGCATTGGAGGAAGCATCAGTTTAGCGACCATGTCAGCTTCCTTCTTCCTAGTTCTTAAAACTTTCTTAGGATTAGTTGAAAGCGTTGGCATATACGGAACGTATTGTATCTACGCGGGTCTTCTCACTTACTGTTTACTGGTAATCTCAGTTCTTTTGCCGGAGACGAAAGGGAAGACCCTGCAGCAAATCGAGGATGAGTTCAGAGGCAGGCCTTTGGCTCCTCAGGAGATTGAAGTGCGGATGGTGTTCCAGTCCTGCCCTGTCCTTACTTATAAGAGGAAAATGTCTGCGCGGAGGCTCAGTACGCCTCTGTTACATTAGGTAATAGACTATCAAGATAATCGACAATTGTTTTACGCTTTCGCGAAGATTTGGACAGATATTATTTAGATAAGTTATCTACAATAGTACAATTTTTTATTGTAATGATAAGTTTTATGGAAGAGCACGCTGCCGTGTGGTGTCCAATGTGTCATTGTGTTCATAAATATAAGATTAATAAGATTGTTTGATTTTTTCTTTTGATAGACCCCCTGCAACAAGCGTATTGAAGATCAATCATCGCTTGTGTACCTACTTACTTGTATTAATTTATCGCACAAGACGTCATGCCAACAATCAATTACTAGCTGATCACAAGATAGGAAAACGATTAATTTCCTTAATCATTTTCACCTGCCTGCTAGACAACAAACGATTAACCCCAAGGGTAGTCCTAGAACACCAGTTCAGCGGTTGAAAGCGTGTTATTTTATAAGATAGGATCCTGACGTCATACTTGGAATGTTGGCCGCTCCTTAAGTACAACAACAAGACAACAAGGAGACACTCGTCAACAGCTTAACAAGGCGGTTTAGTGGAGGTTTAGCATAGATATATTTATGTTAAGGTTTAGCACCTCTGCTCTAAAGTAGCGATGCCACAGAGTCATAGATGTTACCTCGATGTTGATGTCAACTAAACAATGTAGAAATTTGTGATGTTTAAGGTCATATTACCCTAGCTAGGGTATCGAATGAGTTTCACTAAGGTAGGTCTCAATTATTGTTTACGAGTGCGAATATTGTTCAGCAGTAGGCAATTAACATCTATTATTAATTACGATAAAATAAACGTGTTTTGTGCTTTATAAGTGGGAAAACCTCTCAAGGTCGCATGTTTAAGCGGCAGGGTACTTTCGTCGAGAGCCACTTCAGTGAAACATTTAGGTAGGTACTTATTTTGACAAAAGTAGAGTGTAGAAAGAAGGGTGAGAACTAAAAAATGGATTTTAATGTTCCAACTAGGTACATCATCTGACTTGTCAAGCCATTTTCCCAACTAAGTACATAATATGTTGAACCGGATGCAGCTGAATACCAGTATTTTATATGGAGCGAGTCCATATCTGTCCTCCACAGCCCAGTTAGTGTAGGGTAATTCAATTCACCTTGGTAAGACTGATTGTCAGACTTTTTGGGCCGCTGACTACCTGTAACGACTGACAAAGATCTACAAATGACAGCCGGGACCAACAGCATAACGTGCTTTCCGAAGCACGGACGAAACTCGGTATGTAATGGGTGGTCACCCATACACACACCAACTTAAGATTGACCCGAGCGACTGATATTATTTAGTCACGAGGGTATTTTTTAAACCTAGGTAGGTAACATAGATATATGGTAGGTACTGATACATTTTTGAAGCTCTGACTTTATTAGTAAAGTAGTGGACAGTCACGTGAATACCTCCTGAAACAACTATCGTGAGCTCGTGGTCACGACCATGTCAGACCGAGTCCAACATCATAACCGTTGAGCCGTAGTCGCTCTTTTGTAGACTGAAACTGAATTTTTATCCACGTCCGTATAGTTCTTTATATATAACTATTCAACATTTACCCACAATGATTATACCTACTTGTTTAACAAATCATCAAAGTCAACAAGACAAAGGAGAGCAGTTATCTTATCACTGATAACAGTTATAGTATCAGATAAGCGATTAGCAATCGATTGACACGTATAAGTGTGTACTTTACTTGTTTTGTTGACTAAAATAGATCGTATCGGTGTTTACTACTTTTTATATGTTGCGGTCATCCCTTCTTTAAGTATCGCAGATTTGTGTAACCTTTTCCTAACCATTTTGGGTTAGGTGTCTTGTCCAACCGGTCGCAGCAGAATTTCCATGGACTGACTGCTTATGTTACCCAATTAAATCAAGTAACTGGGTAGTAGGTAGGTAAACCCCTTGCTAAGACTAGCAGTTGTCAGACTACGGCTATTGACTACCTGTAACTCGAACGACTGCCACAAGTTGTTAGCTGGAGCCAACGGCTTAACATGTTGTTCAAGGCACGGAGTAACTGTAGCGTTATCGTATAGGTACGTATTACAGGATTAATAATAAATAATAAATAATAATAATCGTTTATTCATCAAAAGGGGCACACTTACAATTAGTATCAGAAACAAGTAAAATAGAGCACTGTTGCTTATTGCCTGAACTAGGTGGAACCTATATTGTTATATTTATTATGCTAATTGTGTTGATTATGACAGCAATAAAATTATTGATCAGTTAGTACTCTGATTTGTCATGTTGTAAACAGGATTCGACGAATTTCTCTTTCAAATCCCATCAATAAATTTTACCTATCTTGTCCCTACATGTTCTGAGACTTGACAGTTAAACCAGAAAATGTATGCGCTTTAGTCATTCAGACGTACGCTGCGCCGAAGTAGGTATAACCCTTTACAGAGGCATAGCTTTCAACTCTATAGTACACCACTCTGTACTACACTTGGCAATGTGCGTGTTTGTACGCAGTTATCTATCAAACAGGGCTCCTGTTTCCTGCCTTGCACTCAGGCACGTACCTATACAGGGGGGCGAAATCTCACTGAAAATAAACGGGAACATAACCACTGCGAAGTACCTAAATTATAGTAGGTACTTGCAGTGATTACAGCGATTTTTTACAGTTCCATGGGCGCGGCGCCACAGGGTGCAAGGTGCCGCAACGGAAAAGAAAATACAGAAAACCAACCATCCGAACCTTAAAGCAAAAATTTAGCTTCTTAAATTTTGTGACAACATTTTTGATTGAAAAAACAAAACCTCACGTGTTCAATCCAATCCAATTTTAATAATTACTTTTTTGTTTGAAAAAAGATACGTTCAGGATAATAAAATATGTTGCGGGCCTGTTCGAAAGAGATACCGCGGCCCCGGAACGTAAAAGGCGAGGAAGGAACATGGATGGGTTTTAGTCAGTAAGAGTCTGACACTCCCTCCCGCTCCGCCCAGAGTGGGGGAGGTCATTTGATGATTTCGCATCCTTAAAAAAAAAAAAAAAAAAGGATAATAAAATATGTAAACGAAGTTAAAAAAAATGCTTGCAAATACGATTATACTACAAACTTAGTCCAGAAATTATTTTGTACAACTTTTTGTCTTTTTTGTACAAAAACTTGTTTCCATCCAAGTTCAAAATGATTTTCCTAGAAAGTCCTTATAAAGTTCTACTTATCAGATTTTTTTCATATTTTCTAAAGTTATGGTTCAAAAGTTAGAGGGTCATATTCACTAGCTATGTTTAAATCCCATGAAAGGACGAACGTAGTGCCGTACAAATCCAGACTTCGTGGCCGTCACTGAACTTTGCCCAGCCTGTGAATGGAACCCAGTACCTCATCTGTGCTCATAGTCAGCAGCAGCAGTGGTTACAACCATTAAACCAACGAGGAAAAATGAAATAAAAATACATTATTTTTCTATAATTTTCTATATTTATTTGGTACACAATATGTCGATCTGTCCAACGATACGGGCTGGCATCCATTCATTTACATTTAAACCATTAATTTTACACTAGAATACTATCAGGTATAGTACGAGCCTCCAGTATGGTTGGACAAACGTAGACTTTCACTTAACTAAATATAATCTGTACAATATGGTTGCGCACGAGTCGTCGATATAATCCAATAGGGGGGTAGTTTTGTAATGATTGAAGTAAAAAAAAAATATTGATCGTTTTTAACTCGACTGAGTTAATTCGGCACTTACTATTGATACATTTGACACAGACTGCTTGCAGTTTTATTTTAAAAAGTATTTGAAAATGCCAAATTAAATCAACGATGTATTTTTTTAAATGGGGCGTTTTCTTTAACATTTGCAATCATAATACAAATTCTCAAATTAACAATTTTTATAATTAACGAGCAATTTATGAAATAAAACTATTAGCAATCAACAACAATAACATTGGAATCAAGCTTTACTATTGGCCAATCCCCACCATTGAGGAAACCGTCGCGTGCGCAGGTGTCGGCATACATAAATACATAATAGTAACATAACATCAGATCGGACGAGGGCTGCAGAGATCAACACAACTCGAGTTTGTATAACAGCCATATTTATTGGTGCATTTAGTTTGACTTAATTTTGTATGAGTTAAAAATACAAAGGCTTGCAAAAAATTTGTTTTATTTAGCAGTGCTAGGAGGGAATTACTTGAAACTTTGAAACACTCAAGTCAGATCGTGATTTTTTAAATATTTCTGTTTAAAGGCATGGTTTTTATTTGCTCACCTCCTAAATATGAGGGACAGAACACTGTTCCAAAACAAATGTTTGCATGTAATCACTCAACTTGTAAGAAACCGCAAGGCACTACAGTAAAATATTGATGATTCAATAACATAACCAAAGCCTATATGAAACGATGTTGGATTATAAGCGCTCGGTTCAGCGTCGAAGGTTGACATTCCAACAGTCCAACAATATTTAGATATTTAGTTTTATTTATTAGTGACATATATAGCTGTAGTGCTCATATACTATAGTCAAACCAATAACACCTCGTCAATTAAAACTAGCAACAATCCAAACGTTAATATAACTAAATATAACGGTTGAGACTTAGCGCTAAATGGCTGGCGGCGACAGCCGTCTTGTAACAAATATAAATCTTGTCTACTAAGCGATAGAGTTTAAATTGGCTTACAATTTGTCATACTGATATAGCAGCATGGTCACATGACACAACTCAGCATCTTATAATTACAGCTCTTTCAGTTATTTTACCTCGGACAGGTGCAATACAAAAGCAATCTTATTCTTAGAATCATAAAGGTCATTGTAGTTTTAAAAGACTTGTTAGTGATACAAAGCAACAGCAACCTTAATGCTTTAAGAATAAAGATCACGGTGACTTTGTCAATGATGCAGTCAGAGGAAAAATAAGGTGATAAGAAAAATATTTAATTTTTAAAATAATTAAAAGATAATATTTTACAGAAAAATCAAAGTATTTGATTGAAAGCATAATAATTTAATTAATGTTAAAGATATCGCACATGAATTTAACTTTTATATTACATCATAACATAACGAAATGAAGATGAATCAATGAATTTATTATATTAAGTATTTTTACCTATAAAACTATAAATTATATTAATTGAGAATTAATTTTCAATAATATTTGAGTAATTAAATCAACAATGCAGAGTTGTGCATATGTACCAATACCTGCCTAAAAGCATAGTAAATAATGTATGGTTTTCAGTACAATGATAGCGTTCTCTGCTACATAAATCAATGTTAGAGATACCTTACCAGGACAAAATTTAAAGACTCTCAAGCTTTTTGTGAGTGTTGACCAAAGATTAAATTTAATAAATAGGTGACCCTATGTTTTTTCGAGTTTAGTAAAACCTGTTGTGCATGATATTGTGATAACCGATTGTTTTGAAATGATCTTATTAGCGAATTCATAGTTAGAATTTCTTGTGCTAAGCGCTATTCAAAAATATTTGAATCAGGTTTGACCTGAATTTCTTATGTTATTGTGTCTCCTTTACGAATCAGAAAGACCAAAAACTCCTTATTCTTGGTGAAGCTTTCAAACTTGCATTGACACAGTTTCAAACACAGTTATTGAAAACTGCACGGTTTGAAAAGGATTTTATAATAACGCTTATTTTTTTTTGTGTGTAATTGTTGTGCATACTATATTATTGAATACACAGATTTTTAAATAGAATAACATTGCACTTAGTTTAATTTACTTTTAACAAGGATTCGTATTTCAAGTGCGACTTTAAATATCTATATTTTATGTCCTACTATCGGTCTGTTCGCTCCGAAAAAAATGGTATAGAAAAAAGCATGACTGGTAAGGTATTAGCTTTATTTAATCGTCTTATAATAAACTATTATATAAACAATGATTCACGAAAGAAAAGCCAGTGCATAAATATTCTCCATTAAAACATATTAGAACAGATACTAACTCAGTCAAAAAATACTTAAAATACTTCAAAATTCTCCGAAGACATTTTTAATATCTGTAAAAATATGTCGTTTTAAAGTCAACTCAAACTTCGCAACTTTACCTGCGTACGGCTGTGAGATATGAGTTGCCTTTAATATTTCCTTAGAAATGGTTAGGCGACGGGGTCGCAAGCTCTTACAACGTTACTAGTTACGGCGACAACGCCTCAATATACATACATCGAACTACATTTAAACATTATGTACAATATGATAGACGCTTTCGACCAATATGAAGCAGTTACACGTAGGTTACTAATTGGTCTGGGAACTCAAGCTAACGGTGAACAAATGATACAATTCTCACTTCCCTATGAACATAAAGAATTGCCGCTATTTCCTGAAAAATCTCTTCGTAAGTACCTTTTCTAGTTTTGTGTTGTGTGTGTGTCTTTTTAAGTAGCAAAACTATTGCAGAACTAAGTGAAGAATGATTTAAGTTACTTTAATTTTATGTTGATACATGTAAAAGGTTTACTCGAATATACACAAGTTATATAAATAGAGTAACCACGATTATTTTACATAAACTTAATAATGTTCAGTGTAACAGTGTAAAATTTTATAGAAAAGTGAATGTAACTATTCAGCTCGGTAATAATTGATATTCTTTATTTTTATGCTGTAAACTCTGTCTACACAAATATTATTAGAAAATTTCGACATTTTCGGCACTGCGGGCGAGTTAATCCTCCTTTACTTGGTAGATATAGTAACGTTATACTGATTTACGATAGCTCGCCGACAGTGCCGTATACTTCACACACAAACACACTCCTCACACACACTACTTACACTATCAGTTTCTTGCAAAAATTTCCATTACATTAAAAAACTTTTTCGCTAACGTTTTTTTAAAAAATATTTACAAAATTTTCTCATCTAACCCAAGACCTTGTCATCTCGTAGCATACTTGTATATTAACATGAATGTTGCCAAACTAAAATAAAATTGTAAACAAGATTTTTTTTGTAACTTTAAAAATCAAAATATTAGAAATAAGACTAACAATATAATTAATAGTAAATTATTAAATTAAATAATAAAAAGAAATAAGATTTACTAATTTTCAACGACATATCAAAGTAAATAAAATACAAAATTAGTAAATAAAATCTCAAAATATTTGGCTACATTCAATATTAACATTGACAGGACTGGAAAATGTGTTTACTGTGAACTGGAATTAATTTGGTATAAAAACGTATGCGAACAAGGATATGATGTTTCATGTGCCTTACTGAGTTGATGTTATTTATATGCCATGTAGTATTTTGGCACTAATTTGAACTCCTGTGCAGATAGAAAGACACTTTAATAATATGATTCCATCACATAATAATCTATACCAAAACAAACCATTGAGGACTAGAAAAACTTACAAAACTCGCTAATTTATTTAAACCTTTACAGCCGCCCACACAGTTTACCGAATATCTCCGTACATTTACAGCTAGTCCTTTTATACAATATTTTATATATATATCATACATAATTTTACAAGTTTCCCAGTCCCGATTCCTTAATTATTTGTCACGTTGTTTATAAAAATAATAAAACTCTACGTATCCCGCTCATTTTGCGCTCGGAAGATACCATCCTTGTGAAGAGAGAGAGAGACATGTATATTTTGCTAATATGTTTAACAACAACATTGGTTTAACATCAATATTTTATTTAAAACGGGAATAGTTACTGTAGGGGTGGCTAACATCATTTGTGGTAACATAATGCTATTTTGCATAAACCTGGAAATGGATTTTCAAGATTTTTCCACGTCATATTTGAACGCGTTTTCAGATTTTGGATCTAAGTAGCACCAAGTCTGGTCTATTTGCCACTAGTACAGCTAGCTCTGTTTTATCTTTGACACAGAAACGCCTTCTGATTACTTCCGTCAAAATCATCAGTTTCTTAAAATGAATAGGTACTTAGACCACCGTGGAAACCGGTTTCTTCGAAGAACGAATCGACAAAGTTACAGATTTTTTGCTCTTCTGTCATTTTTATTAAGCCCGTTTCTACGCGGCCTGGGCCGGCAGTCTCGACAGAGATGTTTACCAGTGCTACTTCTACGTTATGTTTACCAGTGGCATAGCTTCGGGCCCGAAAGTCTGCCCTTTTCTAAGAGACTTCAAAATAGATTTCACTACAACTAGGGCACCATATTCTAAGACACATCGATAATACAAACATCCCCTCTTCTTACCTCTGCAGTAACTATTCCCTCCTATAACACCAGGGAGGGGGTGGCGGGGGTTGCGGGTCTCACTACTAACATTTATCGCTACGTACGTCCATTTATCGAGACAACTAATTCAGCGATAATATGGCGAAAACATTTATATTTGAACAACAGTTATAATTGAATTATATTCTATTTAAACATTGAATCATTTAATTTGAGCTACTGGGCATGTATTTGTTATGACACGATCAACCATGAACTGAATTTGACATTGAGCATCTTATAACGTTCCCAGCGTTGGGAAACAGGCCTGTTTGTTAGAGCACGTGGACCCGTTTCGTTTCAGTACCTTTACACATTTTCACATGTGTTGCAATTTTTAGTTCTAAGAAATGCCGGTTTCCTCACGAAGTTTACCTTCAACGTTTTGAGAGCAGTGGTGATGAAATAAAACCACCCTTAACAAGGCCGAAAGGTACTTGTTCTCTCCATCAGTGTCTCTTTTTTGTTTTAGACCATATCTGGGAGACGCTGTTTTAATATATCACGGTTTACAACTAAACTTAAAACACACATGGCGCTTGCGTGCAACAGCGTCGAAATATCGGGAGCTCAATACAAATAACAATCACGAAGGAAATCCCGTAAGTGACATTATAAGTTCATATCTGGGAGCCTCTTAGTTACGGAATTGGGGGTTAAAGTACTCACAAGTTCTTTTTTTTAAATACAAGTTTGAATGTTATAACTTTACTTTAGATCAAGGTTTTGAGTGCGTTACATTGACTCCTGTCGCAAAACGCGAATGAAAAATAATCGTTTCTCAGTAATTCAATTCGTTCAATAAATAGTTGCGAAGAGTTACTTAGTGATGAGTTCGTTTACATTCTGTATAAATTGGTAGTCGGGGCCTATACCTCTGCTCTGACACTTATCTGTCAAAATTTTCTTTGCAAGTTATCTTCTTTATCCACTCCACCATTTTTGCTTGGTTGGTGCCGTTGGTGGTTAGTGCCTAACCTGGTGTCAGAGTTTTTAAGCCGCTCATGGGCGTCGCACTTGGGTACGTTACCATAAAATGCAATGATAGTACAAGAAGTTTTTGTGTCATAACAAGTAGTTGCCGTGAATTGATTTAATCCATTGTACTACATTGAGATAATTTCAAAAATATTACTTTAATTAAATAACAGATTCAATCATTTGTGATGGCGGCCATGACAGGCATCGTTTCTTCTCTTTCTAACGCATAGCTTTCTCATGCTATCCCACTCTATCATCGAAAATAATTGGCCTGTACTACTTCATTTTAAATGCTTTGCGTTTAGCAAATTCACGAGAACGTTTCCGTTGTAAAAATCAATCGTTTAGCTTTGCGATAAGCTTCAAATTTGATTGCGTCAAAATCAAGTGTTTGGTCATTTTTTTCCTATGTTTGTCTCTCTACCCTTTTGTTAAACTAAGGGAGAGGCGAGCGAAAATGACACTGTGTTTTCATATACCAGCATATCTTGGTTACATGTCTTTTAATACTATACCAGGCGTTCCGTTTTCTTTGGGACTTGGTATTACAATGTATTCTTGATATTTTTACGCTCGAATAAGTTATTTTACGTGAAACAGCTTGATTTCAAAAGTCAAAGTCAAATAGTTTGACAGCTTCGAACAGCTTGATTTTAGCTAGTCTGCCTTACGTAAGAGTTACGTACAACAATATAACTCGAATCCATTAGATATATCGTTGTTGATTGTCTAAGGACGTAATTGATGACCGATCTCAGTACTTCAGAGAACGCTGCAGTCGACAGCCATTTAGAAGTATCACATTCGCTCGAAACTCCCTACTCCACCCTAAATGTTCGATATTTTCAGTTTTTATATTATATTTTATCAGAAATATTCTGAACGTCAATATTTGATTTATTTAGCTTTGTTATGGACATATTCATATATTATGTATTTGCGTTTTCAAAAAGTCGTGAAAGAGCTAAGATTTTAAAATCCAATAAAAACTTTTTTAAACTTCGAAACTTGGTTTTTTCATTATTCTATCTAATATTGGTATTTCTTTCATTCATTTATAAGTTACTTATTCATTTCTACCAAGTTTCTTTTGTATAAAAATTTATTGTATTCTAAAATACTTTTGCTTTCCCAACTTTTAGTTACAACAACTGCGTCAACTTCAACAATATTACTTATAACCCATTAATTTATATTTCATGTTAAAACTCAACCAGTTACAACGTCAAAGAACACAATATCCAATATTCACTGACAATCAACTACATAACAAAACGTCCGTATCACTTGTTCAGAAGGCTGGTGCAAGGCCCCTAGTTTGTGGGTGCATAGAACCCGTTAATGGGCGCCTTGGACCCGTTAACGAGTGCATAGAACCCGCTAATGGGCGCCTTAGACCCGTTAACGAGTGCATAGAACCCGTTAACGAATATACAGAACCCGTTAACGGGTCTATAGAATCCGTTAATAGGTGCATAGACCCGTTAACGAATGCATAGAACCCGTTAATGGGTGCATTGGACCCGTTTATGGTAGTATAGCACCCGTTTTTACCAGTCAATGGGTTCTTAGGACCTATTAAAAGATGCATAGAAACCATTAACGGGTGTTCCTGAGTCTTGTGACGTATGTATGTGTGCTTAGTCCCTGGAGCGTTGTGCACACGTCCCGCAGACGTAGTCGTCGTCTTCCCGTAGCGCGCCTCGTGATAATCCGACGCAGTGCATGTGGAACCACTGGTCGCAGCCGCCGTCGCATTGGACCCAATCTACTTTGCCTGTTGATGTTAGAGATTGGTTAATGAACGTGTGTGACTTTTTGAGATTAGTATCATGCTGCGGTCGATCGACGACACTAAACACACACGACAAGCTTTTTCCCGCAAAGTCGTCCATTTGGAAATCGAAACTTATTTCACGGGAATGTGTCGGGAATAAAATCAATCGACTGACAAAGTTTTAATTTATTTAATAATATTAGTACCTACTGTGTAATTTGAGGCATAACCGACGTCTATTGGTCGCATTCTATTTGCAACACATTGTCTACATAGTTAGATTGTTCCTGCTATGATGTGGAAGTAGTTTGTGCTTTGAGCGAACATATTTAATTATGTAAGTAAAGTAATGTGTGTTAAAAGTTGAGGGTAGGTGCAATGGTGGTACACATGATGTAATGGATCTAAATCTAATCTTCTCAGAGTAGTCAGGTACGAAACACCGGCCCGGTAGTTAGGCGGCAGTTTAAAAAAAAAGACGTGTAAAAGTGTTTGTGAAAACCTACTTACAAAATAAACATCATTTATCATTTATCATTAACCTATTAGGTCAAGCTATTAAAATATCAAAAGACATTAACAGATTTACAGCCAATGACGATGTCACAGATACTCATTGTATATCCAAAGCAATAGAACAAGATACGTACCAGTAGGTCTAAGACAGTTATTGGCGGCGCAGTCCTCTTCATCCTCAGCTGATGAAGCAGACGAGGAGCTGCTGCGGCGCTGCTGTGCGCTGGTGGTGGCGCCGCGACCTGCACCTGAACTGCTCGCTGCTGCGCGCTGACCTGAGAGGGTACGCATTATTTACTTTTTGATGCTGTATTGCAGTACTTGTGTTGAGCATTTAATTAGTCAAATAACTGCAAACAGCATTCATATTGTGTGCGTGTATATAGTACTAGCTGACCCACGCAACTTCGTCGGCGTCACATAAGAGAGAAAAACGAAAGGAAAAAAACGTCCCCGTTTTTGCAACATTTTTCATTCCTGCTCCGCTCCTAATGATTGTAGCGTGATGTTATATAGCCTAAAGCCTTCCTCGATAAATGGACTATCCAACACAAAAATATTTTTTCAATTCGAGCCGGTAGTTCCTGAGATTAGCGCGTTCAACCAAACAAACTCTTCTGCTTTATAACATTAGTGAAGTGTAAGAATATAATATGTATGTTCCTTTACTTTAGTAAGTAAGTACACTCCTTTATAACAGTATCATGTACGCTGAGTTAGCACTATACCTCATATGCATGTATATTATAATTATTCATTTAGTCATTAAATAGTACTTAACAGATGTGGTTGTTTCCTTGAACCACCCTTTAGGGACCCCAACATTACATGGCGACCCTGCTATGGGACTCGGCCAAGGGGATTCTAAACAGTTTCATCAGAGTTTCAGTTTTTCAGAAAACTATTTCAGCATAATTACCATAACAGTAAAATAAAATGTGTCGGTCAACTGTGGAAAAAGAAGAGGTTTTTCTCAGCCAAAACGCAGCTGGAGGCAACAATGACGCCACGTTGAAGGAAATCGGAGGCCACGCGGACCCCAACATTACATTAGTATAGACGTATAGATTTTCGGTGTGTATGGAGAGAAATAAAATGCTACGGAACCCGAATATTTTGCTTCGCTTTCTTAGCAAACTTTGAACTTTTTTATCAGTATGTAATATTATATGGTGACGTACGTATGATAAGTCAAATGGGTCAAATCGACACCTAGTTTAGAATAGTAAAGTTTGCGAAGGCATCATGTTTACAACTCACCCATCCTGGTCTGTCGGGGATGCTTGCCGCGCGTGGTGGGCGCGAGGCCGCGCTTGCGGCGCTCCTGTCGCGCCATGTAGTGCTTGCGCATCATCAGTCCTGAGCCTGACGACATTCCCTGTCGAAACAATTTGCTCATTAACTACAAGTCGAGACTCTCCTGCTCGGAGTGTACAACCAGCTGCACTCTCCAAGACTTGAATGAGGTCAAGCTGTTCAGGTGGCTACGTACTCGGTCGGGGCAAATAAGAGTCGTAGATCCGAGAAGAAAAACTATGTGAACACGAAAAAGTTTATGTTTCAGGACAAGATATAATGAACCCCAATGTAAATTGCGTTTAACTGCAGACTTGCATGAGGTCGCTGTGAGTGACATCTATGTTAGAAGTATAGAAGGATAGTTTGTAATTATAGATGTTACATCGATTCTTTCATTTTAGACACATTAAGTGTCTAAAATTATGAAAATGTATTAGTTTAAATGTGTAAATAGACGTGTTTAATTAATACATACCTGTTTTCTATTTAAATAGTTTGTTGTGGTAGCCGTGCCTCGTTTGAGCGTTGGTTTTACGACTGGTGCAACTGTGAACAAGATTATACCATTTTATTAGAGTTACTAGCACTCCGCATAACTTTGTTGGAACGCAATAATCGCAGTTACGTTACGGAGATACGGGCTACTTTGCATCCAGTTGTTGAATCGCAAAGCTCGGAAGATATAATCTGATTAGAGTCCTGGTACTTTTTTTTTTTGGGACACGCCCGCCACACACGCCCAAACCACTGTAACTCCTGGCCCCTTATTCACAACCATTCGATACGTTTCCGTATCGGTAAGGATCCGTATTCGTCTATCTCATTTCCGAACCGAAGAGCTGTCAGAACGCTATTCACAGATCCGAACGGATGCGCTTTTTTCTATCCGATTGAGATAGTGTTCATGGGGAACGCTACAAAATGGTAGTAAATAGATAATCGTGGTAGAAAACTTAAGATAGTAATTAAAATTGGTTTATTTGAATATTTCGTTCTGTTTAATTAGGTAATATACAGCTAGTAACTTAATAGACAGCAACGATACAAAATTATTTTATTATTTTACTAAAATTAACTAAAAAAATAACAGTTTTCGAATAAACCTGCTTTGTAAACAGCCGTCTATGAAATTGCCAAAGCGGATTTTTTTTTATTTTTTATTAACACTATAGTTTTCTGTTTTCTTAAAAGGAAAAATTACTAAGTATTTGATATCAGTTTGTTAACTAAAATCTATAACGAATATTACATTTCTGTAAACACATAGATTTTATGTAAATGCGGATACATCATTAAAATTCGGTCAATAAAACAACTAATAAAACACAAACAACACCAGACAATAATAAAACTTCATTAACTTACTTCAGGCAGTGTTTAAAAAGTTTAGTATTTTTATTTTACTGAAATAAGCTAGAAATATGGTTTATTTCTTTATTTAAATTTTGTTCGATATGACTCCCGATAGCAAACAGCTGTCGGAAAGATTCGAGTCTTCTTATCGAATTGAACTGTCAAAATTATTCGTTTTCGGATTTGTGAATAGCGTTTAAAGGACATCTTCGATATCTGAGACGTTCGATTCGGTTCGGAAGCGAGTCGAATGGTTGTGAATAAGGGGCCTGAAAGCCAGAATCAACAGTGGCGACCACCAGAAAAGCGCCGAGACAATGAAGCTCAACGAAGTCCCAGATAATGAATTTAACTGTCTTGGATCCCGCAACGAAATTAATCAGAAAGTATAGCGGAGGAGTAGGAAAGAACTGTAATTTCCACTTCCCTCCATATCAGCAGGAGACAGAACGAAACAAGGCCAATAGGCACAAAGGGACGTTTACAACTGGGATTGGCCCAGTTGCCTAGCACCACGGATAAATATTAACGTTAATGGGTCCTAAGTAGAGAGCTGTTATATTTGATTCCAATAATAGGTATGGCAAAAACGCTTGAACGCACGGAAATTTGCTCTAGTTTCTACAAGGTCCGTATAGTAAATAACTCCGGATGTAACCTGTACACTATCCAACATAATATTGCGTTCATTTTGCCAAAGACTACACTCCCACAAAATGTGATGAGCAGATTGTTCATATTCGCAGTCAGATGTTGAACATTGACAAAAAGGCGAGTCAACAAGCTTGAAGGAAAATAATTTACTCTTAAAGTTGCCATGGCCCGTGAGAAATTGGGCAACACAGTGATCAACCTCCAGCCATGTCATGTCCAGCCGCTCACGAACGGATGGAAAGAACTGGTGGAAGTGTCTGCCCTTGATGGAATTGTCCCACCTACATTACCATTCAGATAAAAGTTCCTCCCAGACGTCGGTCTGTGGTTTGAATAATCTAGAAATCTTAGCACGATCACGTATGGTTAAAAAGTCTGCGTCCGTGGTCTCACGCGCGTTATAGTACATTGCAGCCCGCCGCTGCACCTCAAGATCGACTGGAAGTACACCCGCAAGTACCGGAAGAGCTTCGGTACTAACCGTCCTATACGCTTTGCATAAGAATATCAACGCCAAACTATAAGCAATTTACGTCGCACCGCTCCTATGGTGACCCTATCCGCCCAAACAGGTGCCCCGTAGCACATACAACCCAAGTAAGTAGCCACGTAGATGGTCTTTAAAGTTAAAAATGACAATCCTCACGTAGATTTGGATATCCTCGTTAAGGAATAAAAGTTCTTTTTAGCTTTTTCACCGACATTTTTTATGTGATCTACGAATGAAAAATTGCTCTCTAACACCAGTCCAAGGTAGCACACACGGACTGCTTTCTTTTCACGGGAACGTTATTAAATTTAATACTCGGCCACGATTTAAGATCACCTTTTAAAATTAGTTGAAAAGTTTTATGCGGTGCAAAGGTCAGACGGTTTCGATCGCCCCACTGAGATATTAATCGTAGGCAAGTGTCACACGGAGAAAAAAGTCTAGTTTCATTTACCAGAATGTTGTGAAGTTTACTAGAAAGTATATTAGTATACGTGACAACTATTCACATTGTAAACGTTATTAATATTATCTAGTTCCCTGTAGCGTGAAAATTTTGGTACTTTAAACCAAATTTTCGGTGAACTTTATCAGAAAATGTGTGCTGTACGCAAAATACTATAGTAGAGCTCACTGCTACATTTTTATTTTAGGCAACAAACCAATATTTAATATGAAACGAACGAATTTGTTCTTATTACTCTATTTTTTGTGTAAAGACTACCTACCAGGTATGTTACTCATCATAAAAAGGAAGGTCACCACAAACAGAATGTTTAGTGAGGGCTACTAGAATATTTACTATACTGAATATTATTTAGTGTATTATCTACCAGAATTTATTGTGACTTCAAAAAAAACATCAATTAGGTTTAGTCAACCTGTTGTAATAGCAACAGTATTTTCTGGTTTACATAACCGGAAAATATTATGCCCTGCATTATACTGGGTTGTTGACGTTACACTCGTTTTCAGCTGCTTCAATTTTTTCCGGAAGCAAATAGCCGGAGCAAACGTGCCATACAATGGTTTTGAAGGTTGGTCCACTTTAAAACCAATTAGTATGGAGCTAGAAAGTCTGAAGAGGCTAAAAACGAAATAACTTAACAAATGCTACAGCTAAAATAAAACAATAAAAATCATCAAATATTTAGGTTTTATTTTTAGTAGGGCCATTTTACTTTTTACTTGTAATATACATTTATATAATTATTAAAAGTACCCCTTGTCAAAGTCTAACAAAAATAATTACAAAATATCTTGAAAACAAAAAACATTACTACATTCTGTATGTTTTACCTCTTAGCAGTATTTGTTGTCATTGAAACATATTTTTTTTCAGACAGGTGACCTTAGGGTAACATAATATAAAAAAATATTAGTAGTACTTCTTGTCAAAGTATGACAAGAATAATTACAAATATCTTCTTGAAAACAATCAATTTTTACAAAGTAATATATTCATTTGGGAAAAGTACACAACTTGCTTAGGCAGCTAGACAACTTTTTCACTGACTTAATATAAAGATTTCACACTGACAATTTAATTTTATTACAGTATGTACTATTATAAATACTTACAGGGCTATTGAAAGTGCTGTTTGTGAAATCTAAAATTTCAAATGTGTCTAATACTTCTATATTCATAGGTTTTGGAGAGGAAGACAAATCACTGGAAGTTTCCAGTGTGGCATCAGATGTTGATGGAGCAGTCAGTTGAATATTTCTATGGTTTTTGCTCAATACATCAACATTAATGTCTTGCGATTATCATTGATGGCTTGTGTCTCGGGGATATCATAATTAGGGAATTCCTGTCAACACAAGGAAAAATTTAAGTCAGGATTGCTATAATAAATAATGGGGGTCAATTCATAAAGCGATATCTAGCCCCACACTAGGCAAAGCTTGTACTATGGGAACCAGATAAACTTTCTTTTTTTGTAAATACATACTTCAAATACATTATAACACCCAGATCCAGAACAAACATTAGTCATCACACAAAATTAAATGTTTACCCTCGGTGGGGATCAAACCCACAACCTCCAGCGTAGAAAGCAGAGCTACTACAAGCTGAGCGGGGAGACCAGTCATAAACAACTGCGTTGCTTTATAAATGTATGTTTTGATTTTGTTATAACATAAGTACAATTTACGGTCTGTCATATGAAAATCTGTCTAAACTCTTGACAAAAGATACTTTAAACAGTGCTTTAACTTAAGTAATGTTTAGAATGGGGTAAGGTAGGTAGGTACAACTTACTTGAAGTGAATTTATTAATTCGTTCCATGCTTGCAGATTTTTTGTGAATCTAGCACGGTCCCCGATTGGGCCAATTAATTATCTTATGAGATCTGCAGTAAGTAGCCCCAATGTGTTTAAATCGATGCTATTAGCTGAAAATAAATGTAGTTTTATATTTTTAGTGGAAATAGAACGCCACATGTCGCTCTTCGACATAGATAGGTATAGGTATGCGGATAACAAGTCTGAATTAGAGATGGACTGGGTACAAGAAATGACGGAAGATGGACTATGGCAATATTCGTAAGGTGGTCGAGCGCCGCACGAAGATATTCGTCAATGTAGCTGGGTTGCAATGGATGGGCCTGGCAATGTAACGGAAGGATTGGCGTAATATAGAGAAGGTTAACCTACCTGCTTACCATCGGGCTGAAAGCATACCTATTTCACTAAATTGGTCTGTGTGTAAGAAAAAACCTTAAGCCTAAAAAAACTTTTTTCCAAACGTCTTTTTCTCTGCTCGGACCAAATGGTTTGCTCAAAAGTACCTACCTATTACTGAAATGTACAAGTACTGATACAAGCTGAAATGGTTTAAGTAGGTACCTAGTTACTGAAATATGCTATAATCTTAGAAATTGTTGAATAGATCAATGGACGACTTACCGGCAAACTTTTCAACGTATTGAGATAATCCCCAGGATTCCAGTAAGTTGTTCACGTCCTGGTCCTGGTCCATTTTGTAGATGGTACGACAACTTTAGAGTCCGATTTAATCGCAAAATTATTAGATTTAGTGATTGTAAATTCAAACCGTCGCAACTAAATTATTACTGATTAGTGGAGACAGTCGGCATGTTTAAAGTTGGCATTACAAAATATTTTTTATGTAAACTGTATTTTTACTGTTTTATCTAAAGTATTCTAGCGTAAGCCCGACCAGAATATAGTATGTTATTGGAAATGATTGATTTTCTTGTAAATGCTTTCTTCCTTTTACAGGCAAAAATATGCCTTGTAACATAAAAAAAAAGTCCAGTGCACTGAACGATTATTCTGGTAGACGTAACCAGTGTATAAATAGTGTTCAATACCAAGTTTAGATCGTAATCGTCACTAAATAATTAATAATTGATACCGTCTAACACGTTTAGTACACTAAACTTTTTACAAGATTTTATCCGCATGCACTACAAGATGAATATTATTTATCCATATAGGAAATTCTGTTAAACATAACAATACGACTTGTATTATATAAAAAAAAGTCCAGTGCACTGAACGGTTATTCTGGTAGACGTAACCAGTGTGTAAGTAGTGTTCAATACCATGTTTAGATCGTAATCGTCACTAAATAATCAATAATTGATACCGTCTAACATGTTTCGCACACTAAACTTTTTTACCAAATTTTTTCCGCATGCACTACAATATGTATATTTATACATATAAGTAATTCTAATAAACATAACTATATATTGTTTCTGTTCACTAGATTAGGATTTACAAGTCGTTCTGGTAGTTTAGTAGAATATTTTTTTCTCCGTGCAGCTAAATTCTCGAGTCCAGCCCGGGTACTTGACTGAATGATAAGCAGGCCGTCGTCCGCGTAACCGGTTAATGAACAGCCCGGTGGAAGTGGGATCGCGAGGAAATTATTAAAACCTATATTCCATACATACGGAGAGATTACCGAGCCCTGTGGACAGAGTGACAGAGTCCTGGTATGTGTGTGCTCACCATGATGGTGCCTTGTGCGCGTGCGCTTGACCTGGTGGTGGTGCCGGGGCGCGCGCGTGTGCCGCTTGCGGCGCCCCGCGTCGTGCCGCGCCGCGCGCCGCCCCTCCGCGCCGCGACACGCCACCACGGCACACCTGCTGTTCAGTACTCACCATGATGGTGCCTTGTGCGCGTGCGCTTGACCTGGTGGTGGTGCCGGGGCGCGCGCGTGTGCCGCTTGCGGCGCCGCCCCTCCGCGCCGCGACACGCCACCACGGCACACCTGCTCTTCTATCTGTTCAGTACTCACCATGATGGTGCCTTGTGCGCGTGCGCTTGACCTGGTGGTGGTGCCGGGGCGCGCGCGTGTGCCGCTTGCGGCGCCCCGCGTCGTGCCGCGCCGCGCGCCGCCCCTCCGCGCCGCGACACGCCACCACGGCACACCTGCTCTTCTATCTGTTCAGTACTCACCATGATGGTGCCTTGTGCGCGTGCGCTTGACCTGGTGGTGGTGCCGGGGCGCGCGCGTGTGCCGCTTGCGGCGCCCCGCGTCGTGCCGCGCCGCGCGCCGCCCCTCCGCGCCGCGACACGCCACCACGGCACACCTGCTCTTCTATCTGTTCAGTACTCACCATGATGGTGCCTTGTGCGCGTGCGCTTGACCTGGTGGTGGTGCCGGGGCGCGCGCGTGTGCCGCTTGCGGCGCCCCGCGTCGTGCCGCGCCGCGCGCCGCCCCTCCGCGCCGCGACACGCCACCACGGCACACCTGCTCTTCTATCTGTTCAGTACTCACCATGATGGTGCCTTGTGCGCGTGCGCTTGACCTGGTGGTGGTGCCGGGGCGCGCGCGTGTGCCGCTTGCGGCGCCCCGCGTCGTGCCGCGCCGCGCGCCGCCCCTCCGCGCCGCGACACGCCACCACGGCACACCTGCTCTTCTATCTGTTCAGTACTCACCATGATGGTGCCTTGTGCGCGTGCGCTTGACCTGGTGGTGGTGCCGGGGCGCGCGCGTGTGCCGCTTGCGGCGCCCCGCGTCGTGCCGCGCCGCGCGCCGCCCCGCGTCGTGCCGCGCCGCGCGCCGCCCCTCCGCGCCGCGACACGCCACCACGGCACACCTGCTCTTCTATCTGTTCAGTACTCACCATGATGGTGCCTTGTGCGCGTGCGCTTGACCTGGTGGTGGTGCCGGGGCGCGCGCGTGTGCCGCTTGCGGCGCCCCGCGTCGTGCCGCGCCGCGCGCCGCCCCTCCGCGCCGCGACACGCCACCACGGCGCTCCACACCTGCACCTGCTCTTCTAACCGCACCTGGGGAACAAACGACACTTTCAATCGACCTACACAGCTATTCTGGAACCGAACGAAATGCTCCACAAATTTATCAATCTTTCAGTAGCGCATTTACTCGGATCTGGGCTTTTAGCGCGAAAGACAATCGCGAGGAGGACTAATGCGTACCACTTGCCCAAAAAGACAATTATGTGTGTATGGACTTTTACGCGAATGGACTTTGCACGAACGGATACTTGTTCGACTTAACCATAAACTTCGGTACGGGCCCCATTCGGGGCCGGGCACTCAAACCTACGCCGGCTCGGTACTGGCCCCGAATAGGGCCGGCGGTTAAGACATACGACATCCTAATTTCTTATGTAAATAATATTTATTTTATTATTTTCGGAAAACTTACAGCTAGGCAGATACAATAGTTTCGTTAATAACAAAAATATGGCCAATTACAAGCTTTCACAAATAGCTTTGTAAAAAACAAAAAGAAAAAAAAAACTAACTAAAAGACAGTGGTAATGAAGAATTAGTAACTCAAAACTCAAACTCAAATCATTTATTTCAACTAGACCATTACGGCACTTTTGAATGTCGATAAAACGAAAAAAAAAAGGCTACAGTCACAGACACGAGGCATAATAACTTGAGAATGTACTGTAGTTGCCCATTCCCTAGCGTAGATCTCTATGGAGAAGAACGGGCAAGAAACTCCACAAATTGACATCTTTAAACATTATGGGTTATCAAAGAACTTGCTGCAGAGGGCCTTTTTCAATTTTGACACAGTTGTATTAAAGATGTCGATCTCAAGCTCCTGACAAGTCGCATTGTACTCACGGCTTGCCCTAATCATGTACGAGTTTTGTCTATAATTAGTCCTGGTTGTTGGTGTGTGCAACAAACGAGATTTCCGCAGAAACAAACATGGTACTCGCAGCCCAATCTTGCTTAGCAACTCAGGGACATCACTGGTTCCGTTTGCAATTTTAAATAGAAAGGCCAAGTCATTTTATTTTTCACATTTTAACACACAGACACGTTTAGATTCGACAACAGAAATAACAAATACATTTCAAATTTTATAAACAAAATGAGAATACCCAGATCTCAGCGTTAATTTACTAATATAGGACGTATAGGACCAACAACAACCAAGGAACACGTAATATTCATTACCACTACTTAATTTTGTACTCGAAAATAGACGACCATTTTTATTTTCTTTTTTTTGAAAAAATCGATTCATTCCAGTAATTTATTTACGGCAAATCGATTGATGGAAAGTAAAACAATCTTGTTTACATTTATCATAATATTGTTTTAAGCTGTAATTAGGTAATCTTAATCGTTTTTCGTACATTGCACCTAACCAACAATAAACAGCAAAGATTGATCAAAGGCTAAATTCGCGCCGATTTTTTTTTTCTATATCGAAATTTAAATTAAGAATGCACTCGCTGTTCAAAATAATATTGTACATACAACTAGGTCATTTTTTGTGATTTTTTTTTCGTGTGTTGGTTGTAATGCGCCAGGAATCTTGGTATCTGCCTACTGATCCTTTAGGTGTGGTGAAAATTGGTTTGGTTTCTACCATGATAACTGTATTTGGTTAACAAAATGGGGAATAGTATGATTGGGTTACTGTGTTCGGTTGGATTAGTTATTGAGATACACCATTTTATTTCCAAATACTTTTTTTTAACACCCTTTCCCTATCGCATTGGTGGGCAAAGGCCTTCCTATGACTTTCTAATTTGATTTATTTCTCGCCTTTTCAGAACATTAATTTTAATCGTCAATTTTTAATTCATTTTGAAGAGAGGCCGAGGGGAGGAGCTCGTTGCTGAATAATAACGGCCGCTCGGGTCGTCGTTTAGGTTAAGCTTTGCTTGCCTAGGTTGGTCTATGGATGGGTGACCACCCATTACATACAGAGTTTCCTCTGTGCCTCTGAAAGCACGTTAAGCAGTTGGTTCGACTGTCATTTGTAGTTTTTTGACAGTCATTACAGATAGTCAGCGACCCAATAGGTTAGACAACCAGTCTTACCAAGGGGTATCGTATCACCCAGTACCAACTGGGTTGTAGAGGTCAGATAGGCAGTTGCTCCATGTAAAGTACTGGTATTCAGTTAGACTGGAAGTCAACCCCATTATATTCATAGTTGGGAAAAGGCAAGGCAGATTATAAAGTTTCATTTGATTTTGAATACTGAGATAAGCTTGGTTTAGTAACAACGGTTTAAGAATCCATATCATATTTATTTATCATTCAATTTTTTTAGGAGTTTTCATTGCGACTTAATTTGATTGCGAGTATCGATTAGGCTGAACGCAACATTTTAATCGTAATGATGAAACCGGGTTTACGGTCAGCACTACGAAGTGATATGTCATGTGATAAGTTGCTTGCAACATTGTTTTTTTTAGTAAATTTTGTCAAGACTTTGATCGTCATTTTTATGAAATGATGTATGAATAATGGCAAAAATAAAAACTCAGATAGAAGGTTACTGCTTTTATTTAGCTTTTTCCAGTTTGTTTAGCAAACGAGAAGCTTGCCTATATACATTATTTTCAACGCATCTACGTTACCTAGTTTTTGCAAGGGTGCAGTAATATGTGTTTTATACATACTTGGCAATACACTGACGCCGTTTTACCGACCTAAACACGTTACTGGAGATATTAACCACAAACGTATGGTATGAAACAGCTTCCTTGACATATTTTTCATTAAAAAATGGAATGCTAAAAGTTCACGAAAATTCTGTAAATTCTTGACAGATTCGCATCATCCCGCCGATTCTGCTGATGTGTCAAAATCTTGTCGTGCATAGTGGTTATTGACCACTGAGGTTTCTCTGTAGAGTAAACATACCATCACATCTGTTATTACTTGAAGGTGGGTTTTTTTGGATTTTCCGTCATGGGTATCGCTTTCGTGGTTTTCGAGGACGCTGATAACGAACTTAAAGTCAAATGAAAATCCAAGATGTAGTCCTTCAATTTTTCGAATTGTAATATAAAATCTATTAAAAGAAACTGTATTTTTAAAAGCAAAAACCGTTTTTACCGCCCCACTATGATAAATCAATTCGATCGGATCTAATATGTGGCAAGAGTCACAATTTCACATTCTCTTTCTTCATTTCTAACAGGGTTGTGGAGGTCACGTAGACAGTCGCTCCATGTAAAATACTGATATTCAGCAGAATCCAGTTAGGCTGTAAGCCGCCCCAACATAGTTAAGAAAAGGCTAGACAGATGATGATGATTTACGAATTCAGATTTATCACTCGGTTACTTTTTCCACATTACCTCTAATAAGTCTCCCTCCAACATCAAGTCTTCTAATTTCTGTAACAGTCCGGGCGCCACCCGAGTGCTCGGAGACCGCGGGGTCGCGCTGTATGCGTGTTCTACACTCGCTGATGATCTACGACAAAATATAAACATATTAACTTATTTAGAAAGAAAAGAAAACAGGCATTGGAAATCAAACTAGTCTTGGCTAGTTGCTTCTGAGAAAGATATGGATTCAAGCTGCAATATATTAAGTTGATAAACCAGTAAGATTACTATTTGAAAAGCATAATTTTGTTGATCTTTGCAGAGCACGTGTTGTAACATAAGTATGTAGTATGTAATTAGTCCCTACACCACTAGTGCTTATCCATGGATTGTCTATGAATATTGACACTTTCTATGTCTGTCTTACTGTGGAGCCCGCTTGTGATACTTTACTATGTGACCCTCGTGTAAATAAATTAAGTTTATCTACCCAAATATCATAAACCCTCTCTAATGCGTTCAAAAACCATAGGCAATGACCAGCATTACCAACCTGCAGAAATGAACGGTACTGTAATGAACTCATAACGCAACTGTAAACAGTTGCGTTATGAGTTTTAAATTTGGAACAGGTGTCAAATTCAAGTGAGTATGCTATTCTAGTACCACCTACCATTAAATCAGATTTCGATAAAAAAAAAAAAAAAAAAAAAACCGAATTCAGTATGATTCTAATTATAAATCGCACGATTTTCGATCTCGAGTGACACAAAAATAGTGACTTTGTTCGTTTGCCTATGATTTAAAAAAAAATGACAGATATCCGAAACGCCGCCATTTCGAGCTGTCATTTGTTCGTTAGCTTTTTATTTCCAGTAACCCATTCTTTATTTCTGTCGAAAATGAGTGATAGTGACTCAGAAATTGACATGAATACTCCGCCAGATATCGTAAATGCAGCGACGAATGCAACTAATAACCTGTTGGCACAAAAATCAAGGGCCAAGTAACAATGCAGGTCATTTCCCTATGGTTCCTGAACCCATCATAGAGCCCTTATGATATTTGGGTAGATAAAGTAGTGTATGCAACTATACATAATTAGGCATTACAACACTCGTGTGATGCTATTAAGAAACTCGCCTTCGGCTCGTTTCTTAAACCCACACTCGTGTTGTAATGCCCTTCATTATGCACAGTTGCATAAACTACTATTACTCAACGGTATCTTTTATTCAACCAACAGGCGAGAGACTTCATATGTGAACTTTATGGGTGTCATTTTCGTGATTGTTGATAATGAAAATGAGGTCAAAATAAACAGGAAAAAAACACTATATTTATTTCTTCGGGTTCTTTTGACTAAATATTGACTGTTCGCTAGTGCAAAGTTTAAAGGTTGATAAGTATAATCCGCTTACCTGGCATTCTGTGCAGTATGTGAGTCATGCGCCCTCCCGGTGGCCTTCTTGAGCTCGGCGTTGAGCTTGTCGGCCTTCTCCCTGGTGGCGCTGAGCGGTGCGGTGGTGGGGTGGTGCGGCAGCGCGGCCAGCGCCGAGCTCGCCAGCAGCGCGCGCGCCGCGTCCTGCCACGCCATGGCGCGCTCCGTCACGCACTGCAGCGCCTCGCCCTCCGCCAGCCGGACCGGCAGCGACTGCAGCCACACCTACACAAACAAACCATACACACATTACTTCACTACTTCAAATACACTCTAAACATCAAACAACTCTATCTTCTTCTACATAAAAGCAGGAGGGTTTTATTGGTAAGTAGATCTACTTACCAATAAAATCTATTGTCTCGAATTCTTGAAGCGGTATAGTCATTACATAATAATTACAAGAGAAATCTATATATTATATTATAATCAGCACAATAACAGGAGATGTTGAAGGAAATCAAATACCAAGAATATTATAACTGTAGTTTGTCCCATAAACGTTATCTCTATGATGAGGAATGGGCAAGAAACTCCACGCAGAATACGAGTCCCAATCACAAAGAAAACCAAACCTTCCCACAATGTGGTGACAACAGATAGTCATCAGTGTAGTGACTTGTGTATTTAAATGGAGGTGTTCAGTTCACATATAGGACGATACGATTACTTTGATCCACAACTTTTGTCAACTAAAAAACAATGATAAATCAATCGTCACGACATAATGGGAACCAAACCTGTGTCTAACAAGTATTGTGTCAGTCATCATAAAAAACCAACATCGACCACACGTGAAACTCTCTGTTCAGAATATAAACTCACCAGTAACGCTAACAAGCGGTCCAGACGAGGTCGCTTGGTCCTCATACAGTCGGGACATAGGAACTTGGGCTCGGTGTTGGGGAAGGGAACCTCCACTCGGTCCGGAGACTCCTCGCGGTCTTCTCTAGCGGCTGCTATGCACGATGCTGTGGGGAAAATAATTGTTACGATTAACTAAATAATTTTGTAGTGATATTTTGATATTGATGTGAAACTAGTCTTAATATACAGGGTGTGAACCACCTCATCACAAAGCCGTCAACCAAGCATTCTGTACATCAAACTAAGTATCTTTACGCAAAAATTAATTCTGGGAAACTATTTTTTAGCAGAGAAAAGTCTTTTTACACCCTTTATTAGGATATTTTCGGATAAATCATGTTTTTTTACATACATGAACAAGTACCGGTACATAGAAGAATAAGAGCAAGCGAAGCTAGTTCAAAATGTTATGCTTTCTGGCTTTTTTTTATTTATTTTTTGTTGCAGTGCAGGTGCACCCTGCTGCCAGCACCCATGGCGATAAGTAATGACAAATCAGTGTTCGAATTTCGTGCCCGTCTCGTGGGAGTACGAGGTTAAATATATCCTATGTCACTCGCTGAAAATGTAGCTATCCATTGCTGAAAGATTTTTCAAATCGGTCCAGTAGTTCGTAAGTTTATTCGTTATATACAAAAATACAAATCTTTCCTTTATAATACTAGCTTCTGCCCGCGACTTCGTACGCGGATCCTGTTGCTATTTTTTTTTTAAATAAAATAATAATATCCTATGCTAATTCTAATACCTCCAAGAATGTGTGTATAAAGTTGTTGATGATCGGTTGAGTAGTTTTCGCGTGAATGCGTAACAAACAAACTTACATTCATATTTATAATATTAGTAGGGAAGTAGGGATTAGTATAGACTGGTACTCAGTTGCATACTGAAGTTATATATATATACTGAATGCGGGCAGTGGAGATGACTCACCATGGAACCAGTCCTTGCACAGCTCGCACTGCGTCATGACGCCGTACTGCCGCTTCTGGCACGTGCAGAATGTCACGCCCGCAGACACCGGCGCGCGGACCTCTTTCCGCATGTTGCGAGCTCTGTTGCCAAATTATTACATTATAATTAACTAGCCGATGCCCGCGGCTTCGCCCGCGTAAAATTATATACTAAAACCTTCCTCTTGAATCACTCGTATTTGTTAAAAAAAAACCCGCATCAAAACCCGTTGCATAGAAGACATAGGGACAGACAGACACGGCGGGAGACTTTGTTTTATAATATGTAGTGGTCTCGCGAGATTGTAAACTCTCTAAAAATTTTAAGAACTGAACGCATCTCTCGCGCTGAATGGTTGAACGTCATGAGCGCCGCCATTTTTGTTTGTTAATTCTTTTGTGTTTCAAATGTTAACGAAAAAAAGAAAAAGTAGAATTAGTAAGTCACGTGAAGGTAGACCCTCACCTGATCTCCTTGATAAGCTGCAGCTCCTTGGTCTCTGCGTGCTTGAAGGCAGCGACGATGTCAGTGGGCGTGGAGTCCTCGCTGAAGTTCCTCAGGAACAGTCCCGCCGACTGCGCCGCCGCGCCCTCCGCCGCCCTCCCGCGCCGCCGCGTCCCGCCCTCCCCCGCACCGCCCGCACCTCCCAGCTCCACGCGCGGGGACAGGGCTTCTAATAGGGAGTAGGGCCAGTTCTACAGGGGGACGGAAATTATCTAAATTAAATACTAAATTACATGGGTTGGTTCTTTTGTTCTCTAAAATTTAAATATGAAAATAACAATGCTGTCAGGGGGTACTGCACACGTTAGTGAGCTTGAGTTGACACACCCGGTGCAGGAGCCAACATAGTTCTCGCGAGCCTCTAGGCCTACGATTCAACGTTAAGAAATGCCATATAAAAATTGCCAAACGGAATTTATTAAATGACTAGCCGAATGAAAGACATATATACTTTGTAAGTAGCATTTCGCCCGCAACTTCGTGATAGCTCGGCTAATTTGCACGATATAAAAATAATTTGTGTCTAACTTACTCGGTAAAATTAAACAAAATAATGGTGAAATATTTCTTTAAATCGATTAAGTAGTTCTTTAGTGAAACTTATCTTTAAAATATTAGTATAAAAGTATAAGTTTGTTGTGTAAATAGTGGTTTTGAAATATATGTGTCCATTGAAAGTTCAAGCTGAGAGCTGTACTTACCCTCTTGAGGAACATATCGGCGGCGCCTTGCTTCCAGTCCCGTGCGGACTGCAGCGCCTGCGCCAGCTGGTCCTTCTCGTACAGCGCCAGCGGGATCTGTGCGCCGCGCCGCACGCAGCTCTCCACGCTGTGCATGTACGGGTACAGCTCCTTCGACTGCATCTCTTCCACCTGGGGAACGGGCCTACATCTTACTTAACAACACTACAGGACCTAAAAGCGAGTTATAAACAAAACCAGAAAAAATATATGACATTCTTCAGGATGTATGCTAGTATGATAGTGTTTTGAAAACGTAATACAATTAATTTTATCTACCCAAATATCATAAACCCTCTCTAATGCGTTCAAAAACCATAGGCAATGACCAGCATTACCAACCAGCAGAAATAAACGGAACTGTAATGAACTCATAACCTACTGAAAACAGTAGGTTATGAGTTTAAATTTGGAACAGGTGTCAAATTCAAGTGAGTGTGCTATTCTAGTACCACCTACATTAAATCAGGTATCGATACGAAACCCCAATTCAGTATGATTTTAATTATAAATCGCACGACATTTTGATCTCGAGTGACACAAGAATAGTGACTTTGTTCGTATGCCTATGATTTAAAAAAAAATTACAGATATCCGAAACGCCGCCATTTCGAGCTGTCATTTGTTCGTTAGCTTTTTATTTCCAGTTACGAGTAGACAAATTTTCTGATAAGTTCTTTATTTCTGTCGAAAATGAGTGATAGTGACTCAAATATTGACATGAACACTCCGGCAGATATCGTAAATGCAGCGACGAATGCTACTATTTGCTTCTGTATATGTTTAATTTATTTTTTATTGCATTACACTGGTAACAATGCTGGTCATTTCCCTATGGTTCCTGAACCCATCATAGAGCCCTTATGATATTTGGGTAGATAAAGTAGTGTATGCAACTATACATAATTAGGCATTACAACACTCGTGTTGTAATGCCCTTCATTATGCACAGTCGCATAAACTACTATTACTCGATAAAAAAAAAACACGAACTTATCACTGAAAAAATATTTTAACGAGTATAAATCATACAAAAATACATGCTATCATTCTGATTTTTTGGCAAATAATTCTACAAGCAACATATTAGTATCATAGTGTTTTATTTTTTTTAGTACAATCAATATATTTTTTGTAAATCGATCGAAACCACAAATTTCGCAATATTCAGCCCGCAGTGAGTGACGTAACAACCACTTTATAGTGCAAGCTGATTAGAACTTTATTTTAACAGTATTTTAGACGAAGTTCGCATCGTATTTGATAAGATATGCATTGTCATTGGTTTCAACCAATGCTATGCTTAGAAACAGCTATGCTATAGTTGGTGCCAGTTAAGATGGAAATAGAGGTCCTCCGACTTTCATCCCGATGTCGAAATATTAGCGATACTGTCCCTCCATCCCTACAAACCTGTCGCAAATCTGATATCGCTTGAGTCTCATAATACATCCAAAATGACATATGATGAGGAACATACACAACAAAGCGCACAACCCAAAAAAATAAGAAATCGAGCAAATGTACCCTACGAAATTAATTTAAAAAATTAATTGTTTTAAATTTTGTATTTTCGTTTTTAACACTATTCTAACTTACCGAAACGTCAATTAAAAAAGTAAATAAATTATTGTGCATCTTAAAATTAGGATCTAGGATTTTTTCGCGAAGGACACTTCTTGTGGGCACCCACCTACGCGAAAAGACATTAAGGCAGAGGCTTCTTGAAAACGGTCCAAAAGGCGGTTTTTAAAAGCAGTGTATGCATCTCTAAAACTGTAAATAATTTCGACAAATAAAAAAAACTTTATATTTTGAAGTCCTTTTTGCATGCACTGATGGAACTCAAAACATAGTTTGACAAACTTTAATGCACCAAAAAAATCTTCAAACATACCTCTTAATTTTCTTTCAAAGCAGTTTAGCCATTTATTGACAATGATAATTATAATTTCAAATATAACATAAAATTTCAAATGCTAAACTACATCGACTGATGGATTGATTATTATTAAATAGTTAAGTTCTACTTTTAAATCGATCGAAAATACTCATTTCGCACTATTCGGCCCGCAGTGACTGAAGTAACAACCACTTTGTAGTGCAAGCTAATTAGAACTTTATTCTATCAGTTTTTCAAACGAAGTTTGAATCACCACAAATAGAGTTGCTTATTCAGCTGATGTCGTCGCCTTAATGCGCGCATGGAGTTCAGCGCGAATAGACTTCTGCGCGAAAGGCACCTCTTGCGTGAATGGACACTTGCGCGACTTGAGTCCGGCCCACCTTAATGGCCACTAAGGTTTACCTTGTAGAGTAAACAAAACATCACGCCTGTTATTACTTGAAGGTGGTTTTTTTTTATTTTTCCGTCATGAGTGTCGTTTAATGGTATTCGAAGTGGCTTATTACGAAAATGAGATCAAATAAAACATCGAAGATGGCGCCAATGAAAATTGTTGGTTTTTCCGTCACCGGTGTTGTTTTCATGGTTTTTAGGGTCACTGATAACGAAAATGAGGACAAAATGAAAATCCAAGATGGCGGCCAGGTTTTTTTTTGTTTTTCCGTCATGGGTGTCGTTTTCAGTTTTCAGGGTCGCTGATAACGAAAACGCTGAAGACGCCATCTTGGATTTTCAATCTGAACTCGTTTTCGTAATCAACGACCCTGAAAACCATAAAAACGACACCCTTAAAACAATCCGTGCAAGTGTACTGATATAAACGTATGCATTATTCTTTAATAAAATACTGAATAAATATAAAGTCAGTGCACATTGTAAATATTAAAATATTCTTATAACATAAGAAAACAATATCTCATCACAAAAAACAATAATTCTGATCTTATGCCGTTTTTGTTTTTGCGAGGTCATCGCGTCAGGTGTGCAGCACATTATGGTCGAAGTGCATGGGCCGCCATTTTGATTAAACATTCCGTGTCGTAGTTCGCTTGGGTTCGGTCGTGTTTCGGAGTGCTATAGTTTCTTTGTTTTTAACGATGCGCCTAGCGATGTTGAGAATGTTGCGATGCGTCTTGCGCGACGCAGCGCGAAAGCACTGTCCTCTTCCAGTACGGTCGCGTCTCGGTGTGAACTGACGCTAAGTCTACATCCATTCATGTTGTTAAATTGTACATTTAAGCATTTTTTAACGTCACACGTAAATTTATAAATTCGAATTTATTTTATGTTTTTGCTAAGAAACTAATTGTATTAGTTTTATAAATTCGAATTGGAACAACACAAGATTCTAAACGCCTGTATGTCTAGCCGACTGGTACTACGATACTCTAGCGATATAAGCATGTATCGCTTATTGGTCGACTTAGGTAATTAGTGAGTGTCATTATCGTTTATGATGAAAAACTTGGTAGGTAGGTGTGAATGACCTCTATTTCAATCTTAACTGGCACCAACTATTGCGCCATTCGTTCCACAGTGTGCATTCCCATTGTCGCGCAATAGACCACCAGACATAAGACCCGTCTGGTCGGAGACAAACAAACCCACATGGCATGTGGTATGTTAGTGTCACCTTATTGAGCCAATCCTTGGCATGTGAGACTGCTGTCTGCAGCGCGTGGTAGGAGGGCAGCGCGGCCTCGATCTCCTCCCCGTCCGCCAGCAGCAGCTCCAGCTCCGTCAGCGTCGTGTACGTGGGCGGCGTGGGCGGCGTGAGCGGCGTGAGCGGCGTGGGGGGCTCCGCCGGGGGGTTGCGCGACGTGTCCAGCAACACGGCGCGGGCGCGGGACTCCCATTCCTCTACTTGAGCTGGGAAAAGATCAACAAGATGGTGAATTTCATGTTTGGTAATTCAACTTGTTGTCACACAGAGGTGATAGTACTGTCAAATTCACTGCTATTGAAACAAGTTGTATAAGAAAATTAAATTACGTTAATGTTCTTTCTTTGCACTTTGAAGTAAACTTATTGTAACCGAAATTGATTATTGCAGTTCTCTGCTCCGCAACAACCTCACTTACGGCTCGGTAGTAAATTCCGCCCCGAATTCAATATCAAAGTTACATTAAAATGAAGTATTGCAGATCTGTATTCTGGTGTATATTTAAAGTGCATACCTTTCAAGTTGTATAGCAGCGACCTCTCCGTCTCCACCCTGTGATGCGGCACGACGCTGGCGGCGTCGCTGAGCAGTCGGTCGATGACGTCACGCGTGAGGGTGGAGTACTCCTCGCGGTAGGCGCGCACCTCCTCCAGGAACTTCACCTGCTGCAGGCGCGCCAGCAGCGGAGGCAGCTGCGGCAGGACTATGCACAGCCGGGACCCTAGTTCTGACGTCTGGAAACAAATACAACCTTTTTATTATGTACACCATAAAAACAAAACCATTTTACAAATATCAAGTTGTTTTTTTTTTACCTTTTGAACATCTTGGCGTGAAGGGTACGCGCCTACCTATATGCTTATACAGGTAGACGCGTACCCTTCACGCCAAGCCATAAATTCACTTACCATTTCGTCACATATTTGTGTTGTTTGGCGTTCAGGGCACGCGCTTACTTCTCACTTATACAGGGTTATTTTTTGTTTATACTAAACCTAAAAAAAAAAAACAGCTGTTCCCTACATTTTGACGAGTTATGCGAACATAAATGTAGGGAACAGCAGATTTTTTTTTCGCGATTTCAGGGTTCGTCCCATAGAAAAAGTTGTTCAAAATGATGAGTACAATGACCCCTTTTCGGGTTTAGTATAAACAAAAAATAAGGTTGTATACGACAAAGGCGATCAAAATTAAAGAGATTAAATTATGCAATTAGGAGTTACTTTACTTAAATACATGACCAGAATGATATTTAAAGTTTAAGAGTTCTGAATAAGAAATTTTTAAATGGACATTGGACAAGAATAGACATCAAGTGACATGGCCACGTTTAGGAAGTTTCAGTAATAAACACAAATAAATCAGAGTAATGAAATAAACAGAAACACATACCTCTTCTAATTCCCTGACATAAGCCTGATCGGTCTTCTCTAGATCTTTATTTAGTAGGTCAGTCGCGCGGCTCTCGAACTCTGACGTCTGTCGTAATACTTCTTTTACTGCTGATCCTGTAACAAATGAATGAATAAATATTAAAGCATCAATAAATAGCTAGTTAGAGGGTTCGAATTCCACTACAGTAACTGGGTTGTGGATTTTTTGGGGTGAAAAATCACAGTTTACGGTAAAACGCCATTTGTAACGCATTCAAAAATTCAATTTAAATTAAAAGTCATGACCTTAACCTTTGACCATTTTAGTATTTGAAAAAAAAAAACTTGTGAAAAAGTTCGAACTATGAACCCCAATATCTCCGTAACTAGAAGGATCCCAGACCCCGTATTCACAAACGTTCGACTCGTTTCCGATTCGACAACTCGTATATCTGTCTTCTTCTGGCATTACGAAAACGAGCGAGATAGAAACATGACTTTCCGAATCGGAAGCTAGTCGAATGGTTGTGAATAAGGGGTCAGGTATGGTGTTCAACAAAAAAATGATCGCAATGATGGGTAGAACAAGTGCCTTTAGACTTCGTTAAGGGTTTATTTGCACCCTTTATATTGTCGCAATGTGTGGATGATAGATGTTATAAAGGAGATATGCCCGTTAGACGAAAATATATCGGAACCTGTGTCTCCACATTGCTTCTATCACACATCAACTACTGCACATGCAGTTCAGTAAAAGCAATAGATGCAGTCGCGCACACACCCGCATTTTTTAAAACAGAACGTAGTACACAGTCAATTATAAACCTTATGCCATCAAACACATCGTGTATTTACCATGCACCGTACAACTTACCAACACAAAAATACACTAACTCGTCGTAAGAAGCAGCGGCCGCACTACGCGATGCATCCGCTTATTGAACTATCGTTTGGTGATTTTCACATTGCTTGTCCAGTCACTTAGCGACAAACTTAGGCAGTGGTTGAGGAGCAAAGTATTTAGTATTTAGACATTTGCTTATGACCGGGCCTCTTGTACCAGTCGCGCGGACACCGACACGCCCCGTTGCCACTTATCCAGTTTTTATATTTCTATGGTGTCGATGATCCATGCATATTTATGTCAGATAAGTTTTAATGTGGCAGTATAAATGTCGTGACAGCTTACCTTCAGGCAGCACACAAGCCAGACCGTCGATCTCAGCGGCGAAGAGCGTGAGCTCGTGTATGGTGAGGCGGTACTTGGGGTCGTGGTGCCGCGTGCGCGTGCGCATCTTGTTGAGGTCCAGCTGCTGGATCACTGACGCGCACTTCTCCGCGTCTTCGATCGCTGTTTCTAGAGCTCGGACCAGCTCGGTCTTGTGCATCTGTTTGTGGGAAAGTGAGCATAACTACAATTTCATTGATATTTTCGTAGTAAAACTTGCGCGTTGAGCACTTTTTGGGTGAACAAAAATCATGGAAGTTGCGTGGCCGTCACGTACGCTTTTCGTAGAACTAGTAGGCGATACGCTACGGCGTGGCGCCACACAGGCCTGTGCGGGTCACAACCTGTAGCAGTGCTACGAGTGCTACGACTGGGGCGGGGCCTAAGGCCCTCCCCTTAGGCCCCGCCCCAAGGAGAGAGGAAGGGAGAACAGAAAATGAACAATTTACCAAAAATTGAAAAAAAATTGCACACTCTGCTCGACAATACAATTCACATGTTACTTAGTTTTCACTTCTATTGGCAGTTCTCACTTCCTTCTCTGTTACAAACCTGACAGTTTACGACTTACGTCAAGATTATTCAACTTTATAAACACATTACCTTGAGATCGTGCGCCCTCTTCAGATGCGCTCTGAGCCCGTCCAGGTCGCAGGTCTTGGGCGTGTCGGGGTCCAGCGCGTTCTGTACAGCTTCCGCCCACTCTCGGAACTGTTCCGATTTCTTCTTTAGCTTCTCTAACATGGCTGGTAGTTCATCTAGGGTGTAGCGATATCTGTGGAGATGGAAAGTTTCAGTAACCATTTCAGTTTTGGACGGTCGATGGAGTAAAATGTAAGTCGAACGGTGGTTGTGTTAACAATGTCTAGGAAATTATGGCAGAAGAAAGGGGAGGCCTATATCAATTAGTGTTTCCGAGCTGAAATTATGATGACGAATGCCGATGTAGAGTTTTCATTAGATTTAACAACGAAATCTTGGCCTGTGACTTAAATGGAGCCGGAGTTACCAGCATTTCGTCGTTACATGAACTGTCACCAGAAAAAAGGTCTCTTCATTTTCGCTTAACATTTCTTTTTTTTTGGCTTTCCCTTTTTTCAGGAATTCTAGTTGTTGTTTGGCCGATAGAAGGATAGTAATGAGTACCTGAGCTTGTGCACGTGTGCGGGACAGTCGCAGAGCTGCGTGTAGTGTCGCAGACACGCGACGTGCGGGGTGCACACGCACGTGACGCACGACAGGAAGCACGTGGTCTTGCACAGCTGACACTGTCGCTCGTCATCCGGTAGCAACTCGAAGGCTTCGCGCTCTGCTTCGGTTACACCCTGCTCAACAAATAACGTACAATTTCATACATTTCAAAATAAAACAACAAAATAGAGCCCTGTGCAGTACATAAAAGAAATAAGTCCGTTTTTATGTCTGTATACCGTCTACCAATCCGCACTGAACCCGCGTGGTGGATTACAGCGCATTCCCATTGAGAGGAGGCCGTGTCCCAGCAGTGGGAACATTGTAAGCTGATGATAATGATGAGATACAGTAAAATTGTATGGTAATCGGTTTTCCTGGTATGGGTATGTGATGCGGAATGAGGGAAAAGTCGTAAGGAAAGTTCTGAGTATGAATCTAGATGGATATAAGAGTAAAAGAAGACCTAAGAAACGATGGATGGACTGTTTAAAGAACTAGCACTTTGTCCGCGAAAATTGTGGTAGCTCGGGTAATTTGCACGATATCTTATCATAATGAATAAATAAACTCGGTGATTATGTAGCTTTCTAATGGTGAAAGATTTTTTTTTAATCGGTTGAGTAGTTCTTGAGTTAAATCGTAACAAACAAACAATAAAAAAATCAAATCTTTCTTTTATTATTTTAATTTTAAGTATAGAAGTTTAGATAATATTATTATATCAAGAAAGGAGATGGCTATTGGGATGACCAGTAATAGAGAGGTAAGGTATGCCGCGCCGACCCCTAATAAATTGGGACCAGGGTAAGAGATGATAATGTTCTACTTACCCAGTCCAGCAGCCCCTTCCTGAGTTTCCTCTCATCATGCAGCATGGTCCGCATGTCCCTATACGCCGCCAGTGCCACGGTGAGACTCAGCGAGTCAGCTTCCAGCGCCATCTTACAGACCAGCTCATCGTGTGAGAACACGCAGTTGCGCCGGAGTGTCGAGTAGTGGGTGATGCATTCACGACCCATTTTTAACTGGAATAGTAATGGGAGATATAGCTTTAATACAGATACTAAAGTTGTCAAAATTAAAACGAGATTCATTTGAAATAAGACTGTATACTGGGTGTAAACGAACCTCTACGAAGCCGTCAACCACATAAGTAAGTCAAAGGAATAGAGTATAAGCTTCATACAACCGCGCGAATCGGTTGCAGTCCCACCAACCACCACTGGCCGCTTGTCGCGTACGCAGAGAGAGGGGAAAAAACCGGTTTTCGCTGTCACAGCCAGTTGACAATCTCAGGGTTGTCAGGGCAACATAAGTTGTTTGTTTTGTGACAAGTTTGAATATTTTAATGTAAAAATGTGGTATTTATTAATAATGGTTGTTTATTTTACTGTATTGTGTGTGAATAATATTAGAAAAAATAAAAATGTGTCATACTTTAACTATCTACTAACTATCCCAAGGAGTACAATAGGTAAGTAAATATTTGATTGTCTTCACCTATTGTGACAACCTAGCCAAAATAGGTAACAATTTTGTAAATTTGTTCCGTTTACTTACTCATGTGCCGTCAACCAAGCATTCTGTACATCGAACTAAGTAACTTTATGCAAAAATTACTAATTAATTGCTGGGAAACGGACTTTTTTGGGGTGAAACATCATGTTTTACAGTAAAACTCAATGCAAAACTTGTGAAAAGAAAAAGTTGAAACTATGACCTTCAATATCTCCTTAACTAGTAGGTATGACTACTCCAGACTCCAGAACAAAACAAACATTTTCAATGACGGGGGAGCAAGTGCCTTTCGGCTTCGTTAAGGGTATATTTACACCCCGTATAACTAACATTCAAAATATATTTATGTATTGACAAAAAAAACAATGATAAAAAGGTGTATCTTACCCAGTCTGCCGGCGTAAAGTTGACCGCCTCAGCAAAGTTGTATCCTTGATTAAATCCTGCGTGATACGCGCGCGGGAACGTTATGACAAATTCACCAGCGTGTTGGTCCATTCTAAACAAAAAAACAGTGTTATTTCTCGTCTCATAGATGAGGTGAATAATTAGTGTAAAAGACATGTGGCATGGCAAAACTTATTGCATGAGTTCTGTGTTCGTAACAAATGTGTAGTTACTATAGTCTAGGCATATTCAAAAATACTTTACAAGCTAATGGTATTTTAGTTCTCGTTCGTACTAAGTGCCATCAGGAACGAAGGTAGCAATAATACTTACGTCTCAAGAATCTTAAAATGAAAGCGAAAGGTTGACAAGGTGTGAGTTGCATCGTCCAAAACGAATTGGAGCTACGTCTTTTACGCGTCTATTAGATCGATGTAAAACTATCTAATTTTAATCAATCTCTATCTATTCTGATTACTCTAATCAATTTAGCGTTGACAAAATATATGGTCAATCTTCGTCTAAAAACCTGTCCATTGAACTACGTCAAACTCACCTATACACGGGCACTCCCGCCTTCATGAGAACGTTAGGGTTCATGATGGTGACGAGCTGATGCAACAAATCTGGCTGAAGTTGGAACAGTTCCGGTGCTTCCGCCTTCATGGCAGCTTCGAATTGCTCTGCTTTTGAACTTGGTACTCCGTACCTAGAGAAAAATACATGAGTAAAAAGTTTAGAAATATTAATATCCACGGTTGCAATGACGGTCTTGGGTAATTGATGGATACGAGAAGTGATTGATCATTGTGGTGACGCCGCGTTGAGACATGTCCAGCAGTGGACATGGACATGATACCATAACAATATCGCTATTAATGTTCCCACTGCTGGGACAAAGGGCTCCTCTGTGAAATTTACGACAAACTACACGGGGTCGGCTCTAGTTGATAGATGACACACACGTCTTGTTGCACGATGTTGTTCTTCACCGTTTTGAGAGGGATGTTGAAATAAGTGACACAAAGTAACGCAAAATGGTTAGAATCCACCAGGCGGTGAATTCAAACCACGACATGCGATTTTTAAGTCGGGCCCTACTGCTTTCCGAATGAATCGATGAAATAGAGTACTTGACACACCAATCTACTGACATACTTAGCTGTCAAACAGCGGTTCTCTCATGGATATTGTATGGCGCGCTGTGACGTCACTGTTTGGTCAATTTATTAATTTCAAAGCAACCAAAAATCAAAAATAAAGTTTTTTTTAGGTATCGGTGTCTTGGAATTAATGCTTTATGGTGTCAACTATTATTAGGAGGTAGTATACTGATGACTTAAGTGAGATTATTGGACATCAAGTTGAATCCGGAGATTACCCTTCTCCATAATTTGTAAAACTAAACCTTATGGTGACGAAACATAAACTACTTTTTTCTGTAACTATTTATAAGATGTATTAGAGGTAGTGAACTCACCAAGTCTTGGGCTCTCCCCAATGCAAGTAGTTGATGGAGTAGCTCCAGTGGTCTTCATTGTGCCAGCAGAATGTGGCGAAGCACATGCCGACATACAGCCAGGGGATCTGAGGAGAAAGTGACAACGTGACATAAATAAGCTGACGTCGGTTTAAGAAGTAAATTGAAACGCCTTGTGCTGTTTTCATTAAGTATATTATACAGGGTGTAAACAACCTCATCACGAAGTCGTCAACCAAGCATTCTGTACATCAGACTTAGTAAGTTTACGCAAAAATTGGTGATTATTCAAGTTTTATGGTATAACTCAATGTAACGCACTGAACACATTGTGCTGATGGATGTATTGAATAGTAGGAGGATCGTGGAGGTGTTTAAAGTTAATAAATACAATGAAAATTGTATTACAAAAAAAATAACAAAATGTAACTTTGACCCCAATATCTCCGAAACTAGAAAGTACCCAGGTATGGTGCAGAACAATAAAAATATCGTAATTACAGGGAGAACGAGTACCTTTTGGCTTCGGTAAGATGTTTTTTACACCCTCTATTACGAAGACAGTCACCAGGAACCTGACTAGCTTTTCACAGGTCCCTCCTATCTGGATGACCTGTGTGTAAAAGTGGTACAACATACCTTCATCCCAGATATATCCGCATTGATGTGTCCGAGCACAGAGCCCTCCAGGACGGGTAGGTTGTTGAGATTCCATGAGGACTCCGCGTACTGCTGCTCGCTAGGATATAAGTGAGCGTACGTCTGTGTGGGGAAACCTGAGAAAAAGGGGGATATAATAAGTAAAAAATTCGTGGACAACATCAAACGAAAGGCCACTAAGGCTGAGGCTACACTAGGCAGCGATTTGCGATGCGACTGGGAGACCGAAATGACAAAAACATGGTATGGCTTCATTACAAGCGATATTCCGGCGTATTTTCTAATAAATTCGCTTCAATTTCGCTATGTTGATGTAGCGGATGCCGTGATTACAGTAATGTTGTTCCGATCGCATCAAGAAATCAAAGATCGCTAGTAATATTTGATGTACAGTGTAGCCATACGTGAGCATTCATTCACTTGTTTTAATCGCTCATGTGTCGCACGTTGCGTCGCGGCCTAGTGTAGCCTCAGCCTAAAAGTTGTAACAAGCAGATAAAAAGGCCAACTTTTGAAGGGCGAATTTGCTTCATTAGGCGCGTTGACCACTTTTTGGGTGAACAAAAATCGTGGATGCTTTGTAGCACTCGTAGCCGATCCGCTACGGCGTGGTACCACTTAGGCGTGCGCAGGGTACAACCCGTAGCAGATACAGATTACTTAGTTTTCACTTCTTTCGGGACTGGCAGTCCCCGAAGATTGCCCCGCAAGTTTTTTTTTCATCAATTCAATGTGTATATTTGACAGGAGTAACACTGCGTTGGTAACACTTGGAAACACTATGACTCCAAGCATTTATGTTTGCACTATGCTATGTTATTTGTGCGAAGATATCTGGATTTCAAGAAGGTATTCTGCAAGGGACTGTGTTGTTGCTTAAATGATATGGGTGGATACAGTATTTTAAGGCCACAAGTCTAAACGATTTTTACTGAGCAGTAGATATTGAGGAGCTATGTCAAGTCACTCACCAGAGCCGTGGTCCATAGAATGCAGATCAGCGCCATACTCCACAGTAACATCCTCATCTATTGATGACACGACGCGCCAGAACTCTTTCTCCACTGTCGATGTTGGCACCATCTAGTGAGAGAACATAGTAAATAGTAATAGATCAAAAAAAGAATTGTATAACGAAATTCAAATGATCTCCGTAATTTCACACTCACAGTCTAATTTTTACCATTGCATTTGGGGAAATCAAGCTCTTTACTTTTATCAAATAACCTCCTATAGGGTTAAATAAATAAATATCGCTGGACAGTAACACAGAGAGAAAAAGAAGCACGTTGCAACGCTCTGTTTCTCGCTCTAGCAAATGACGGGTCTGAGCGATAGAAAAGGATAGGGGAAAGGAAAAATGAGATTCCATGCTAGATGAGGTGCAACCCGGACGAGACCCAGTGAATTTAAAGTGTGTGTATTTGCTTAGAGGAAACAGTGATTTCTTACTCTGAATCCAATGTTCATCCGGGCTCAATTCAGTACCAATCTCTATATTCTTTTAAGGTGGATGGATGATCGAGTTCTTTGCCATTTTGTCGCTAGATGGCGACACATCCACAGTTTCGAACATTTTCAATTTTTACACCTAACATAGATATTTTTAATAGACAACTTTATTAAATGCGAAACCTAGGGCATTAACTTGATTTTTTTAGATAATCACTGTGCTTGTTAACTAGTATCATGCAAAGATTTCATCAAAATAAAGATCAGCCGCTTGAATATGCTCTTTACACACACATGCAAAGTAAATAGTAGTAACTTTCGACACCACTAGATGTCGTTTTATTCAAACATGGTTGGAAAGGACCAAATTATATAAAACATGAATGTCCTTACATTATAGCAAACAAATTTTAATTTATTTACTACACGGAACAGAGAAAAACAGTGGAAGTGCAATGCACCAAAATTACTGTAGGAACCGCTGTCGCCAAACTCACACATATAAACCGATAATCATATATTGCACTACAAAAAAACAATTCGTTTGATTCGTTGTTCAAAGTTTAGTCAAAATTAGCCTACATCAAAGATTTGGAAATAAACCCTGTCGTTCTACAAATAAAATTGATTTTGCTTTAGCGGCAAAACGTATTTACGATCTATAGTCACACTAGATTCGATTGACGAGTAAATTCCGCTACTCAACCATAGATGGCGGTATTCTCAGTGAAGTTGCAATTATGAACTTAAACGCGTAAAACATATGGTTGACATTTGCGTGATCGGTCGGTTTCTGCTGCTACTCGGTCAAGGCCGAACCACGTAGCATATTAAATTTATTGATCGATATCGATGGATACCTCATACTTTCTTCAATTCGCAAAAATAAGAGTTGTTGGGAGTATATTTATTTATTTGGTACACAACCAGCTGTTCAGTTAAATTATTAATAAATAGACAGGCAGACAGGTAAATTTAAAATTAATAAAAGTGCTGGTATGTATGCATGCATGCCTTTTACAAGTGTTCAAAGGAGACAATTTTTTATGGGCCCACCTGGCATTTATTATTCACACTACACCAAAAAAAGTAACCATTTTTACAAACGTATGTAAATGAAATAATACATATCTGTTATAGGTATATACGAGTATATCCATTTTTCTTTGATGCTTGCGTCTTTGGGAAACCTAAAAGTATTTTAAATGAAGGTTAGAGGACCTGCTGATGTCTATTTAGTGATCAATGCCCTTGCATTGCACTGCAAGCACTGTCTTTTTAAATTTTCTCAATCATTAATAAATTATAATAATTACGTTACTCTTTAAAACATTGATTATACATATTTTTGCTTTAAAGCGTTTATGCAATCTATTAAGAATAAAGGCGACCTTATACTTGTATTATAATGTAAAACAAAATAAATAATTAATTTAAAAATTGTTTATTCCTTGTATCGATATCAATCTATAAATTCAAAATTCGACTTGACCACATCACTACTTGAGTAGCGAAGTGCTTTCGAGAGTGTTCTATGGAATAGAATCAATCCAAAATAAACTTTATCTTAATGGTATAAGGTTGATTTTGCCCAACCGTTCTATTAAATATGAATAAATATTAACAAAATAAGAATATTTTTCGAAATCGATTAGTATCTTTCCTGTAAGAATAATCACAGATATAATTAATGTGGCAACACCGAATCAGTGTCCAACCATAAAATGAACGATTCCCTTTAGAGTAGGTACATACCGGTATGTGATGTGATGACAATCAACGAGTGTTGCTAACGTTTGATTTTGTATTTCCTCTTCTAAATCTTATACTTTTTTAAAGTTTTAAGGGTAATTACTAAATATAATTCTACATCACCTTGAAAAGCATCCATTGTACATAAAAATAATACTTACCGTCAATAAAAAACACTTCACTTTTCCATAAAAACTCTTTCACGGACGTTTGAATGGTTCTCAGTAGTAGAGTCGCCAAATATGCTAAACCTGAATGGTGCTTACTACTCAGTTAGCCGTTCAGACGAGCGAAATTTGAACTACAGCTACCATTTTGAGAACGACATTTTGCTGACAGTTAAAAACCCCGAAACATAAATAAACGATGTACAGCAGTCTCTGATTTACAAGTTGTAGGATGTTCTGATATTTAAAAAAACTGACCAAAAATACTGCCCTACGTTTCCCCTTTTTCTTGGTAAACTTCTTAAATGGCAAGACCAATTTATCTTGACGCACTTTGTGTGCTAATAATATTAAAATTTGCAATAGTTATGAAAAACCAAAGTGGTTTGTCTGTGTACCTATTCACTTATCTTGCTGGTTTCACATGAATTAAATATGATTCAATCAATAGATGTAAGATGAAGATGAAAAAGATGATGTAGATGTAATCTTTTTTACTTACATACAGTAGAAAGATTTTTAAATCCTTAGGTACCTACTTTAAATTAAAAGTAGATAATACAATAATTACATTAGTATTGTATCTGTGTGAACCAAAGGCACGTCGCAGATATTTTTTTTCACTTTCTGGCATTCTCTCTCATCTCCAAATAAAAATCATTTTATCAATCATAAAATGTAAAATTAGCGGGCAAACCCGCGCGCTAGCGCAAATTTGCTATAAACACAATTTTGATTCGCAAGATGTCAAGACAATTATAACGCATGGGCTGACTGGAGGAATGGCACAGCGCCATCTATAAATAATAAATGTTTACCGAACGTAAACTCGTATTACAACAGTTACGAACTTTTTCTCGTGGTTCTAAATATTTCTGTCAGATGGCGCGATTCAGTTCACTCACACATGTAAAGATTTTTCGTTTTTTATTGGGTCAAATTCTCCTAGAAATACTGTTTTTTTTATAAAATTTGGGCGATTTGCGACCATAATACATTATAAAGTACCATTATACTTGCTTTTATTCTGTAGAAACCGTTTATTTACGGAGATTACAGAGCTTGGAAAATGTATGGCGAGGTCTGTCTAGGCAATCACCTTAAAATCCAATACTCCTTCCTACAAACCAGTAATATAAAACAAACTCACATGTACAGGCATATTAAAGTAATCCGACTTGAACTGATCAGCCATCTCTCCGAACTGTTGTAGAGTGTACTCACGCGTCGCTTGCTCAAAGCCGAACGCTTCTGTCGGTTTTGATACCTGAGGGCAATAGGAAGAAAACAAGTTACATAATAGAATCACAAAGAAAGAGTGTAAGGCTAAGGGGGATACCTTTACCCAGCAGTAAGACAGCTGTGGGCTTTTCCCCAGGTATAATAGTACCAGGCATTTTGCAGGTATCCATGACAAGATTATCGCCAGGTCTGGAAATCGTTTAGCGCTCGAACGACGACGCGTTCATTGAATTAGCATCTCCGGATGATGCCACGTGAAGGAGCGAATGCGTGAGGGTTGCATGTTGCATAGAAAATATGATAGTTTTGCATGAGCTTAATCTTGCTGGCGGTAGGACTCTACTGCATTCAGCAACCAAGTCTAAATCTTGCATAACATTTTACAGGAAAATGGTTTGCAAAATATGGGGAATTCTTTATGAAGTTACAGGCTACGATTAATGGAAGCAATAGTTATATCTATTTATCTACTGAATGAGTTTAAAACATCTTTCTATTTCTGCCCCTTTAAGATGGCCGAGACAAAATTATGTTTTTTATCTTGCTAGTTTTAACGCATTAAACGACTAGTGATGCAAGTGCATTTCATTCAGTGTTTAACATCGTTGCATCTGCATAAATTAAAGTTGACAGAAAACATTCATTTTTCTATCAACAACGCATGCAACATCAATTCTACTTAAAGCTAATACTACCAACAGATTGTCTACTTTAGTTGAGAGCCTGCCCAAGCCTATTACCCACCTCTTCAGCCAGACACACAGGGCACCGCCAGTCTCCCTTGGGCACGTCAGCGAGCGGGGGGAGCAGACAGAAGGTATGGTAAGAGTCGTCGCAGCCGTCACAGAGTAGCATCTGCTCCTCTACGTCGCCGCGACCGCATACGTGACACATGTACTTGGCCAGCTGGAGCAAAGAGAGATTTTCTTTTCTTATTTTTGCTCTTCCAACGGTTATGGCGTTAAGTCATGTGTTTCCCCTCCCCCGGATGTTTGAACCCCACCCTTGAACAAAGACACTAACCCACTCATAGCACATCGTTAATAGCTCAGTAAGTTAACCCTTACAGGTAAATAGAAACCCACATAAAAGGCAATTTAGGGTTGTAAATGTGTGTACAGATTTCTGATTGAAGAGCAAAAAGAAACGGTAAGTTATTTTGTTAGTTATTCACAACATTTTGCTTGAAAGTAACACATATTTGTAACAAGTTTTGAGTATGTAAGAAAAATAGTTTTTCAAGAACAGCTATGACTTTAGAATTGCTAGAATGATTATCACAGGCATGTATGTCTTTTTTGACAATAGCTTTTTACAAAATTTTACCATATAAGCATAAATGCTTATTTATCTATTTCCCTTCTGTGCGGTAAGTTATAACATAAGAAATTATTTACAAAAACATTTGATCCTCACACCGGACAACTCTTACCCTGGATTTAAGAAAAAGCTCCTAAACAGAAATAGGAAGTGGATGGATAGTGCCAACAGCCAGCTATCTATAGAAGATACTTATTTAACATTTATCATGCAACATTGAACATCAAGATATATCAGAAAACTAGACAGTAATTGTCAAGAGAAATTATATAGGAGATAAGGTGTAATTTCCTGTGGTGTTCAAGTGAATTAAAATAATAAATTACTCACCTATTTTGCTGCAACTGCTTACTAAGAGTTTCCTATGCGGGTCCACATTAAATAAAAAGTCAGGATAAAACACAACATCAAAATTGACTGTTCAAAATTGTGGGCTAGTAAAAGTTGTGTGACGACTTTGGTTAGGGTGAAAGTGAAATTCAAATTTTCCAATGTTTTTTTTTGCAATTTGCGGGCCAGTGCTGGGTTGTATGTTGGTGGAAGTATCGTTCGAGGCTGTGGGGCGTATAACACACAGAATTATAATCATTAAAATCATCAACACAACCCTCAAAGTTCATAAAAGTCGAGGAACGACCGTGAAAAATTCGTTCTTCGACTTTCATGAACTTGGGAGGGCTGCACCGATGATTCTGATGACTACAATTCTGTGACTGCATATGTCTTGCAGCCGCGAACGATGTTTTCATCAGCTTACAACTAAGCACTGTCCTGCAAATTGCAAAAAAGAACATTGGAAAATTTGAATTTCGCGGGCTACCCTGGAGCATCAGCCTTAAATTAAAAGTCACTCAGAGACTAGTTTTTTTTTTACTTTTAAACATCTTTGCATACATATAATAGTGTATGTATCATAAATCATAATACAGAACAAACAGAGAGTCAAAATCAATTAAAAATTGTTGCGATTTTTCAGCCCTTTAAAATTTCTTTGAAGTCTTGTAGGTTATTCTGCATTTTGAACCATGTTTACAAAGTGCTAAGGTTGGTCCACACCTGCGCACGCGTACGAACCGAGCACGAAACTCGCGTCGAAGGGCTATGGACTTGCACCTCTTGGGAAAATGGTCAAAAGTGTCCGTATTTTGTTCAGGCACGCGAATCGCACTACCCGTGCACGGCCGCAGATGTTGACGCACCTTTAGGTGTAGGAATACAAATCGTTTTGTTACTTGACTCTGTAAGATTGCTAGCACATTCGAGTGTAGTTTTGATCTCGCTTCCACAGCTACCTCGGTGACAGCTGACAGCAACTAGAAAGAAAGTGGTATCTGTATATAGTTACCGGGTCGTCAGGATGCAGGGCGTGGCTGGAGGGCGGCGCGGGAGTGACGGACACGGTCATGTTGGACATGCGATGCTCACGCAGCCGCGTGGAGCGCGTCACGCGGGAGCGCGCGCCGCACGACCCCGCTGCTGACATCCATTTGTTCTCGCGAGGACCTAAGCAGACGGAAGACAGGTTCTAGTATGAGTGGGTCTGGAGATTTGGAGTATAACAGTCATATGACTGTCAATTGACATGCCTAGGAACCCTATGGGATATATATCCCAAAGGGTATATATCCCAAAGGGTTCCTAGGCATTTCTAGAAGAGATCATTCAAGTCATACATTTTGTACCCAATGACAAAAGTGCTATTGTTTGTAGTTGTTCAGTGTGGATCCATCTAGACCCGGCTTGAACCAAGCTTGTCGAGGTCAGTTCGTGGATTGTTGACAATCTCTTACCAACCAAGTTCTCTCTGCGCCTTGGAAAGTTTTTTAAGCCATTGGTCCCTGATGACTTTTGTAGATCTGTGGCAATCGTTACAGGTCGTCAATGGTCCGAACGTCTCAGAACCAGTCTTACCAAGCGGTATCGTGTTACCCAGTACTAACTGGGTTGTGGAGATGGGCGGTCGGTATTCAGCTGCATCCGGTTGGACTGGAAGCCGACTCCAACATAGTTGGGGAAAGGCTAGGCAGATGATGGTCCCTGATGACATACGTAGATCTTTGACAGTCGTTAGTCAATGGTCCGAAAGTCTGAGAACAAGGCTTACCTAGTAGTATCGTGTTACCCAGTAGCTGGGTTCTAGAAGAGTGTGAGATCAGATACGCAGTCGCTTCATGTTTAACATAAAATAGAGTCAACTCGAACATAGTTAGGAAAAAGCTAGACAGATGCACTGTATACTCACTCCTCCTAGTCTCAGGGCTCTCCTCTTTGACGGGAGTCTTCATGGCCTCCTCCTGCAGCTGCGCGGGAGTGCGGTCTGCTGGCACGGTGTCGGCCGGCGTGGGCCCGTCCGGGTCGGGCTTGAACCGGCGCGCCGGCGGCGGGGTTGCGGCCGCCGTGCATTTGCTTGTTGAACGGCTGCGGGTGCCGCTTGCTTTCTCTGGCGTTTGTTCGCCTTTTAGTTTGATATCCTGGGAAAAGATTTTTTTTAGATAATCGAAGACGTAAAGCTGATAATCTGAAATTGACAACGTAGGTAAATTGATGCAAAATGGTAGATTTTTGTAACTGGAAACATGTTTCCAGTTAGCCACCAAATCCTTTAAATTACTAAGAATGACGCTTGATGGAATATCTTGTTATGAGTTCAAATATAGATAAAACCGAAATAAAATTTAAGTTAAATATTTCACAAATATTTTGCTAGGCAGCTGGATCAAGGGCTTGATTTAGAAAGCGATACTCTTGGAGACAGCTATTGTTAGAAGGTTTCTCTCTCTGGAGCCCTGACGGCGCGTAGATTGGACCTTGTTCCCGATACACAACAACGGTGGCACCATATTTTTTTTATCGTTTAATAGTTCCCCTTAAACTGGCCAAAGATTTCCCAAAAGAACCATATAATTATTATGTCAAGGTGCAGTCAAAACCCTTGGAGGAATACTTTAAATAAACTCACCGTTTCCTTATTATCCACAGCTCCATTGCTCTTGAAGATGTCGTACCGGTACAGGATCTTCTCGTAGTGGTTCTTGAGGATGGAGCCGATACCCTTGCCTTGCGGGAAGCCCATGCGACGGGCCACCTTCGACCATTTTCGCTCTGAAGAGCATACTTCGAAGCCACCTGTAAGACGAAGCATATTTAGACATTTTTAACAATTTAAAATATGCCTCAAATTTTGGATACAGACAGCGAAATCGTTGAGGCAATGTTTGGGAATGGTATATGTTCCAAAGTGACTTTTTTAAGGCTTATAAAACTGCGGGTCCGTTTACAGGGTGTAAACGGACCAGTCACGAAAATCTGGCTGAAGTAATTCTATACAAAAAAATTGCTGGGACTGAACAATTACTGTGTAAATGTAACTAATTGAATAGTACAGGGTTCCTGGAGATATTTAAAGTGTTATATTGTATTGTATTGTACGACAGTCTGGTGTCAGTAAAGTTATAACATACATGACCTATACAATACATGTACTTGGAAAAAAAAATTAACCCAGTGCTGGACAGAATAGTCCCGTAGTAATGATCAAGTATTGGGCACACAGTCAAAATCACTTCTAAAAGTCTATTAAAAACGTTTTTTGTTCCTGTTGAGTCATGGGATGCAACAGATCAATTTAATTCATTAGCAAATTATACACGTGACGCACTGCTACATAAATTGACTAAACTTTTAAGACTTCAGCGTAAGCAAATTACTGTTAACAAGATTTATTAAATTGAACAAAGACAATAAATAAGGAAAACTATACGATAACCTGTTTACCTCAATAATATCGGATTCATAAAGTTAAGCATAAACGCGAATTTACATAAAAAGTGTAAATAAACCTTAAATAAAGCCGAAAGGCCCTTGTTCTACACATCATACCATATTTTTTTATAAACTCTTTTGGTTGACAGTATATATGAAACCCCATTCCCTTGTATTATTATGTATTCTGTGCTATTACTAGAAATATCTCCTGTATCGCTGAAACGTTTAAAGTCACATGCACAAACATCCGAACCCAGAACAACCTGTAGGCTATATAAATATTTGTTCCGAGCGGGAATCGAACGCAGTGCAGCAGTCAATCGCTCAGTTACTGCGCCAACCGTGCCATTACTTGGTATTGATCCTAAAACTGGTGTGAAAACAATTTAGAAGACTGAAGACAAGAATAAAAGCTTCGTTTTACATCGTATCAGTGCAAGCTATGAGAAAGGTTTATTCTTAAGTGTAATCAGCAAACAAGTCAGCTTTTCCAAAGTACTCAATCAACCCTAAACAAAATAAACACATACCTGCTTCCTTGACAATCTTGTGTAGAGCATAAAGGTCCAGTGGCTTCCGTTCTACCGTGGGGATCTTGAGCACGGAGCCCTGCAGCTCCCAGAACTTGATGATCTGGTCCAGGAAGTTCAGCTTCACGCGGGTTATTGCCTGGCACAGAAAGAAACATACATTTATTAAAATAGAAGTACAACCGGCCGTTACAAAAACAAATAGAGTTTCAGAAAAAACTTCGCTTTGGAGCTTTTTTTATGATTCGTCTGCTCTTCACCTCGTCTGTCAGAAAGTGATGTACGAGGTTTTGCACAAAAGATACTACTTCACTCTGGCTTTAAAAGCTGACGGAAACAGGTCCATTCTTTGGCCGTGCACGTGTGTGTGTGCCTCTTTGTAAAAATGATATGGTGCAAATCCACAACCTACACCAAAACCTAAGGGTAGGTGATTTAACCAAGTATAAGTTACTATCTTTGCTACAATTATTTAGGCTGCCACTGCGACAAAAGCTTACAGATCGAGACCTCTTAAAAATTCTAAATGCCAGGAATTGCTACAGAAATAGGCTCGTGAGAATTAGACTGCCGCGTCTAGCTAACAATAGGGCTAGATCGATATCTGGGCATGAGTCAAATAGGCGATCTAGCTTTTGATACATTGTTGGTGAGCAGTTCTCATCTGAAAAAAAAGCTACACGATACTAAAGCCACTAAAATTCTGGCTGAATTCATGAAATAACTCATGGTGTTACAGCATTATGCAGAACACCACGAGTTATTTCAGGAGTGACCACTGAAAACCAGCGCTGTGCTGTAGGCTTCCCATAGCACAGCTTCATGCTGAGCGGTAACCATCTTGTCGCACTCACGACGAGTAAACTATCACTTTTTAGGTCCCGCCCTGTTGTATTTTAAAATGTTTGTTTTGCGTTTATTTTATTTTTTGTCATTTAGTACGCATGTCACGGCCATAAGACAAATAAATATTTTTTCTTTCCTAAGAAAGAAAAAATATTTCTAATCTTTCTAATGGTCGGGCGCACAAAACGGCCAACGTTCAGAAACTAATTTCTGAACGTTGGCCGTTTTGTGTGGATGTTATTAGACATATTTTCCTCCAAGTAGTTTTTTTTAAAGCTCAGTATGTCGTCAAAACTGGTGAATTAATTACGAGGTCTATTCTCTATACACACAAGCTATACAAAACCAACAGTGTGGTAAAAGTGAAACAGTTTATTAATAATCCTATTAGCATGTAAACAAGTTACATTTTGAGCTAGGAAACATTTTCTTTTCAATTTTTAAGTCGTACTCTATTTGCCAAACATATCAATCAGTCAATCAATCAAATTCGTTTATTTGCGACAGAAGTAGGAATTTCTTTTTATACAAGGATAAATAACTATTATTTACCTCTGTTATGACTTATGAGTAATCATTTAATACATCGCATTTTATTTCAAATTATCATATTACCACGTAGGTAGGTATTTGACCACGGCATACGGCATCGACCGCGTGGATGTCGAAATTAATTCAATGGCAATATGATTAAAAAAAAACCCTGTCCGATTAAAAAAGGGGCATATAACAATTATTATAATCCCAATTTAATTAAGTACCAAAAAATATGAAACACAAGTATTCATGAAAATAACGAATAGATGAAATATATTATAAAAATCACCAATTAAGTACTACAAAAAAATCACATATTTAACCAAAATCTAGTGTATTTTTTTAAAACATGAAAACGACCTCTTCGGCTTTAGTGCGTTCGACCGTCACTTGCTTGTTTATGACGTCACTACCCGCCCCTGCGTTGTCACGTAAGTTTCCTCACATTTTATTTCATTTTTATCGATATATTTTTTTTCTTGTTCAAATATGTAGTAGCTATGAGAATCAACTCTCGAAACCTATCGTCACGGATCGGACAGGGTTTGATTTTAATATTGTATACAATATTCTAAAAGTGGCACCAGCATAGACCAATAGCTGGGGTATTTTTCGTTTTCATGTGCGTGTATTGTATAATGAAAACTTGCTTCGTTGAAGGAAAACCGTGAGGAGACCAAACCAGCATGCCTGAGGGATATTTCTCGACAGCATGTAAAACCAAGTTAGAGGTCCATGGACGGAATAAAAAACTGGACACCAGGTTGGGCACTAACCACCCGAAAACGAAAGAAATGTCGTTTATGTCCCAATCCTCAGAGCTGTTAAAGTTTGAGAAGGGAACAGAGTGAGTTACTTCATCTGCCTAGCCTTTTCGCCGCGACTATGTTGGGGTCGGCTTCCAGCCTAACCGGATGCAACTGAATACCAGTATTTCACATGGAGCGACTGCCTCTCTGACCTCCACAACCCAATTCATACTGGGTAATACAATACTACTTGGTAAGACTGGTTGTTAGACTTCTAGACGGGGCCACTGACTACCTGTAAGGACTGTCGAAGATGGACAAATGACAGCCGGGATCAACAGCTTAACGTGCTTTCCGAGGCACGGTGGAAACTCTGTATGTTAGTGTATCCACAGACCAATATAGGCAAGCACGTCTTAACCTAAAGATCAAGCCGAGCGGCTGTTATTATTTAGCCAATAGGAGAGCAAATAGAGAGAGTGCATGAAAAACATTATTTATGTTTTTAATACCGCTAATGGGGCTTTAAATTCACCCCGGAGTCAGCAGCATAAACATAGTTATTTTGAAAGAATTTCAGTCATTTAAACTGCACTGATTGTTCTGACCAATCCCACAGCAATGAACGATAATGACCTTAAAAACTAACAATTAATACGAACACTAACTCAAACACTGCTAGCGAACTCCAAGGGCAGTTAAGTGAAGTACATGATTATAACGAACGAGTTAACTGAAGCCTGCAAATACGTCATTTAACACACTGCTACACGTATAAGATAATGGCCAGTAACTTAAAACAAATAAGCAATACTTCACTACATATTATAAAACTAAGTCCTCCGTCGCGTCTGTCTAGTCTGTTCGCGATAAACTCAAAAACTACTGCACTGGTTCTCGAGGAAGGTTATAGTATACAATTTTTTTTTTTTTTTTTGTTTATTTAAACTTTATGCACTTAATGTACAAAGGCGGACTTAATGCCTTGGGCATTTTCTACCAGTCTACCTTAGGGTGATGCAGAGATAAAACTGTAGGTGCAAGAGTAAAGAAAATTATGAAGAATAAAATATAACAATAAATACTGCTAGCGAACAAGAATAGCGAACGAAGCAATATAAAAAGTGAGGAAAGAAAAAAAACAATTTAAAAAAAAATGTTGATGAAGAAAACAAACAAATTAAATGTGGGATAAGTCTGCCAACTTCTTATGTAAGTGCTCCCGAGCTTTCATTTTAAAAGTGAGCCGACTGGTTGCCATCCTGATATTCAAAGGGAGCGCATTCCAAAGAAAAACCGCATGTACAGGAAAGGAAGATTTGAGAACACCAGAGCGGTGAGTAGGACATCGTAGAAGGCGATTATTGGAAGAACGAAGATCCTTGCTGTGCGCAGAGCATAAATACTGGAAGTGAGAAGTCAGATAAGAAGGAGAAGTGGGTTTGTCTAGAAGAGACAATTGAATCGCGGGCGAAGCCGCAGACTTCTGTTAGTTAATGAATAAAATTATTCGTTCAGCTACGTGTTGGTCTCTAGCGTTGTGGACTTGTGGTCGCTAGTGTCACTGATGATGAGTGAGGTTTTAGTTCTGGGGTCGATTCTCGGGTCGGGTAATATATGATGTTGCTGGGCGTATCAATCAGGAACTCCTTTCTTTTAGGTTGATGGCATTTAGCTTGCTCTCTATCTTGCCAGCATCGTATCCACATATTTCCCGGAAAAATCCGCGTAATTTCAACGATATGAATAAAATCATATTAAACCGACTTGTTGGTATGCTATGCACATACAGGCTATCCGCTATAGGGCGTGGCCGCGTGGCCCAATTACTTTACAATAAAATCAATCGTGATATTTAATAGAAGATACAAGCATAAACTCACGCCTTAGTCCCACAGGAGTAGGCAGAATTTACAGAACTACGAACCTGCTACCATCGTTACATCTACGACTCACTCCTTTCGCTTCGTCTTAGTTCAAATATATGTCACCGTAAAATTGTCAAACACGTTAGATTGTAATCTCTCTAGCGAGATTGTAAACTCTCGAAATATTGTCAACTGAACATACTGCTTAACGCATTATTTTTCGGTAGATTGTAATCTATCGAAGTGAAATTTTACAATCTGTCTAGTTATTTTACAATCTAACGTGTTTGACAATTTTAGGGTGACACATAAATCAAAGTCCTGAGTAAACACGATAAAAATATATGGGCAAAACCAGTTTTTTTTTTAATCTGGAGAGGCTCGTCACAAAAAAAGTTTCGTTCACATCTGCTGAAATAATCCGCCAGGTATGTGCACCAATTTGAACTATTGGCAGCAGTTATTAGTTAAACATCGATCAGCATTGTAGATGCAGTTGAACTAATCCCTGATTAAGCACTCATTATGATAGTTCACTAACTACCCAATCAAACTGTTTGTACGAGTTGAAACGCGTCCGCTTGCTCACCAGTTATTTAACAAAATACCTATCTGATTTGAATTATCGTGATAAAACAATGAATGTGTTTCAAGTGCAATATTTGTATTGCACGATAAAAAGTCGGAAGGATAAAAAAGAGGAATCAAAATAAAAATAAAATTCTGATAACAGTTACTCTTCTATGAATTACCGTTTCTTTATATTTTTGATTTACCGTTTATTTACATTTTTCATTTTATTTAGTTTTATAAAACTTTGTAGATCAATCGAACGTCAGTGGTACTTTGACCTTAAAATTGGCCTACTGTAGTATGGAGTTGAATGGTGCATTCAGCCTCAAAAATTGTAAACATCTACAAGAATTCAGTTATGCCAATAATTTTCAGGTTACACATCGACAATAGGGAAGACGACAAAAGAATCGAATAATAAGGTCCGTGTTCAGTCACGTCTAATAATAAGTATACTTACACTTTTCTTAATATCATAGTTATTTTCGCGAGAAATAACGATTGTAACTAGGAGATTGGATCTTTTTCTTAAAAACATGAGTTCCAGAATACTATGTACGTAATAACATTAAATATTAATCAGTACATTAGGAGAAATACAATTTAAAAAATTCCTAAGTGTTACACATTATTAGACGTGATTGTTCACCGAAAAGATAACAGTCTGATTATCTAAAAACAGCTGTCAGTGTGACATTTTCCCTGTTTTTAGATAATCAGACTGTCATCTTTTTGGTGAACATGGACCTTAGTCCGTCGAATAGATTTCCAAAAAATATTAGACACTGTCCAAAAAATATTAGACACTGTATTTTTTTTTCTGAAGACAATGAAGTGCGTCTAAAACTCGTGTGACGTCACATTTCGGTACATTTTTACCCGAAAATGACGTCATAAGCCCCCACTAAACTGTCTATTATTTTTCGATACTGACGGACGAACCAGTATCATAGCTTTTAGTCTGTCGTCGTCTCTATTACAATATTGTGGCTCAAAGATTATAGCCAATGAAATGATTTCTTATCCATTTATTCATTTAGGCCGACTGTACATATTACAGCAGCTCATACTGGTTTTGTTACCATTCATGTGTGGCCTACTGTACTTGCATATAGTCCCCGCCACGAGCAGCTTTTTGCATTTTGTAAACACGCAACCTTTGGATCAAATTCAAAAATATCAGCGTCTGCGTGATCCTACTTCAAAATGGCGACCCAAATGTTTCCGTTATAATATGAAGTCAGATGCGTTCCAGTACCACAAAACATTAGACGACACAGCGGCGCTATAAGTCGCCAAAATATAACCCGACCAACTGCAATTGCTCGTTAGTTTCGTATTACACGTGTGATAATTTGAGCTGATTGAAATTGGGAGTATTTTTGATTGAATTGTCGCTACGTATCTTGGTAGAAAATCTTTGTTTACAAAAATTATAGCTTCTCGTGGCGCGGACTATACAATAAAAAGAGGATAAATTCACATAGCAATATTAATTACTAGCTTCTGCCAGCGGCTTCGCCCGCGTGAAGTTTCATAATTGACCCATTTACCCTATGTGTTAATCCAGGTTGTAAACCATCTGTGTGCAAAATTTCATCCAAATCCGTTCAGTAGTTTTTGCGTGAAAGAGTAACAAACATACATCCATCCTCACAAACTTTCGCATTTATAATATTAGTAGGAAGTAGGATTTTTACCCTTACTATAAATATTAATTATTTTTACCCTTACTATAAATATTATCATGCAGGCTGCAAAACTCATAAGGTTGCAATGCAATGCTGTATTACATATTTATTCAGACAATTTAAATTCTACACAAGCAGCCTGCAATTTGCAATTTGCAGATTGCAACTGCATTTAGGCCACAAAAACTGTTAACGTACTTATTACACTTACCATTACGCCTGCATACCACGAAGGGTTTTGCAGAGGTGTACATAGAGCAGCCAAACTCACCAATTATCCCAGTCAGTCCCACATAATAAGCCCATGTAGTTTTTTAACAGTTCTTCTCCGCAGAAAATGGCAATCTTTTGATGTTTCAGAAGCAGCCATGTATGTTTATATAAACTATTTAAATTTTGATATTCGCAAGCTTTATTTTTGATGATTTGATTACTTAAATATTTTAATTTTCTTACCTCCAATTCATTGAGTCTTTGTATCCTCGGTGTAAAGCGTAACCGGTCTACGTCCACTGCAAATGGGGGGCTCCAATGCTGTAACAATAAAATATGGATTTAAGAAGACTCATGAAAGAAAAGAAATGTGTTAGTAGGTATAAGTAATTCAACACTTTTTTTTCGGTCACTTCTCCTAAAAGAGACGTTTGCCTGAATAAATAATGAAAAGGGTAGTAGGTGATTATTGAAACAAGGTCTCTATCAAACAATAATCTCTTTAATACTTAAAATAAGGAAATAGTCTGAAGTACATCCGATAAGTATTAACAGCTGCAGCATACATGTATTCAAGTGCAAAATACCTACTATGAAATAACTTTTATTACTAAATTATTACCTATTTTGACAGTACGTAAACAAATAGTAAAAAGTTCATTTACACCATGGGATGACTGTACAATTTAATCAAGATCAAAATAATATCATAATTACCTGCATGCATGCAAAGCAGTTTCCAAAGTACTAGTTTAGTCTAGTTACTGTAGTAAGTACTGCTAATGTAGGTATGTATAGATCCTAAACTAGATCTTGTGAAGATCAGGTTTCTAGTAGTCTAGCTAACACTACAGCCGTTTGAGTAATGTGATACTTTAGTGACTAAAGTAACAGCACAGGTAGAGATAAGTTTTATGTAAAAAAAAAACAAAATATTGTGGCAACTTTGTTTATTATTTATGTTTCTGTAGTCATGATAAAAGTTATGAATTATTTTTTATCAGGGAAACTCTACTATTTATTTTCATTTTGAGATTACATCCTGCATTAAATTGGCTAGGTCCAGTAAGTGGCCAGATTTATTGAGGCATCAAAAGTGTTTTTTGATAGTCTTGGGTGCAGGAGAACGCTAGCCTACACTATATGAGGTACATAGTAATCAATGAAATTTAAACAAATACCTGAAAGTGCAATGCAAAACTTTTTTTTTTTGTTATTATTTTGCTACATGGCAATCTGTCTTAGAGACAATAAGTCATACAGCTGTCTGATTTGCTATCTGTTTTGATGTATATTTAAGTAGTGAGCTTCTATGAGATGAAATATTCCATCAGAAGCTACTCTTCAAATTGTGGTGAATATGGTTTTTAATGTTATTATGTCTCTTCGTTTTACTCTCACATGTCAAAGGGGTAGTCTTTGACATTTGAGAGTAAAACGAAGACAAGACATGAGTAAGCTTGTTAGTATGGTTAGAGAGTTTGATCTGGTATTTCACGCTGTGATGGATCATTTCCTGTTTAACAGTCTTTATGCTAAGATCCAAGTACATGTATTTGTTGCTGATTGACTGTGGAATGTTAAACATTGTTCTTATTGCCTTGGTCTGCAACCTTTCAAGTATCTCAATGATGCTCACGCTCGCTGAACCCCACAGCTGGATTCTGATGACCAGATTGGTTTTAGGATGGATTTATATGCTGTCATTTTACTTTGGTTGTCAAATCATTTTAGGTACTTTTGAAAAAACTGATTAGAAAAATGAACAAGGACTCGTTGAAATTAAAGTTATCTGCTCCAGTGACCAAGTTTTTGTACTGAAAATTATTCCTTATTAAATTACTTGTTGTTGACTTTCATCATCCTCATAGTTGGTGCCCCTTTCACAGCTCCAGTTCTTATAACAGTAGTTATAGTATGTGTCCTGCTATTTTCCTGACCTATTTTTACACAGTCATTCATTAAAATTCAGTCAGTAGGTTACAACATATACTTAATACTAATCAATCAACTAACCTTCAATTTTTTTTTACTGCTATTGCATAGGTCACTGACATTGTAACACTAAAGGAATTGTTACACAAAGCCGTTTTGTTTATTAAACATTATGTATCCATTGCCATAGCTTGTCTTTATTTGAACTTTGCTTGCTGGACCCTAAGAACAGCCCGGAATGTGGGCCTGTGTGATGTGATGAAGGAGGGAGTTCAAAGAAAACAAGTTCTATCTTCATGCTTTCACTACACATAATTTATCTCAAACACTCTTTACTTTGTTATGCAGATGTGTGGCATATTAGACAGTCTTAATCAAGGCCTAGGTTCCACGAGTGCTTATTAGAACTGTGTTGGTTTTTGTTTTGAAAACCACCTATAGTATATTGACTTGTATAGAGGGCCCCTAACAAACCAATGCTTTGACAAATTTATTATTCTCCGTTTTTGATGATGGCATAATGTGATGCCACAATATTTTGATACAAGTTATCATCAATGTTACCAGTAATACCTACATATAACTAACAGTAAAAATAGCTTTTAGCATCACTACTATAATAAATACAAGTGTCAAAAACCTGTTGCATAAATGTGTCATGAAGCAAAAATGAGTTAGCATTCTAATTAACACATAAATTGACATGAATGACCTAGTATTTAACCCTGACAGATTGATTAATATTTAATCTATTATTTTAGCTTTTATATAACACACTTATTGGAACAGAAAGTAGGGAAAGTCCCACCACATGTTTTTTTTTTATCATCATCGTCGGAGCCTTGACTTGTAGTCTAGCTTCAGGCAGCTGGATTCCAGTAGTTCACATGGAGTGCCTGCCTATCTGGACTGTACTGTGTACCAGATAATACAATATCCCTTGATAAGAGTGGTTGCCAGATTTACAGCCAATAACTACGTGTCTACGTTTCTTCTTATTCATCATCATCATCCTTTCATTTCAGGCGAAAACATCCACTGCTGGACATAGGCCTCCTCCTCTTTCTTATTCTTATAATCAAATATTTTTGTTGTCTTGGATTTTGTATGTTTTTTCCTGGATGACTTAAAATCATGCTGAGTGGTACTGGTAACCTGCTTTTTGCAGTCATGATGTGCAAACTGTCAATGTTTTTTGTCTGTCCTGTTGTGTTTATTTAAAATATTTGTTATGCATTGTGTGTTTATTGCTTATTTTTTTTATTTTGTATGTGGATAAAGGTTGTAATAATAAAAAAATAAATATATTGATGCTATTAATGCTAGATGTTTTCCCTGTGTTGTGAAGCTACTGGGTTAAAATAAAATATGAATAGTGTATGTGTGCTCAAAATATAAGTTTAAAAATGAACCTCGGGCGCCAGAGCACACACCATGCTTACGGATTGTTCAGGCAGCAGGCATTAGAAAACCTTTAATCTGCTAGCGGGGGGCATCAATAAAAGTCGAACAAAGTTATAAGAAAAATCTAACTTTATTTGCCCGTAGGCTGCTGGGCTTAAAACTAAAACAATTGAAGATTCCTTCCTAAAGAAAAGAGTATTTAAGACTAGAAAGAGGGTCAGATCATTATTGCACTTTTTTTTAATATTACAGTTAAAATTATACCAAGGCCAGTATAACCAGCCCACCACACACGATGCTCATCTCCTGGGTCCTCCACTCAGGTGTGCGTCCCAGGTGAGTTGGTAGGAGCCGCGCGTCCAAAGTTTATTTGTAGAAGGTAAAGGAAACACCTCATTGGGTGTTTCCTTCAAAATTCAAATTATTGTCCTCCTCATGCAGGACATCTAGATTATCAATTAAGGGTATGATTCCATTGAAATAAAACGGAATCCTAGGGGGAATCATGGAAGAGTACCGGCAGCTAACGCATTTCGCACTAATTTCTGGTGTCTTGCAACCCGATTATACGGATTTATTATCGAGAGATCTAGATCACCACCATTCTTCCAAAATGTTCAGTCGGAAAGTGACAGTTGTCAAAGACAAACTCCACAGCTAAGCAAAATCAGTGTGACCACTACACAAAAAAAATAATTTTAAAGAAATAAATCCGCTTTCATGTAACAGGCTTAAAAGACCCGTTACAAGGTAAGTGTGAAAATAAACTTAAGATTGTCAGCTAAACTTTAACAGTCTAACTTGAGTTTAGTCGGCTAATCTTAAGTTTGTAATTTAGCCATAATATAATATATACCATGTCCCGCTCCCGCTGTATTTGAGGTCCGTGCATGTCTTTTTTATTAGTCTATGCTGATATGACCTCCATTCTAACCATATCAACTGTCACACAGATCATTCATTGTTTCTTAGGTCTTCCCCTACTTTTCAAGACAATTTCCTTATTCCTAAATACTACTGATTAGTAAATCACGCTGTAGTTAAAAAATGAAAAAAATCTAATCTAAATTGTAACATGCAGGAAAAGATGTGTTAGATTATATTAATACATAATCTTCAAGTTTTTATCTGTGATTATCACTCCTATTTCAGAGGGGGCAGGCAGGAGGGCGGGGCTCCTATCCTTGTTCCTTCCGGGGCCAGGGCTAACCTATTCTTTTACAGAATTCACGTTTAAACAACTGAAAATACACCCATTCCTTTAATTAATTCATCACTTCTAATTATTAGATAAGAATACTACATAAGTGAAATGGTGAACTAACAGAGTTTTTATATTTGAATATGTTGAATGTAGGTTAAATAATGTAAGGTTTTATTTGAGTAACTGTAATACGTCATTTAAGGATCATAGTCAGACGACATTTGAAGTTGTAATCCACATCGGTCCTTTCACAATTGGAGGTAGGCATCTGATGAGACAACAAGTAATTGAGGAGAAGGGAAGAAGATATGTTGTGACAACCCCAAATAGATAGGGATAAGGGCAGCCGAATGATGATGATAGTATGCCTTGTGTTTTTTAGTTTTTATAATTCAAGTGTAACTGGTCTACTTTACTCAATAAAAGGTTTGAGTTAGAATTTCACCAACCACTTCCAATAAAACATTTAATATATGTCACAGTTCCATTTAGATAACTATTGCAAATTCCAGAGAAAAACCAAGTGACATAATTTTACCACCGCATTTAATGGGGTAAATTATAATGAGGAAAAACCACACATTAATAATTACTTTAGATTATTTCTTGCAAGTACAAAAATTAGACTACAGGCTTACTGATTTTAGATTAGTAGTTTTTGGCACTCTTTGTTCAAAAATGGTTTAAATAATTGGCACTAGAAATACCTACATTGAAATGGTGTAATTTTGTGAAATTATGAAATAATTGTAATTTTCTATTATATTGTCAAATTCTTTAGGTGTTTCTGAGCTACATCTAAAGAAAGGGTTCATAATGAACAAATCTATTATAGACATTTTAAGATTTAAATTAGCTTCATCAAATTAGATATTGATTGTTGTTGATTCACTGTCCAGGGGGTGTATGCTCAAAGGAGGTAGTTTGACTAATAGTAAACCTATTTATAGTTTTCTTGTTTTTTATCAAAATATCTTTCAGAAATATATGAAGTTAGTCTTTAGTTTTTTCTAGTACTGTTATTTTTACAGTTATTATTTCATTGGTATCATAGTTCGATCTTGATTAATTTTGTAACAAATATGAACATGATGCACCAATATGGTTATTTCTTGTAAAAGCACATTTAAATAGCATGCAAGATAATCTACATGTATACAAAATATTGGAGATAAATTCTACATCATTATCTTAAATGTTACGCAACCTCTAAACATTTTGAGTTTATTCAATAGACATAGGTGCACTTATTTTCTGCCATTTTTTTTACAAATGTCACCATCATATTAACTTTGATTCTTATTTTTTGTTTTACAGAGATGGATGACAAAGCAGTCTTGTCCATGTGAGTGTTTCATTCAATTTCATGGACAAATATACTGAAAGTAGGACTTGCATACCAATTACTTAGTTAGTTATCTTTATCAAAGTGCACATTCATTCTCTTGGTGTCCTAAAACTATTCCAAATCTTAGTTTAATCTTTCTACAGCAAGCATTATTGTCAAATTTTAGTGTGCACTCAACAACTACTGAGGAGATTACAGTTAGTCACGACAAAAACCTCGCAATAGTTCTTTTTTTATCTAAACTATCGTAGGCAGGAGGGCATGACACAAAATGGCAACCAGCCTCCACAATACAATATGCAACTGCATTTAGGCCTAAATAAACAGAATATGAAGTCTGAAACCGTATTCAGACGACACTTGACACGTATAACACGGGATTAGAAGGTAAAAATTAAATTTAGATAACGAGCAGCATAATAAGTCGAGGTAATATGGTTGCATCACACGTAATTCGCGAGTGGTTTTATGGTTAGAAAACTGCTCAATATCCGTGTTTTATCGATACAATCGCACTTTGGAAGGCCTATTTAGTGACACAATGTTTGTCGAAACAAAGAAATTTACTCACCGCAGGAGGTTTTATCTTGCAAATCCCCGATTTCTCAGCGATTGGTCGTATTTTGCTGATGTATGCCAGGGGGTCCAGGAATTCCTCTGGCGTGGGTTCGAACACTGGTGCCTCTGGAGGCGGGGTGAACGAGAAATTATCAGGTTTCATAGTAGGGGACGCCGAGTCCCCCATGCTAACTTCGACGTTAGCTTCGTCACATTTTCCCATTTTTGAGAAACACTATGCAGTCCACACAAATGCAACTATAAATAAAACTTTAGCATCATCTAATGTTAAGGAATGAATAAAGCACGACCACAAAGAAATAGAAGCATCAGAATTTGTCTTTCCATAAGGAATCACAACGAGTTATTAAATGAAATTATCACCAACAAATAACAGAGTTCGCTTGCACGTCCGCCATGCGAAATTGAACTTTCGAAACTACGGTGTTGCCAAGCGAAAAATAAAATCATTGCGCACTCAATAATATTTTTTTATTTTTGAAACCGGTGCATTTACGAAGTCACACTAGGTTTATCCTGCTTTGCGTGGTGCTACGATTATTGTAGTTTCTTGTCTTTATTTCTTCTTTATGAGCCGATGAAAAGCCAAGGAATAAATATTTTTTTCGAGAGACAATTCTCAATTTACCATTTTTATTTAGACATTTTCCTAATCACCCAGTCAGGTTCCTAAACTAGGGAAAAATTACTTTTTTTCTATAGTCTAAGGTCAGGTTTGATGGTTGACAGTTGACACAATGTTTTCGAAGTTTTTTATTTTTATTTTCATGTCATGGTAAATTGGTAATGATGACTTTCTTACCATGTTTTCCTCTTCAGACCATCATAGAAAGCTTTTCAAGGTTAAAAAAATTGAATTGTTATTTTTTTTGTTATTTATATATTTATCCACACACATCTACCAGTACAGCTAACTAATGCGGTAAATGCGCCTTCACTAATATTTAACTTAACTTAACTTAATTGTTATTTAAAACTAATACCTGATTCTAATTGCAAAAAAAGCATTACTTGTGAATGAAATAACTCGATTTATCAACACATTGCTTTCTTAATTGACCCATGGGTTGATTATTAGAGAATGCCATGCGTTGTCTTATAAATCACTATTGTATTTCAAGCTATTTGGTTTACCTAAACGATAAACAAAATAGCTTGTTCGACCTTACATGATTTTTTTAAAAATACAAGAATTGGTGTAGATGTAGACTAGTTTAACAATCTAATTGAAGAAAAAAAATACCTTTGAAATACTTTTTGGCAGTGTACATATACAAAACAGTATAATATATTTGTTTCTTAATTAATTAATTATTAATTGTACTAACTAAAACTAGAACTGAAGATTTATAACATAAAAGTAAAATATACAATGAACCAATGTGAACCACCGCCACAAATGTTACCTATTGTATTTATGAACGATCCTTTCTAGAAAATTGATTGTAGCCAAAATCGGGAAAATGTAAAATACACTAGAAACACCAATTGCTATGGTCTCTTTCAAGCTAATGTGAAGCATGATGCAAACGAAAGAGATAAAAGCCTGTGACACATTTAGAGTTTACCCAAGTTGCCAGTACTGAATAATCATTCTCCGTGCCTTAAATTATAATTTAATCGGTAAATATAATTCAATCACTCACCCTCTACCAAACTAGTCGTAGAAAAGGAAATAGTCGTTGAAACTCTTGTTTGATAATTCAACCCAGAGCATTTATTTTTAGAAAAATCTCCCACGTGGTCAGTGTTGCAAGTAAAATCTCTTCATTCGTATGTGACTTCGTAAACGCGCAGGCTCGAGTGCAATCGATGAACATAGCCGTCATCCGCCGCCATTTGCGAAAGGCTGATCGCTGCTGAGCAGCGCGAGTGTCATCGGTTTGATTATGTCGAGTGTATAAATTGTTATTTTCGATAAAACTGTGAACTCAGTGTAAGATAATAATCAGTTAAAATGATTGTGAGGTTTCTGAGCGTTTTGTGCGTCGGAGTTCTGGCGACTTCGGTGTTCAGCGCTGAGGGAAACAACGACAATGAAGGTACGTAATTTTTACGCGTGCATTATTTATTTTGTTATCATTTACCCAATTTTACCGGTGTGTCTGATAGAGTAATTTGGGACGAATTTATTGTTGTTGTTGGCCTGATTCATTTTTCATTCAGAAATAACATAACGGTGTGATCTAAATACGAGTTGTAGTTTCGTTCTTTTTTCTCGTGTTATGAATTTATTTTCATGTTGAAAATGGTTGAAAGCGGTGTGCGAAGCGTCTGTGGTATTGGTTAAAGGTGTACGCGGTACCGTGTGGCTTTAGTGTCGAGTGGGTGTGAGATAGGGGGACCGGCTTGACGACTTCTTGCCATGCACAATGCACACACACACACGGGCAGGCTCGGGCGCCCGGCGCGGCTCCGCGGCTCCTCTCGTGCCGTGGGCGAGCGCTGGCTTCGTTTTTGCAGTTGATTCATTCATTTTATGAATGTTACTCACTGTTTTTTATCATGCAGCTACATACAACATCTATTACTGGATTCTGGGCTCATGTATGAACTCACCATCCTATATTGTTTCGTCATTTTGTGTACCTATAGTCTCTCAGGAGGTATTGACCTGAAAATAAATCTTCCCACTCAATTTGCTCAATAATTTTTGTCTGAGCTTTAAGAAACTCTTTAAAAGCTCCTCATGACACCTAGAGATAACTTTGATAAACTACAACCTAATTTCTAATTCAAAAACTACACTTGTTACCTGTATAAAACCCCATCAAATTCATACCTGAGCTTCATCAAGAGTACAAAACTTACCTGTATCATTTTAAAATTTGTCCAGGTACCTATATTCATTACACTATCATTCTACTTAGCCCGTAAGACAACAAATGCTTCCAATTATGTAAAAACTAAAACAAAGCCTGCCATAAGTTTAGGTTCCATCTTCCACTTCTTTTCCACCAACATGTACCTATGTAAGAACTAAAACCGAATCATGATTCATTGATGCAACGGACATTGCTTGTAAACGCAATTAACAAATAATACTGTTCAATTAACATGAGTTGTTTAAAAAGATTTCGATTAGTAACTGCATTTCCATAGCAGCAAACATTTAGGAATCTCCTATTTACAGAGTTATTAAACTTTAGTACGGTTCGGTATCAAACTTTGAGATAAAGCTAAGATGTAAAATTATAACTGCAACTGTTGTATAAAATGTTTCATTATTTAACCTGTAACATGTCTTCATGAAAGTACTTGAAGAAGTCCAGAAGTTTCCAAAAGCAACTCCATAGATGTTTTTATGTAGCCAAGTAACTAATAATACTTTAAGATAGATAACACATACACAATTTTATGTGACTGTATCATAAGGTTTTAGGCTAAACAATATAACCTAACCTGCATAATTTTAATGTATTACCATACACTTATACCTTGTTCTGACAAGTTATGAGTTAATATGTAAAAAAAATTGCTATGACCTCAAACATAATGTATGGGCTGGTCACCTGGTCAGTCTAGGACTTTGCTAGTTCAAGGCTTCATGAATATATAACAAAATAGCTCTGTTACCATGGCAACTGCACACTAAACAATACTTTTATCAGCTCAAGTAGGTAGTACTTTTAAAAGTATATTTATGATTGACGCAATTCTTCAAGATTATCTTGGTGATAAAGTCTTGTAGAAGACCTAAGATGTTGCTTGATGGTTTTATTAATATTGGGGCCATGAATAATACATTTTGGATATAATTTATGAGACAACTATGTCCCTCTGGCCTGTGAGAGGCTCAGTTGATTTACGTACAAAGTTAAAAGCTTTATTTACCTAATACCCACAGAGCAAGAAGGCGGCGGCCGTTGCTGAAGACGGCATTGTCAACACTTTTCGCACCTACACACAAAGACATTCAAATATTAACGAGCGATAGACGGGGACTAGACGAAGGAAATCGTAATCCAAATACATACATAGGTACCCACTTGTTACTACTTAGGAACAAATCGTTCTGTGTAATTCTAGTTCCCTGAGCCCGCTTATCAGGTAGCATTCATGTGTCAAAATCGGAAATTTTTGAGACATTATTCCCAATGTCCGCTCCATCATCTCTTTGCGTCCGAACTAAGCGTGTCACTGTTTACACACAGAACGGCAATTATGACGTAGGAACTGATGGCTTTCAAGGCTGTCACTAACAGAAGTTATGCTCTCAACGCACTTTCGGCGCTGATAGATATTGTTTTCTCTAGACGCTGCCGACGCGACGCGGCAATTTCGTGCTCTGTGTATACCTACTAGGTACCTTTATTACTACGTAAACTGTGGGAGTACCTTCATAAATAACTTAATAAGTATAGAATACCAGCCACAGTCCTTGAAAGGGACAGCCAAACAATCGGCTCTGCCTTTCACATTCTAGTTTAGGACGACAAATAACTGAATACACTGCTAGACATAGAAGCACCTTCTTTTGGCAAAAAAATACACAAAAAGACCAATTATGTTGTAATAATTCTACGTTCCTTCCAAAAACAAACGACAAATAGTTTATGTCCTGTTTATAATATTATCCACCTTACAATAAAGAAAAAAAGTGGTTCTTGTCAATTTTTGAAGGAAAAACTACACAAAAGAATGGACATAAAAAATGTTGTTGCCATGTGAAGTTTGAATAGCACTGGCGTAAAATTCGCTGATTCAGAAAAGTAAACACTGAGATGTGAATCTGACTGAGTCAGAGACACGCTTGTAGTTTTTGGATATTTATAGTTTACCAAGCTATTATTGACAGACACCGTTTGTTGCTTTTCGTAAGAAATATGATAAAATTGTTGGTTTTATCTAGATTTTGAGATGGTCATGCCGTGCGCATAGTTCTTGAAATATGTAGGTGCAAATATAAGAAATGAAAATAGGCGTTATAGTAACATCGATTCGTTACATACTTCAAAACATGCCCATTAATCCATGTAGGGTAATCTATAGTAAATGTTAACTTCAATACCTAAGATTTAAGAAATCATCCGTAAATTAAGGTTTAGATTGCGGAAAAATTAGGAGAATAGCAAGAATTTATGACTTGCATAACCGTACGCGCACAAAGCATCAAGTTTCATTCAGGGATACCAAAAATCTTAATTGTCTTCCCATCTAGATGATAACATCGTAGCATTATCTACAACACCTTACAAGTACAGATAAACCTCAACTACACCTTATAAAGCCGCAACATCAACAGGAAGCTCAAAACCGCTGCACAAGAAATATATATTCAATTTACATCAACATTTTACAACAAAGGAGATACCTACAGTCAATGTTTCATTGATCGACAACTCAATATTCCAACCACAAATTATCACATCATACATAGAAGCCAACATCCCATTATTTAGGCAACGTTTAGATTCTAGACTTCCTCGCGAACTGAATAGGTGGTCGAAAATTACAAATGGCAGCATTAAACGTGAATTAATTGGATATTTGCATAATTTTGAATGTCTACACATCGGTGACTAATTCAAATTCATTTGACAATGTCAGCTTGCATTATAATGTAGCTTCATTGATATTGAATTTTAATAGATGAAACCTAATGAACCGGATTGAAAATTCGCCGTAGAATCATCATCTAGCAAGGCTACATCTAGTAATAAAAAAGTCTTTGCCTCTGGATAAACGATCCTGTAAAAAGACAACTTTTTGCAAAGAATAATGATCAAACCATTAAACGTACGATTCCATTGATAAAAATGTCCTAAAAACTTCAAGGACTATCGAAAAGGCAGGAGAAAACAAAGATATCGCTGAAACCGAAGACACAATTCAAGTAATTAGATTAGAGTACGAAAAAGGGAAATGGACGAGCCAATTTTAAATCGAATAAAGGACAATGATCCGTGGTTTAGCTATTAGCACGTAACTGACTGGGGTCCTGAATACTAATCCCTACTTAGTCGAGGAAGATCGTCCGTGAGTCTACCATAGTAATAAGCTGTAAACGCTAGTTACAATCTAATGAGGTGATGATGAAACCTCGGGATATGATCAAGTATTAGTGCTGCACTCATTTTCACGTGAACCTTCGTCTCTCTAGAAAGAGACGGACGTTTTGATCCTCAATAAATTATATGTTCTTCCTTTATTGTTATTTTAAAAACCCGCATTACCCGACAATGCACGTACTCCTGATTCAAGTGTCCCGCTATCTTCGTGACTGCGCTGCACCGCCTCGCAATCTCAGACTGTCTCAAAATCAATTTCACGGAGCCCTGGCATCCTCAACACAGTTGCTCAATTGTGGACAAAGTACCGTAAGATAAGAGAATTTATGACGAAAAGATTGTATCTGTCCCGAATAAACGAAGTCCGTGGAAGATAAAAATCTTAAAGGGAATCAAATAAATGAACTCTTTGAAAGTCGCAACTGAATTTTCTATTTGTAATAATGTTTTTTCCTTGAGGGAAATGAAAAAAGTTGTATGATGGAAATCGTTAACATCTTTATTAACAAAGATGATGCAAGGATTGTTCATATACAAGGATACAATACTTTGTACAGGAGACGCAGTTTTGTCGCGAAAAAGTTCAAATCACTGACCATGTAAAAACGGCTATTTAATATTCAAGTTACATAACATTCTGACAAACAATGGTTCAGGCGATGCACACACAGCACACACTTGTAGTATTACATTTCCACATTGTCGGTGATTCCATTGTTGCCTCTATAAACTTTGTAGTGTACATTGCTGAATTAAGCGTGGGATGAAAAGGCCACTGCTGGAGTTAAATTTATGCTAATTGTGACACCAATTTCACTAAGTAAAAGGATTAGATTGTAGTTAAGATTATGTGTAGAATTTACTATCTCAGTTTTAGAGTATAGGAGCAATTTAATTTAATTTGGGCGTGTTCAAAGTATATTGTCTTTATCGGTAAAGTATTTGTCATCAATGCTCGTCGATGAAGGCTTAAAACTTGTCAAACTTGTCTGCGCGTAGACGAAGCGGGTTTATCAAGATAACCATATTATAAGCTAAATTATTGCATGATACCTTAAAAGCTTATAGACCGACTGCAGTTAATTCAATAGATAAGTTTATGACTTTAGGAAAGCTTTGAATATCTCATCATATTAATTAATGTAGAGGTGGAGAGTACCTGTTGCAAACAGCTTTGAGCGGACTGCTTCTAGTGTACCTTTGAGAGCTAGACATCAATATTGGTTGTATCAAAAGCGAATCTCCATGAAAGGTAATAATTCACAGGTAACCGTCTCAGTCGATATCCCTCGGGGTTGAGACGTGAACGATACAAAAGCATTTTGGAGAGTTGTTTGATAACCTGGGCATTTATCCAAAAGAAGCTATTACTTTGAATGTGTAAAAAGCCTTTCGCTTTCCAAAGGGCCGCTGATAACGGTTTCTCCAAATGGAAAACGTATTTTAAATTGAATTCGCACCTCCAATACTGAATGCTGTGGTATCATGTAGGTGGCAGAGCTATTTATGGATGAATGTGATAAAACTATACGCATTAGCGATTACATGAACTTGTATACTTACTCTTGTCAGCAGATCGATAAGTAAATCTGTGTCAGTATCGATAACGGGAAAAGAATTTATCAACTACACTAACTGTGGCCCGCGACTTTCGGCTGCGTAAAATTATTACTTCCCTATTTGAATTCGATCTTCTTAACGATTTCAAAGATTTTATTTTGCACGGAACCCATACTCCTTATAGCTCTGCCAGTAAAAGCCCCTTTAAAATCGGTCCATCCGTTTCTGCGATTAGCTGGAACAAAAAGAAAGACAAATGTTGAAAATAAGCTTTTCTTGTCATAATTAGCGTATATACTTTTCTAAGCATTTAGTAAATTAGTAAAAACCTGTTATTTTTAAACTGCAAAGAAGTACTTCTTCTAGTTTATGTATTTGGATGGAAGTATGGATTTGGATTTACCACATACAAAAAGCAAGTAGTTATCAGTCTGACGCATCCGATAAATCGACAAATAGATCTGATCACAAAAGTCCTATTTTTTCCAAAATAGGTAAAAGGTTATGCGCAGTTACCATCAATCAGACTGATAGTGCAGAAATGTCGCTATTCATTCACACGTCCTGATAAACTGCATATTGTGTCAAATTGAAATGGATTTCAGTTGCACACACACGCATGCTTCGCTAAAACGCAGATTGAAAAAAGGGAGCCAACGCGGCTCTCGATTTTCAGCTATACGGTTGTATGAGGCTTGATTTTTTCGGCTTCATAGCACACGTTTTGGCTTTGATATTTGGCACACAGTGATATCCTGGTTGAATTTGGTTGAATCCATAAAGAGTTCTATCGCTGCGCAATAAATTTTGCTATTTCATCGAATGTGTCGGGTGTTTTTCCGAGCAACCAACGTTAGGCCACGACGCCTAGTTTTGCACGATTGCGAATTCGGAATTCTGAGAAATATATTTGAATATTTGAACGGTACTTCTTTGTGTGTATTATTATCATTTTTTGGACGTCGTCGTAACTCAACGATTTTCAAATATAAAACTTTTATTCGTAGTCACAAAGGAAAAGTTGGAGCCTGCCATTTTTCAAAAGCACAGGTTTCACGATCTCTTGTTGTCAACCTACAAACCAATTTAGAATCGATCAGCTCGCTTCAGAAGTGTATCTACGGCAACGTTTTTTTTTTATCGAAAAGCTACAGCTTTTGACGTTACGTGAACGATCTTTCAGCACTTTTGCCTGCCCCAGATTTTTACGTCCTGTCGAGTGCCAAACAAGCAGGTGGCGTATTTTTTATGGTTCCGCATCTGCTCAAAGCATATTGAATTACATTACCCCTGTACTGTGTATTTTGTTCGTGTGACAGGATAGCAGGTGGTCACAGTACGGCGAACCATTTCTGTAGGCGTATAGGTCGGCTGTGGTTCGAAATTTTTCTCTGTAATGATATCATTCTATTTATAAGGAACTCATTCTTCCGAATAACGATGAGGACTTTTTGATTTATGAGCTCCCAGACATTTGTCATAATTAGTTTGATTAGAAAGAACGCGAACAATGACTTTTCTCTTTTTAAAACTTCATTGAAGAAGTACTTTGGAAATAAAGGCACCCGCCGTTATGAATATTTAGCTAAATGACCTATAATGATTATTCCTGTTGTTTCTTATATAAATAACGAAAGGAGTCTACAATGTTTAGTTCGTTCTCTGTTCGAAAACAACGAGTTCCCCCGTAAAATCTTATCGCTACTTAAAGTAGGACAAACCTTTCATTACAGCTATCAGGGCCAGTAATTACCAGCTAAGAGTTACCTTTAGAAAATAACTCGTACTTATTTTGGACCCACTGGAAACTGTTCGGGATCTTTGTTTTAACTGGTAAACAGATGGGATTCTATCCGATACTTCTATTAAGTTTAAGCCAAAAGGTTAACTTTATGATTCCTAAATGTTGGAAGATAATCTTACTTATAATGAAAAGAGCTTTAGCTGAGTTTACTTCAACTTTTATCCATTTTTTTATGGATTGAGGAGCATGATTTGATTTTGTGAAAAGACTTGCGTTTTTGTATTTTTTCTCACCCACCTCATTAATCTCAATGAGCTAAATGTCAAACTGATTTAATCTAATCAGGTTCTTGTTGGGAGGAGTGTCTACTATTCAATTTTCTTAAAATTCCTTTGTTCGCTTTTATCAATTGAGTGGTTATTTACTCCGTCTAAACCTCGAGAACAATTATGGCTATGGCTCAACTTGTATGTATGCCAATCCAAAAAGGTTGCTTTAAGTCGAAATCATACATTTCTAGATTTAACGTCTACATATTTATATGAATCATGCTGCTATTTGAACAAAATATTTATGCAGCCTATTAAAGGCATATTACCTTTCATTGCTTTCATTGAAACAATTCGAAAATTCAACTGAATAACGAATCAGAATAGTGCTGCGTGCGTACAATTATAATATTCCACGAAGTTGTCGCAAGTGGCCCGTATGCACTATAATAGTGCTCAAAGCAAACTCGAACATTTGAAGCTGTTTGGAACTGCACTGGTAATTGTCAAATGTACATATTACAAGCCTGAAGTACTTTGAAACTATGCCCAGGCTGTGATTGCTTTGGAATATGTTCGTAAACTAATTATGAGCTATTCAGAACTTGAAAATGTCCATGGAAGAGAAGGGCCACTATTAAACTTGCTGTATTTTACAATACGATCATCAAATGGATAAATAAGGAATATGTTCCATTTACCTTGTCAATAATCTTTAATGTCAATCGATTGAGTTACCTACCTTTGCAGCTTTAAAAATGAAATTATTAAAATACCACGTCACGGTCAAAAAACGAACAGAAAAGATTTTTCCTTTCATCGAGCTTTCTATAGCAAAGAAGTCAACCGAACATTTTGAATAGCGGAAAAATTACTCACCTTTTACGAACTGTAAAAAAAATGCTAATAGGAAAAGTCAGTAATTGACTGCAGGGTCCGCAGGGGGTATAATTACAATCCGCTCACGAAAATTCGAGTCACCGCAGACAATCTTACGGATCGACTATTGATTAGTCAAGAGATTGAAGAAGCGTGGGTGACTCGTGACCCAGTTACAATCGACTTTACCGGCGATTTAGCCTTATTGTCCACCCAACCCACTTAACCAATACTATCAGGAATTATTGAAGGAAAAGGAACTAAGTACATACTTTTGGGTTAAGTTCAGAAGAATCCGAGTAAACAAAGACGGAGCGAGGGAGTGTCTCAAGATATCCGACTCCCTATAAATAACGGTGGATGGAATGGGGTGAGCTTTTCCGCTTCAATATCAGGACGCTGCTGCTGATAAGGAATTTGTTCTGATGCCAACATACTACGATTTGATCTGTTAAGTGTAGTGTAGAAGCATGCAAGTTAGCTCACACCATTTTGCTTGCGTGGGTTCCGGTGACTGCTTTTGTAATAAAGCTCTTGTTCACGTCAGCAACAAAGCTTTGTTTCAATTTTATAATGGACGTAAAATGATTTTCTTATAGGCAGTAGATGTCTACCTAATACTTCCTGTTATAGAATAACTAGTGGGCGGTCAATTATGGCCACGCCTGCTCGTTCAAATCATGAGTTTTGTGAACTTTCTCTAATTTTGGAATACATGTGTTGGTGGTTGTGGAATAATAACTATAAGACGTCGACAGTATTAGAATAAATGTGACATTAATAGGCCCAGACTTCTCATATGAAGACGAATATGGCAGAAATAAGACAATAAGTTATGATTTGGGATCGCTGTAACAGAGATATCTGATATACATTTTGAGTAAAACCTCTATAAAAACCTAAGACTGTTATAAATCAAAGGAAACCACTGGTGCTTGCCAAAAATCCTTTACATTTCTTACTGGAACCGCACTTTTTGCTGAAAGCTTTTGGTAGAGAAGTCAATAACGTTACATTTTTCTTTCTCCGTACATACCCACCATGTGTCTTCTATAGAAGCCAAATGTAATGATTTTTTGACAAATGCGAAGCGAAAGCCACTTGAATATGCAGCGGGAGTCCATGTAATAAATCTCGTTTGTCACATGAAACAGTTTGGTTTCCGTATACACCCGGCTCCTGTTACACATTCGGTGATAAATTCACCCTCCAAAAATGCACGACAGACGAGCCTTGTGGAAATTGAAGATAGAATCCCATAAAAAATAATAAAGAGAGAACGTAAACGAGACAGAATAAGAAAAACAAACAAGTCGTGCTAAGGATCGGTTGAGCGCAACTTTTTCATTTGGTAACTTTGATTGCCTTCGTCCTGTGGCGGATTGGTGTGGCCAAAGAATTTAAATGATCGCCTGCATACCTATTTGTTTAGCTTACTTCAAAATGCATTATTTTGGTTTGTTGGGTTATTAAGTTTGTGCTTAAATCCGCTGTTGTTTTAGTCCCCAAAAGTTATTTTTCGCGGGTCTAAGCAAATTTGTAGGCAACCCCGTTATTGTTGGCCATAACTTGTTTTGGCTTGTTGGGCCCACGGTACTTTGGTCTGTAATTTGGCGGATTAAAACACTTGCCGAGTTTTACATCAACTAAGTACTGTAAGCTTATTTTAACAGGTTAATTCCTAGCCTTAAGATCATCAACGTTTAATGAGAATTAGCCTTTATTGTTTTGCTGAAGCTCAGTGCTGTGTTTGCCTTTTTACTTCTTCTGTTTAAAACTAATAACGTATTCTGAATCTCGCCAATGTCGTTTTTCTCTCTTTAACTAAAAGGAACAATTCGTAAAAGTTTCCTAAGAGACGCCTTTTGATCTGAATTCTTTTCTTTTGTCCGCATCTGAACTTTGGACGTTATTTCCACTGTCGTACGACTTAAATTCCCATAAATCATAATCGTGTGTCAAAAGAGACCTAGAATTAACGAGTCTCTGAACCTGTTTTTTTATTTGTTGGAGTTATTTTTCCCAACTTTTGTGTTTGGTATATTTTATCAGGCATGCTGAATCTCATTTGAGTTAGTTACTTTTGTATATTTTTTGCTAATAGATGTTTTTACGGTTGGTTTGAAAATATTTGTTGGTACTAGAGATGGATGTAAATTTTTTCGTGTTGGTTCTACGGTGAGTAAACAATGAAGCATTGATCAAACAATATGCTTGGTTCAATGGCTTGCTGCATAGTTTCAAGAATTAACACTTGCTACGCTTGTAGGTCACTTGATTCTCGTTACAAAAGCACCGTGAATTTTGATTGCAGTAACGAGCGCTTTTGCATGTATAATGACAGAAGTTTTAAAAGGAAAACTCTTTTAGTAAATATTATGCTTGTTTGCAGCAAAAAGTGCAAAGTGGGTGTTATTTATGACTATGCCTTGATGAAGTTAAATTATTCATCGTATTCGTATGAGTTTAGTATCGCTAAAATCCTTAGGTGTGGTCTTAATAACATTCACACATTCGTGTGGTAGAAGAGCAAGATTTTTTAAGACAAAACATTTTTTTTTTTGTACATAAGATGCTTTGTCTACAAACGTTGTTGAGTCTATGTATAACAACTCAGCATTCTCTAACTAACTTAAAACACCTCTTCCTTTAAAATGTCCAATATTTACTTTATTTATCAGTTCAAAGAATGTGGCTTCGAATACCACAGCGACTTCACTATCCCAATGAGCGTATTGTGTTGGTAATTTTAGTACAAAACGAGGTGTTTCGAGTTCACTGAATAAATTCCTGCTTGATCACGATTGGAATTGAGGCTTCGTGCCGAAATGCTGGTCATTGCTTGCTCTTGTGTATTTTGTAAACGGTCTTAAAGGCTTGGGAAGTGGGAATTGGGAAACGTGAATTAATTTAGATAGTTTTGTTTAGGTTAGGGATTCTTTTATTGGAGTTCTGCTTTGTGTGATGGAAAGCATTTATAACGAAATAATGAAAAGCTTCTATTTAAAACCATCATCCAATTAAACTTGTTCAATACAAATATAACAGATGTTTATAATTAAATTAATCAAAGCGCACACACATTTTTATTCATCATTCAAACAAACCTCGCCTTCCAGTGAATTCATTAGACGCAAGGAGCGACATTATTTTGAATTCGTAATTGACGAAGACCTCACCTTTTAGTTGTCTTCAAGTTTCCACGGAATCATTACGTATTCAGACTCTGCTTAGCTTTAAACCGTTCTCGCCGAAATGGTTCCATGTATTTCATTAGTTTAATTGATGCTTTTAATAGCTTTTATAAACAACTACGCCTGTAGACTTCTACAGAAAGATGTGGGCGTTGTTTATGCAAAATATTGCTGGAGTAATCTGATTTAGCTTTACAAAAGCTTCTGTAGTTTTAGTTTTGAACAAGCTCTGCCTAATAAAGTTTATTTATAGATTTTGTTTGAATGTCTTTGTTTTTATGTGTACGTGAATATGGTTTTTTGGGTCGTTTACAATAAATTTTAAGCTGACGTTGAAGATAAGGTTCGTGATTGACTGCTTTTTAAATGGATACATAAAATATGATTTATTGATTAAAACTCTATGCAAAAGTAAAGACTGTTCAAAGGCAGGCCTAATGCCTATGCATATTCTGTAAATTTTACTTGAGTTAAGTTTCAAATAGTACAGTTATTTTTCTTTTCTTTTACAGTTATCCTTTCCCTGGGAATCCTGCATCCTTTCCCCTAAGAATTCGACGATAAGACAGAAGATATAGAATTCTTGAAATGATCTTCAGACGACGTCCGCACAGACAGTTCTTAGAAGCGCTCTGTAAAGACATAATCAATCTTCCCTTTACAAACAATATACATTTGATACGCCCACAAACTGCCGAGTCTTATTCTACCTTGTAATTATAGAAACATTAATCATAAATGAAAAGACCTGAATTTTTTTCTGCCCGCAGAATGAAATGAAGACAAATCATTTGTTCTTTAATGGGCGGTAAGTTCTTAATTTCGGTCGTAAAACCGTCCTATGGCTAATATTAAACTTTGTAATCTCCAGATCCTTATTGTTTCAGAATGTTTTGTGTTGTAACTTGGCTTTAAAAGCTTGTGGGACTGAAAAGCAATATTACTTTACTGTTACTACTAACAGCCAGCAAGTCACGTTTTAAACTCCAATGCCGTTAATAAAGATGACTTGCTAACCTATGACCCTCACCACCTTAATGACTCTTCAGAATTTTTACGAGTTGCCTGGCAAATCACCAAAAAGTATTTTAACCCTGACTTGACATTTTGCGACACAATCCAATCGGAGTTGGAATAAATTTCCGTCGGGTAGCGTGTATATCACCCAATTTATGCCCAAACAGGTCATTAGATTCAGTCGCCAACATCAATGGAGTTCCAAAACGATTCTACCTTTGATCCGGCCCTTATAAATTCAGCTTAATAAGCTCTTCAGGTATGGGACCTGTAATTTATAGCGAGATGGATGCAAACGTAAAAAATAGCAGAAACATGGGCGGACTGTATAATCAGTTCCCTGACCCGACTGCCATGAAATTAGCACGAAATATGTTAATTTTATCCATCTGCTTAGAAATAAATAGGGCCCAATTAAGTTATCTTGTCTAAAAACCTTATAAATGTAACCCCTGAAGAGTAAATAGGGCTCAGGCTCCCAGTTGGTTTGACAAAAAATAAGCTTGATGAAGGTACTGAATAAAATATTTTTAAACCTGCCATTTATCTCACTAAGTTCATGACAATTTAGAACAATACGGCTCGTGTTTATTAAGTAGGTAGCGTGAGACGTGAGGCTACTAAGTTTTGCGTTATCATGGCTTCTAAGTACTTTTTGGTGGACTCGTAAAACAAAAGTAGATATTCTTATTTGTAAAAAATCTCCCTAACGAAGTTCCTTACAACTTTGAAGACGCCCAACAATTATAATTAGTTGAAGAAGTTAACATTTTCTCCGCTGAAAAATAGAATCGGACAAATTTTTGTGCAAAGCCGTGTTCCCTTTGAGACCGTTGAAATGGAATTACATGGTTATTTTCAATTCAACGTAGAACCGAATGAATGAACGAGTAAACGAACGAATCGAATCATATTTAGGAAGTTGCTTTTCTGTCGTTATCTCTGTATCGGTTTCTGGACGAATCCTTTGGTCAATTTATAGAATTCCTAATTGCAGTATTACCATAGTGGATGGAAGTAACGTTGTTTGCATAAAAACAAGATAATGTGCATCTTGCGCCACTTGAATTCAAGAAAAGACTAGAAGTTAAAACGTTAAAATATACTACAACTGCACATGTTAAACACACTCCGAGACATCGCTTGAAATACCGCTTATCTTGTAAGCCGAGCCATAAATGCATTGTCGCCACACAATCTGTCTCTGCATGCCTTACGTAATGCCGGCAATAAAGCTGAAACGAGAAAACAGAGTTAGGTTAAGCAAATATTACTGCTTAATCCGTTTTAGATAACCTAAGTAAGTCAGTGCAACTAGTGGCTAAGCCCAGACCGGAATACTTGCAGACTGCGGTCAGGCCGTGGTTTGCGACACTCTTAACCAACAGGTTGTAAATGCATCTAGAAGTTGGTGTATTAACACGATGTTTATGTTAAATAATATTATGTGGGTACTAAGTTAGTTATTGTGGTTTGGAAATAAGGTAAAACGTAGATACAAGTTAATAAAGGTGCTGTGAAAGCTGCCCTACAAAACAGGAAAAGCGGTGAAAGAACATCAAGAGAATTTCAACTTTTTATGTTGACGATACGATTATCTCACCTAAAGGAGCAAACTTCTGTTATCTTGAAAACAAATTCATGCCCGATATACTGAATCCTGAACTCCGAGTTTTAAACTTTACACACGTTTCCTAACAAGCGAAAAGTGGATCTCATCAGCGCCAAAGAAAATATTCATAACGAATCCAATTCATGACGGCCGTGAAGATTCTCGCCCAGCACTTTAATACACTTGACTTTCCCTACAACCTTATTCGATGTGACAACTCCAAACGATGGATTTTATCGAAAACTTGAAAGACGTTGATTGGGATCGAGTGTTGCTTGAAGGTTCAGAAACTTTGGGAACGTTACAATTATGATATCAAAGTGATTTAGACCGTTTGTTATGGAGGTCTGACGTGCTGTCATACCGTGAAAAGTTTTTAGAAAAATGTTCATTATTATTGAAATGTAAAAAGTTGCGACGCTAAAAGTATCATAATAACTAACAATAATACAAAAAAAAGTTATCTAGTTAAGAGTTTACGTACGAGAAAACTTCTGACTGGAATGAAATGAAACTTTTGAAATAAACTGGTCTAGATTGTCATATAGGGTAAAAAATCTGCAGGACAGGGACACGTCATTATAAAACATAATATGAAGACGGCACAGGGACAGGTCCCGGATGAGAGGATATATAGAACTTACACTTATTTAAAATTATCTGACGGGGTTAGCTCTTTTCGTAGCTTGTTCGCAATATGCGATAATTATTCTTTTATTGTAGTCCACATTATTCCACTCGGAATGAAGACAATAAAATTATTCAGACTCTTTTGTACGGTTATCTTTCCACTGAAAAAACATTGTTCCGACTGAAACCATTATAATTTCATGCTAATTAAACAGGCTTTAAATTAAAAGCTTAATTTACAAGGCACCTACTCTACAAGATAATTGTTGTCAAAAAACACTTCCTGTCCAATGCTTTTAAAATGGCGTCGAGAATGGCCCGGTGTCACCGAGGCGGGAAAAACAAAGCATCATTCATGGCTCTGTTACTAAGTGATGGAGATGGAAAAAAAGCTGCGCCAACTTAATTGAGTGGAAAAATTGCTTTTGATGTAGGTAGGTACTTGCAGATAAAAATATTAAAAGTTTAGAAACTTGAAAGCGAAGCCCTCGAGGGCTAATGTAGAACCTATCTTTGTTGTTTAGCCGTGTTCTTCTGTAGCTGGGTGATGGAGTATGAGGCAAAATCATGTTATTTTTCAATTAATGTAGTCTCCGCTCGCTAAATTGCTTAAACATGTCTTCGTTTTGATTAAAGTATTCATTTACATCGACACCGGAAGAATGGGAGATATTGAGTTCGTATTAGGGCATGCAAACCGGATACCCGGATAACCGAAAAAACCGGATAACCGACTGATTTGAAACCCCGGTTTTTTAGCAAACCAAAACCGGATTTATCGGTTTTTTCGGTTTCGTTTCTCCTATTTGATTTAATAATACAAAACATTAAATTTATCACTGACAAACGTGGACAGGACGGCGTGGCGGGCTACATACTACAAAGATCTTTCGGATGGCGTAATAAATAATGCGATAGCCCTCGATAACGAACAAATTCGAAGTTTCATAGTCAACATTATATCTAAGCATTTTTCAACTAATACACAGACGGCGACGACAGTCGAAGCAAACGTAGACCATACAATAGTTAATGTTTCTCAAAACATTATGGACCAACTCGGTCAAAAAATGAAGAAGGCGCTTAAACAACATATCTCTGCTGCAAGCCCATCTGCAGAGCTCGATTTAGACACGAAAATCAGGGTGGAAATGGCTCTATACGACGGTGGAAGAAAAATGGGAGAGCACTCAACAAAAGTATATAAAGCTTTGAAATCTATACCTCCAACAAGTGTGGAATCAGAATAGTAGTTTATGCGACTGTGCATAATGAAGGGCATTACAACACGAGTGTTGTAATGCCTAATTACGTATAGTTGCATACACTTCTTTATCTACCCAAATATCATAAGGGCTCTATGATGGGTTCAGGAACCATAGGGAAATGACCAGAATTGTTACTTGGCCCTTGATTTTTTTGCCAACAGGTTATTAGTTGCATTCGTCGCTGCATTTACGATATCTGGCGGAGTGTTCATGTCAATTTCTGAGTCACTATCACTCATTTTCGACAGAAATAAAGAACTTAACAGAAAATTTGTCTACTCGTAACTGGTAATAAAAAGCTAACGAACAAATGACAGCTCGAAATGGCGGCGTTTCGGATATCTGTCATTTTTTTTTAAATCATAGGCAAACGAACAAAGTCACTATTCTTGTGTCACTCGAGATCAAAATGTCGTGCGATTTATAATTAAAATCATACTGAATTGGGGTTTCGTATCGATATCTGATTTAATGTAGATAGGTACTAGAATAGCACACTCACTTGAATTTGACACCTGTTCCAAATTTAAACTCATAACCTACTGTTTTCAGTAGGTTATGAGTTCATTACAGTTCCGTTTATTTCTGCTGGTTGGTAATGCTGGTCATTGCCTATGGTTTTTGAACGCAATAGAGAGGGCTTATGATATTTGGGTAGATAAAGAGCCTTTTCATCAGCGGGCCTCATCTATACTTATAATAAATTTGTAGAGAGGTCAATTCTGTACATGAAATATATTTACAAAATAACTATCGGGGGGTGATTAGTGATCGATACTGATGCCAAAAATGCAATCAGTAAAATTTTTGTCTGTCTGTCTGTCTGTCTGTATGTTATTTATAGAAAAAAAAACTACTCGACGGATTTTAACGAAACTTGGTACAATTATTCTACATACTCCTGAGCAGGTAATTGTATACTTTTCATCACGCTACCATTAATAGGAGCAGAGCAGTGAAAGGAAATGTTGGGAAAACGGGAGAAGTTACTTGGTTTTTTTAGCTTCCGTCGCGTGTGCAGCCTTAATGGTTAAAGCTACATAGAAATCATGTATAACGGAAATATTCCACATAAAATTATATAAAAAATATCCCAAGACAGCATATGTCTATCTTTTATAGTTGACTCACAATAACACGTGTAACTCCCGATAGCTTAGCAGTTCGGAGATTTGTTATTATTATATTTGTTTACTCTTACGTTTATAATATTCTCACTCAACCCCAATTTTGAAACTTCACGCGGGCGAAGCCGCTGGTGTGTAATAAAATCCGCAGTACACTAAATGATGACTCGCTTGACGCACTGGTATTATTACGGTCTTTCCATCAAAGCAAAAAATAGTTATTTCTGGTTTAGCTTTGTAAGTTTAATTTTTATTCATATAGCTATAAGATTAAGAATGACTATTTTTTTTTGTTTTGGTTAATTAGGAATAAGACGATTATAAGCAATATGTTAAAAAATATTTTGATCTCATTTTACATCCTGTTGATTTTGCCTGTCTGTGATTTTAGAGTTAGACTTTTATTTACCTACAAAATGTCCCTATTTTTTATTTTCCCTCCCATTTTCCTTGTAATAAGCTTTATTCTATGTCAAAAAATATTTAAGTTTAGGTGGTAAACTGTAAACTTAGTAGTTGTAAGCTTACTTCAATCCAAAAATGCTCATTATTTAAAAAATAAGTCAGATTAACGTAAAAAAATACATATTTTGATTAGACTTCCGCATTGTCATTGCTTCACACACAAATTTCTCATTTTCTTAATAAAAATTGAAAAAAAAAACCGAAAAACCCGATTTAACCGGTTTCACCGGTTTTGTAAACAAAAAAACCGAAAAAGTCGGTTTTCTTAATCAACCCGGTTTTTGCATGCCCTAGTTCGTATGCTATGTAAAACATTCGATATTTTCATCGCAGGAATCGTTTTAATAAAAACACACCGCCCCACCGTCCATATTCATACTTTTTAATATTTGATCAAGAGGTGGCAGTATGCCGATGAGGTCGGCATCAAAATGGCCGCCAACTTTGCAAATAAATCACTCGTTTCCTCCTCCTTTTATGTCGGTTTTTTTAGTGGCGTCTTATTTCACGACATTTATTTTAGTTAGACATTTTGGTCGCTTCGATGACATATTGTGCGATTGACCGCCATTTATTATTCGATAAAGTACCATTTTTACTCATTAGTTCATAATCTATAGGTACTACGCGCCACGAGAAGCTATAATTTTTGTTAAAGTTACGTAGCGACAATTCGATCAACTCAAATTATTCAAAATATAAACTCAAATTACAACGTAAACTCAAATTATGATAGTGTAATACGAAACTAACGAGCAATTTCACTTGGTCGGGTTATATTTTTGGGATAGAAAGCACGGTCGTTTTACATTTTGTGGTACAGGAACGGTAGGTACAGGAAGACTCAGAACCTAAACATTTCGAATTCGAAATTCGAATTTGAGTTTCGAATGTACGTGTGTACTGTTTTCTCGGATTGTGGTTTTTGATTTATTTATTATGATATTATTTTCTAGAATTTGTTGATTTTGTTAATTATTGTATTATTGTTATTTTTTTACTACCTATATAAATGAATCAAGGACTCAGTACGGACATGGAAATTAATTCATAATAGTACACGAAATCGTCTGATGATAGTAATTAGCTGGGTGATCATCTGCATAACCTGCCTTTCCCACGTTACATTAGTAACGTGGCTTTTGGTGAAATGGAAAAAAAAATGAATTTCAACCGTGATGCAGAGAAATAAATGCCTTCAAGTTTGGGAGTAGCAACATATCACTACACAGAATTGACTTGAGCCAGTCTTTAATGCGTTGTCAAGTCATTGTTGATGCGAATTACGTTCTTTTTCTTGCATGGACATGGTCGATTGCGCGCCTATTGGTGTTCACTCTCTCATTGCAATATGATTTTCAAACCAAATCTATATTCAAATCCTCGTAACGATCCGAATCAGCATCCGAAACGGTTTAACTCGAATAAAATCACAAATCGGATACCGAATTCGGAAAATTACAAACGTGAAACCAATTTCCGTAAAGTCACAGCTGCTTATGGTGTATGGAGAAATAAGGAAGTAAACACCATCGAGCTGGGAACCCGTAGTTATAAATAGCTTTTAATATGAAGGGGCTTTGAGTCTGCTGTATCATGAATATTCATGTAATAAAAATAAACAAGTGTCTGATATGTTATTATACGTGTTTTGTAAGTTATGACGACGTTGAGAGGTAATTTTACGCTCGTCTGCCGGTGATAGGGAAATTAGATGGATTATTCTCTTCATCTTTTTAAGATATGGTTATTGATTTGTGGTAATTAAAGTCTTTAAGTGGTCGTCTTCAGAAGACTTGAGATAAAATGGTCTGTCAGTAGGATTTTCTAGAGACAAAGTAGAAATCACGGTTAAGAAAACTTCTAAGCTTTTAATCTTAGTTTTGGGTGCGGCAAAAGCCCCAACATTACCTACGTAAAATAGTTTTCCTTTTTTTCTACATAGACGAGAAATTCTTCGAGTTGATCAAATCTGAAGCCGGGGCTTAGTTTCGGCCATATTGGTTGCTGACCTCTCGTAAAATCTAGATATTTCTAGTTAACATACTTATATGTAATCTGAAGCTACCCTGATCATGTTACAGAAAGTAAAACTAGACCATACCCAATGCAAGTTCAAGTTACACGCTAGAAACTAATAAAACGAGCTATTCTCTAAATAAACCTAGTCTATGACAATCTAAATAAATTACCTGTTATTGAACCAGCGATCCAAATAGGTAGATATCGCTGATTTATGCGGTATGCATTCATAAATATTAACACTGGTTTTGCGGGTAGGTCAAATTGCTATTTGCTCGCCAGTTTATCTAATAATGTATAGTTTGCTTTAGAATTTAACTTGAGGAAGTGAAAAGTTGACAGAAATTGTTGTAGTTTATCGTACAACAAAATTTTCACTTTTACATGGCAAACTACTCATCAGTTTTTTGCTGTAAGTAGACTTCACAACTAAACACTCATCAACGACCTATCACTTCAAAAGAAAATGGTGAGTCCCAAGAGCTCTCCGCAGGAAGATTTTCCACCAGTCTATTTTTCTAGGTGAATATTCGATTCGAATACTACATAACATGGTAGAATTTCCAAGGTATTCGTTCACTTGGTAACGAAAAATGAATAGCTGGTTCTAGAACTTTCCTTGTAGGTAATTTATGAATAGTAACTATGAGAAAACGTGTTCCCGCGGTAGCCATAGGTGGGTTGCCATGGCAACGAGTTTCTATTTGCGCCCTATTGATCTTTACACTCAATGTAACTGTGTAGGTACAATCAGTGTTGGTTTGTGCAATGCTTAGTCATTCGTTCTATTGATAAGTAACCATTTGTACGGTAAAATAGGTTACCGGACGGAGGAATGTAGTTTGTTCTTACTGAACCATTCTTTTTTAATTATTTCTACCAAAAACTAACAAAACTGGGCTCAGACTTTGTTTTCAGAAATTTTCGATATGTAGGTAGGTATTGATTATTGATGTGACTGTTAGTGCGCCTTTGGAATGTGAACATGTTGAAAAGTGTCCATACTGTGCTCTTAAGATGCACGAAAACCGCACTGTTCGTGCATGTGAGATAGTGTTTACGCGTCTTTACATAGGCTAATGTGCCACATCGATGTGGCCTGAAAGCAAATAGAACGGGAACCGTAAGCCCCAATTAAATCATAAATAACTTTAATAAAATTTACCAAGATAAGTCCTAGTTTCCTTCTTTCACACGACTGCCCAAAAAAAAGAGGGTTATGTTTTCAAGATTCATGTTTGCTATGGTTGTCTTAAAAAATTGCAACGTACTCCAAAATAACACAAACAGTATGTTTTGTTAGTTAGTGCCTCGGAGGTTCGGTCTAAATAAGAGAGCTACGTCTGGCTGACTCCTACCCTGATTACAGACCCTTGAGACCTCAAATAAACCCTGTTTCTAATTACTATAGCGTTGAAATGTACGGCCATTTTATTTAGTAGTGACGTAATAAAATGTCTGCGTCTGGATCTAATAACAGTCATTACTGTTATAAAGTTTATGGTAGGAGAATGTTGTAAGATATGACGATTAATTTTAATTGAAAGATCTATATAGAACCGTTGTGCTTTTGGTTAAATTGACAATGTAAAGGTAGAATGTCGGTGAGACTGGCTATTACCCAAAACCAACTAACTCTGATGGCATGGTTTTTTTGTGGCCTTGGTCCGAACTGACGCTGCCATCTTGTTTTGTTAATAGGATTTTACAATTATATTTACCAACAGCTGGCAATGTCATCAAAGTGCCAAAAGATCCATGCTGCACTATAAGTGCTAGCTAGAGAACAGTACCTCACTTTTCAGAAGTCAACAATGTTTTGGAGTGAAGTTTCTGCTTGCCAAAGCTAGCGGCTTAAGGTGCACCTTTATTTTCGCAACAAAATCGTGTAAGAAGCCGTTTAATATATAGCTAATTAATTTGATCACGTCTTAATTGGGATAATTTCCCATCGGGAGAATTTTCTTATAATATTGCCTTGATTAATGTCTCGAATGAAAATTAATTTCTGCAATAAAATCTTTTAGATAATTAATTAAGTACGTGTGTATTTAACTTTTTCTTAGTTTGAAGAATAAGTATCTGTGTAATAAAAATGCTGATGCAAGGTCTCTTTAGAAAGCAAAGCACAAGTCCAATCAGTGGAATCTCGAAAGTTCCAATCTTCGTGTCCAAGAAAATTTTAATACTGGCAGATTATTCAGGTATAACGAGGCGCATTACTGCGGGAATTTTCCGAAATTCGCCAGTCGAGAAGCATCTGCGACTAACGCGCGGACGCCCTTAATTTTAGGGAGAAAATTGTTAAGGCAATTCCCATCCCTGGAGCGCTGATAACGAAATCGAGTTCCGAGTTTTTACAGGTGTTCCGAAGTAAAATGGGTTTTGTTTGGCTAACGGAAATGTTAATACGGTGCGGCTCGGGACCCGGGGACCGGGGACCAGGGCCCCACAGGGCTGACAGTGGTCGTGTCTGCAGCCCGGAGTCGGGTCCGATGATAAATGATCGAGAGACCCTGTAGTGGGTGTTTTTGTTCTTGTTTTTGGGGATGTAGACTGAATAATATGTTTCAAAAGTAATCTATTTTCTTTACACTGAAGTTGTCATGTCAGCAAGCACCAGGAAAACATCTTCCTAAATGGACGCACCATGTTTTTTGTTGTAAATTCTTTTCGAAATCGAATGCTTTTGTTTCCGCAAAATCTTACCAAACTACCAACCCTGAACCTTGTTTATTCTAAGACCACTATTCACAGGTTCGTGAATAAATGTAGTAAATGTTACCGGAATAAAAAGTAGTCCACCTCTAACTGGGGTCGTGCAGGTACCATTTATTCAGTTAGCTAGTTTCTGCCCGAACATAAGTTTGTTACAAGACTTGGCTTTATCGAGTTAACTGTTTATTGTGGACTCAGTCAGACGTTTTCGGTTTTTGGATTCAATTAAAATAATTATCAAGTTTTATAGAGTTAATTGAGTTGGGTAGCTAATAAGTTGATCGTCGTGTCGTCCTAAGCACCTAGTCGGGTGACGACATATACAGAATCTGAATTCAAATCATCTTCAATAGATAAAATGTATGTGATCTTAGATAAATTGTTATCTACCATCACTATTTGTCAGCTGTACCGATGTCGATACTTATATATCTATTCTACGGTAACGCCATTTGCGTCGTTAAAATAAACTCATGTATTCAGCACATCCATGGAAACACGAAACCCAGCTATTGTGAACGCCCTTCAGCAACAGTAGTCCCTGCTCCTGATTCCCCCGACGGTAACAAAGGTAAAAAACGACACGACTTTGTATAAGGTTACTAAATTTTCCCGCGAAACTAATTTGATTCCAACAAAGTGTCAAAAACATGGCGCACGGACCTTTGTTTTGCTCGATATTATTTATAATGGTACTTTTGTGTTCGCTCGTAGCTTTCACGACAAATAGGCTATGTAAAATATATCATATTTGTGTAATTTAAGAGAATTTATTATGTCATGTGATATGGAAATGAAAATGGTACCCTAGTTTCTTGAAAGAAAATTACACGTTTTACTTCACAGAATTTCCTCTCCTTTTAAAATTCCACACTGCAATGAACACAGCAAAGTACTTTTAAAAAGATTGTAAAATGTTGAAGATTTCCTTGAATATTGGATCAAATACCACTAGACCACTATCGGTCGGGAATCGCCTTGCTATTCGGAATTTCTTCATTCTATCTCGACTATCTAATAATGTGCTTTTACTTGAGGAATTCCTTAATGGATGTACAATTTCTTTTTATAAAAGAATTAAACCAGAGTAACATAAAAGGGAGACACCAAGAGCTTATTTTGAGTGGATTTTATAAACCATAGGATAGCTGTGGATTATAAAATCATGCAGATGATGGTACTTTTTACGTTGCTAGTATTTAAAAGGCATCATCATCTGCCAAGCTTTTCTCAACTATGTCGGAGTCGGCTGCTACTGCTGCTAGTCTAACCAGATGGAGCTGAATACCGGTATTATTCATGAAGAGACTGCCAAAATCTGAAGCATGAATCTCGGTATAAAATTCAAAATTATTTCGGAGAAGAGTGTTTGTGCTCAAAGAAAACAAGCCTTATTCGTCGACTATAGTCTAACCATGTTTGTAGAAGACGGATATGGGATAACATAGCAGCGCTGTCTCGACGATAAAAATTAAATTAAATTGAGCTATTTGCTCAAGTGTAGTGCGAGACGTAACCTCGCCATCTTTATTTGATTTTAGCAGAAACAGCAATGTTTTACCAACTGTGACCTCAGAGCTAATTGTTTGCTTGTACATTTTAGTGTCAACGTAGTATTTTAATGGTGTAATAATGTTCACCTGTATTTGGATGAAACAGACGATTGATCATGAGCTAAAATATACGGGAAACGCAAGTTCCGCGAAGCTACTCCGGTAACATTTACCAGATCTCATCATCTAGAGAAAGGTATATGAAATTATTTTAAGTGAAGAAAGTTTTCCAGGTTGCTGGATGTGGCCACAATTTTGTTAGAAAAATACCGCGAATTTTGTTCACCAGTGTTGCCATCCCACAATAACACTAATCTATCGTTTGACGTTCCCTATCTGTCAGATGTCTAACTGACATTGTTCCGTGATTAGTTGTGACGGCTCGGCGATCAGGCTCGTTACTAACAATCATCTAACAATAGGTATTAGAGCTGCCATTGTTCTGCTTTTAGACATTGAATCATATTGAAGCGCCATTATTAGCTACAGTACTTAGATGTACTGCGCTTGGGAGAAAATAGATTTAATAGTTACAGGTAACACGATGCTGCCGCATTGTAGGGTCATTAATGCCTTATTAAGACCTTAGTCACGATGTTTATAAATAGCAGGAAGGGAGTAAACGGCTGTCATAGTTATATCAATATGACAATTCACTTTGTTAAACACAGTTCAGTGTGCATCGTTCTCTTTTATGTGAAGTCTGGAAAAAATATCTTCGATATTTGCCTTGAAAATATCATGTTTGCAATATGTAAGACACAATGTATTCTAATCACGTGAATCAATATTATTATCAGTTTAAAAAATACTTAGTCAGTGTTTCGTTGAAGTCTAAATTGTTTACAATTAAAGATAATATCTTTAAAAATAAAAAGACTCGTGATCTATCAGCAGACGCCATCAGCGTTGCCATTGGGAGCAATAATACTTAAAACTTCCACAAATGTTTTAAAATTATTACTACAAAGCACTTTAGATAATTCTCTTTGTTTACAAAGCTATCAACTAACACCATTGTGTATTGTTTTGAACTCAAAGTCTGGTAATTCTGTCCAAAGTCAAGGCTCAAGGCTCAGTGCTATTACTTTTCGGTCTGGCGCGTTTTGTCTAAAGTTCGTTGACTTATTGGCTTCATCGATACCGTATCAGGCAAAGTAACGAGCTGGTTTTTAAAGTTCCGTAGGCGTACCTATAGCAGAATTGCCAAGTCTGATGATCAGTAATTCCCCCCTTTATTGTTTCATCTAGCTTATGTCCGCGACTTCGCCCACTGGAAGTAATTTGCTTATCAGTGAAAGATTTTTTTAAATCGGTTAAGTTGTTTCATAGCTTACCTCCTACACCCAAACGTACAAACTTTTCCTTTTCATAATATAAGTGTAGATTAAGCTACTTACAATTTTTTACTCATGAGTCCAAACACTTGTAGAAAAATCCTTATCCAGAGCAGTCCAATTAAATTATTCTATCTTAAAAGCCCAATGTATTATTCGAAATGGTTCTTAGCTGCGGAACCCTAAGTGTGTGTCCAAGTCAGATTTTTAAGGCTTAACTAATAGCGAAGTAGACCACCCACCGATTTGCATGGCTTTGTTATATCTATTTATGGGGAAACGGATCTAAGCTGTAGTTTAACGTGGCCGGTATTAGAGAGAAATAATAGTAGGCTTAGTCGAATACCGTGGTATTGCAGCCGCATTGTGAATTAGAATATATTGGAAATAGGAGATATAATTACTTGAACAGGAATATTCGTTGTAACTCCCTTAATATTAAACATTTTATGGCCAAAATGTCCAATATATCCTGCTCCATTATACGACTTACGAGCAACTCAATATATTCTCCCGTTTCCAATTACACTGCACACGTATGCAAGTAGATACTGAGAATTTAAATGAGTTTCTTCATTGTGATCGTCGTCTCCTACAGTTCAAAGGACGAGGGAATGCTTCGGGACATCTTTAGTAACACGAGCTTTGGCTTATTTAGTCGAAAAGGGGAGATCAGTTGGTACCAACACAACGACACGAAACATTCGGGGAATAACGTTCAAACGGAACAAAAAAACAACATGTCAGTTAGTAATTTCGTGTGTTAAAACCTTAATTTACATTCCACCAAAAACATGCAATACATAATTAATTAAAATATGAGAGAGCGACGTCATGACACTTTGGTTCACAGTGTTGTCACACGAAAAAAAACAATGGCCGCTGTCAGAATTATTAACATGGAGTTGTGTCATTTCCGTGTCGCATTTATTCGGAAAAATATTACGGGAACGATAATGGATCCTTGACTTATTGAGGATGTTTACTACTATAGTATTTATGAATCAATTTTAATAATCTAGTTACATCGAAGAAAAGGATATCGAGCGACAGATAACAAATGGACATTTTCCGCTGATATCGCGGCATTTCCGAAAATCGGACTAATGAATGAGTTACTGTCATCGTTTTAAATGTATACTGGCTTTTCGGGGAATAAATGTATCAGCATTAATTAATGATACTGATTTAAGCTCACTCCCAGTTTCACAGTAGGTAGGATCCATTAATTTTTTGCTAACAAACAGATGCTTTTACACTGATCAAAAACATTTCGTACCATTTTTGTAAATGGCTTGTTTGTTTCAAATGATGACGAGTGGGCGCATTAAGTTGATAGATTTTGTGTTAGAAACTTAGTATGCTTGTAAGTGCCAGGAGCCATTACTAATCCTGATTCATTTATTGGTTCCATAAAATTTTGTTCAAATCTACAGAATGTATTTGGGAAACACGAATATTGAATGATTTAATGGTCATCCATGAATAAAAGCTCTAAAAATTTATGTGAGCACGTAAATCACTGAACACTAATGGGCGCCATTGCAAAAACGAGTTGTTTTATGAAAGTTTTTAATTTATACCCGTTGGTACATGTCCCGGGTGTTAAAGTAGGGATGGGGAATATTGAGCTGTCGATTATTGAGCAAGGACGGTCATATTCTCTTTTGTCTTGTCATTCTTATTTTAGTTTTGGTATTCCCCAACGGTTTTACTCAATGGTCTTCTAACATCAGCTATTTTTTCTGTTTTATTTGGTATTTAGTCTGTTATTTAGAAACGGTTAACAGGAGAAATAAATGAAGAATACGAATATGTGTTTCACCGACCACAAGATGATTACGATGATGTCGTTTATTGCAATTTTTAAAAATAAACAGGTAATAATGTTCAAAGTTTCCAACTGCACAATCATGTCCTTCCCTCAGATGGCGAGGCGAGCTATGTCTCAACTGAGTGGGGACAGTAGCTGACTATGCCACATGTCATTTACAAGTTCTTGAGTAAGCTCTAATGAATCTGTTAGATACGACTCATGTCTGTTGCATTAAGACTGTTACAGCGTAACTCAACGTCAACCAGTCAATTACTGAACTAGCAATAACTAATGCACTTAAGATAACGAGAACCGTAACCACTTCTAGTAACGTTCCAATAATTACTGCGGAAGGTACTTCTAAACATACAAAGGTACAAATACAACACGGTTACTGTACTACCGTGATATAAACACTGTTTTAGGCTTTCACGGTTTAAAACTAAACTTATATTGTCACTTACGGGATATCTTCCGTGATATCGGGAGCTCAACATAATAAATAATCACGGAAGATATCCCGTAAGTGACAATATAAGTTTACCGTGATATACTTCTGCTAGAATTGTCATGTAGTTATTGTCTACGAGCTATGCCTGCGGCTTCGCTCCTATTAATTTGTAATTTGACAATTCATTCGGGTTGTACTTTGCTTGTAATAATTTATAATTCAATCATGAAATGAGATACACGTGGCGCCATCTATAACGAATTATTATATTTATAACGTTATTATAGTTTTCCTTGGGAACAGTCCTATTTTTCTTGATAAAAGGTACCGTATTTCCGTGCCTGACAATATTAAACTACCGTACAATTGTTAAACCCGTTAGATTGTAATCTATCTAGCGAAATTGTAAACTCTCGAAAGGTTGTCAAACGAACTTATTTTTCGGCAGATTATAATCAATCCAAGTATCTTTGCCCCCATAATCGGGACTTTTTTTGTTGGGAAATCATCAAATAAGTTCTCCCACTCGGGGCGGAGCGGGAGGGAGTGTGACGTTTCACTTTTGTGTGACGAGTGACTTACTAAAACCCATCCATGTTCCTTCTTCGCCCTTTATGTTCCGGGGCCGCGGTATCTCTCTCGAACAGGCCTGCAACCCCGGCAGGCCTCATTGGAACCCTGCAGACAGAAATAAAATTTTCTCAGGAATGGTGCATTATCTTTTCATGGGAGTGGTATGTACCATGGGGTAAGGGAACCCCCCTTCCACACTGCGTGAGTTGAGTTCCGTCGCTTACATTTCACAAAAATACTGTTTCACTTCGGCAGATTGTACTCGTAATCTACCGAAAAGTAATGTATGTTCAGTTGACAATATTTCGAAAGTCTACAATCTCGCTAGTTATATTACAAACCAAAAGGTTTTTACAATGTGACGCTGACACAAACACATAAACAAACAAACTTATTTTTGTATTTATAATATTAGTAAGGAAGTAAAGATTCTGGAAGTGAATTAGTTATTTTCGAAGATAATGCTTAAATTTTGCTAAATGTAAAATAACTTATGAAAACCTGCGGAAATCGCGAACGTATTGTAGTTAAGTATAATCAATATGTCATAGCCAGTCTCCACAAGTCTTTTTCATTATTTTCCAAGCTGCATGGTGTCTTGAAACAATCAAAGGTTATTTAACACTGAAACTACTGCGAAGAATTGCCTAACACAAAGGAATCATATTATTTCAAGTAAATGGTCCGATATATTAATTAATATGTCCATAGAGAGATACTATTTGTTTATCTCCCAGATTATTTCCAATATTGCAACACCGGACACCCAGAATTACAAACACATTAACGTGGAAAACAACTCATTAGTGAGAAGCATTTCCCGCCATTTTGCGTTTGGCGTGTCGGCCATAATGATTTTACTAAATTAATGGATTGTTGCACGATGCCATCAGATTATAATTTCATGTTTTGCATTAAATTATCTACGGGCAATACGTGTTTGGATAAGTACGATATTTTTTGGCACGTACTTTTTTAGGGGTGGTGTTTATAGGGTTCCCTAGCCAAATGGCAAAAACGGAACCCTTATAGATTCGTCATGTCTGTCTGTCTGTTTGTCCGTCCGTCCGTATGTCACAGTCATTTTTTCCGAAACTATAAGAACTAACAGTGTTGTTGAAACTTGGTATAGGTATGTATAAATGTATTCTGTGAACCCCATTAAGATTTTCACACACAACTAGAAAAAAAAGCAATAAATGGAAACCTCCATTTATTGTTTTTTTTTTTCTAGTTTTGTGTATAGGTACCCCCATACTTAGAACTGAAAGTCAAAAATAATTTTTTTCCGTAAAACCCATACGTGTGGGGTATCATCTATGGATAGGTTTTCAAAAATGATATTAAGGTTTCTGACATCATTTTTTTCTTAACTGAATAGTTTGCGCGAGAGACACTTCCAAAGTGGTAAAATGTGTCCCGTCCCCCCCTGTAAATCTTCTATACTTATAATAAATCTGTAGAGAGGTCAATTCTGTACATGAAATATATTTACAAAATAACTATCGGGGGGTGATTAGTGATCGATACTGATGCCAAAAATGCAATCAGTAAAATTTTTGTCTGTCTGTCTGTCTGTCTGTATGTTATTTATAGAAAAAAAAACTACTCGACGGATTTTAACGAAACTTGGTACAATTATTCTACATACTCCTGAGCAGGTAATAGTATACTTTTCATCACGCTACCATTAATAGGAGCAGAGCAGTGAAAGGAAATGTTGGGAAAACGGGAGAAGTTACTTGGTTTTTTTAGCTTCCGTCGCGTGTGCAGCCTTAATGGTTAAAGCTACATAGAAATCATGTATAACGGAAATATTCCACATAAAATTATATAAAAAATATCCCAAGACAGCATATGTCTATCTTTTATAGTTGACTCACAATAACACGTGTAACTCCCGATAGCTTAGCAGTTCGGAGATTTGTTATTATTATATTTGTTTACTCTTACGTTTATATCATCACGCTATGACCCACATAAAACATAGGATACATTTTATTCCGGTAGTAAGATCCCATGGGACAATAATCAAACTTCACGCGGGCGAAGCCGCTGGCAGAAGCTAGTTCTAAAATAAGAGAATGATAAAACTAAAAAAAATATATGTACATTACCATGTTAACTACCACCGAAAATTGGTTTGAACGAGATCTAAGTAGTAGTTTTTTTTTAATATGTCATGAATCGCAAACAGTAATTTACCTTTAATTCAATCTGCCCTTCATGGGTGAGTCCAACTCGCTGTCTATCTATCTGTCATTCATTTTGACGGATGGCATTGCATATCAGATTCCCGGTGTTTTTAGTCATCTTTCGAGCCTACCTAATTCATAAATTGTCCAGTTTTAACGGATTTAATACCTAAATGTTCTTTAACAAAACCGAAATGCTGGCAATGAAAACATTGAAGGTCAGAGTTACGTAACCTAAAGCTTATCATATAAAACAAGGTTATTGAACTAACAATTAGATCACTGTGCCGTTTTTTCAGCATTTTATCGCTTATCTTTGTGCACACAAGGGATAAAAATAAGTTGAATACTGTCACTGATCATCAATCACTTTCTCACGTACAAGTGAAGGCTTAGATAACAGGGTTCTTCAATTATAAATCTTCAATAATTGTGGGTTTCTCTTTCTAGTATTAGATTTATATCATGAACGAGCTTTATACCAATTACCGGGGAGCAATATTCATCGGCTGATACTGATAGAATTTCTCTGCAAAAGTAAAGGAAACTTCCTTATCCGGAAATCCAATTTGCTTTTTGCTTTGCTTACTGCAAAACCGATAGCAACTTTCTGCTGAACTAATACTGACAAATGGACCACGAATGTCTGTCATCGGCCATTGTGTACAGACCCCTGACAAATTGTCTTGTTAGTTTATATGCATGGAATCCGACTAGATCTTTTCTCGAGTCGGTCGTAAATCTCTACTCGATTAACTACGGTTCTCGCGTCAGACAACGGTTAACTGAGAAGCGTAGACTTAGCTACGTCAGTGTAAACAGTACTGTCTGTTGTTGTTTGATGAAGTTACCAGGAAATCTTGCTGCCTGTCAGTTTAAAAGCTGCCTAATGAAGATCTCTGGCAATTAATTTGCGTTCAAATTCTAACTTTAATGCTAATACGATCCCTTTGAAATATGGAATTGAAAATGAGAGCAAAGCTCAAGTAAAGAAAAAGGTACTAAGAAAATAAACTACTTACTTATAACTTATATTATGATCTGTCGAAATCACGTCAAAATGCACTAATTTCGTCTTCGAAATTACAACAATAGGTGGCTATTGTAGTCTCCGAATATCAACCTTCAGGGATATCATCAAATGACTCCTCTCGCTCTGGTGGAGGTCGGAGCGGCACGAAGTGTCAAACTTACTGACTAAACCCATCCATGTTCTTTCTTGGCCCTTTGTTTTCCGGGGCCACGGTATCTCTTTCGGACAGTTCTGCAGCCCTGGCAGGCAAGGGCCCTTGCTGTGTGCTGACATCACTGAGGCGCGCGTGGTACACGAAAGCACCGCGTCGACGCGGCCTTCCAGTGATGTATCTGTGAAAGTTTATTTGGTAGATAAACAAATCTTAGGCTTCCAGCTAGGCAGATATCTATGTCAAAAGACAATATAGTTCCATGAAATATAAACTTGAATCGTCAATTATTACACAAGGCTGTCACCATCGCTTCTACCGACCAAGTAATAAAACAGTTTATTTTCCACCATTAACAAGTTATACGCAATAGGCAAGAACAAATTATTCCTGCTCACGTAGAATCAAGGCGTAGAAGGAATGCGACGCATACGTTATTGTGTACCTACCTGCTTGTATAGTGCAGTGCATGCAGTCGGTAGGGTTGCCAGGATAAAAAAAATATTTTGATAAGCAAAGTACAGAAGAACTTAACAATAATAACGTTTAATAAACAAGTAGGTAAGATTTTTTTTTGCTATTTAGGTTTTTCCCGTTGTTAGATATTTAATTAATAAACTTTTGATGAGTTTTGAAAATTCGCCGTGCCTACTTATGCAAAAGTTCAGCAATGAAGAGGAAGTGTTGCTGTCCATATTATTATGAAATTATGTTGTATTTTAAACAACATTACAATGTTAATAGCACCCAACCTTAACAGGACCCTTAATCCTGACCCTTATTTCTTTTTCGTGTGGTGTTCTGGTCTCAGAGTCTTATGGGTCCCAGTCTTGGCTTAACATGCCGTCGAGAAATATTCCCCCGACATGCTGGTTTGGTTTCCCTACAATGTTTTTCTTCACCAAAGCAAGTGTGATCGCACATGAATCCGAAAAATCATAGATCTTGGCATCACTGCTATTCTTACCCTAAAATTTGCTCTTTAAGTGAAAAATAAATAAATATAGGCACATTCTATCCTTTGAAGTGGCAACCCTGTCGGCAAGTGACATTCCTTCGGTATCAGATGTCGTGATAGCCTAGTTTGAGGCGCCCCACTTTACACACCTCGCTTTTATGTATATCTCTACTTTAATTATTACACTGAAGTACATAAATACCTACCGTAAAACGGGGCTATTTGACAGAAATCGACCAAAAATATCGATCTGTCGGTTACTGTATGGTAGAAGTTATTTTACAATGTCTAGATCCACTTTTATTGGAGGCTACTGAAAAGTTCTGATGGAAATACCCATATAACATTTTGGTTTATGTGAGACCAAATAGCCCCCAAACCCCTAATAGCCCCGTTTTACTGTACCATTACCCGTTAGTATCTGTCTTACTACTGCAGATTGTGATCCAGCACATTTTATATGTGTTAGATAACAAAGCAAGTGAACAATAAGCACATTTGTTGATAAACCTACAGCGAAGAAACTTTACCAACAAAGTACTGTGGGATATCACCGTACACTCAGCGACACATCAAACTGTACGTCTCCAGTTTAACATGGCCTCGTTTTGTACAGATTTCCCATACAATGAGAGATCCGTTTAAACGGGTTTAGCTTTTTTTGATCGGTCGTCTATGTTTACACAGAAGAGTGCTTACACCATCCCATTCTGTATTCCTACATGGAAGAATAGGACTTTTGGTATGAGTGAGCGAGAGAATAGGTACTTTTAAAAGGTCATCAGAAGAAAAACATGATCAGTTTTTACCTGGGGAGGACGAACGCTTGAAAATCTTTGTTATTTTCCCCGTTTTTAAACAGCACCTCTGATAGTCGAGCTTAGTGCGTTACTAGTCACCGCTAAACAACAGTTATACCTACCATTAAATACCTTCACTACGCAATCGTTAGCCTGCAGCAAATTGTCAATAATCCCTTTAAAGGCGCGACACGGAAGTTCAATCGAGCGTCCACACGACCCACTGTGCCAAGTTTACGCCATTTTGTCGTAGTTCGGTATTGAGACAGTAAAACAACTAACTACAGCAGGTAGATACGGTCGAACAAACTGTTTGGTTCAACCGTAAGCTTGTCCGACCGTACACAGTACTATAGCCAGGTTTAATATTACACCATCAAGGAGTTGCCGTTGTAAACCCGGAACAACTAAGTATAAGCCATACAAATATTTGTTCCGTGTGGGAATGGAACCCGCGACACGCAGGGGCAGTCAATTACTCAGCCATTGCGCAAACCGTGATATCGACTAAATTTTTTCTAAAACAAGGTGTGACCTAACTCCGGGGTTGCGGGCATATTCGAAAGAGATACCGCGGCCCCGGAACATAAAGGGCGAGGAAGGAACATGGATGGGTTTTAGTCAGTAAAAGTCTAACACTCCTTCCCGCTCCGCCCAGAGTGGGAGAAGTTATTTGATGATTTCCCATCCAAAAATAAAAAAAGGTGTGACCTAACTCCCAATGGTAGTTTTCTAGCTAGGTGTTAAGTCAGTAAAACAACAAAGTAGGTAACAGATTGAGACGCAGTACTACACCCAGCGACTACCACAGAGTAATGTAATCAGTAGGTTAGAGCTTTAACTGTTACGTAAAACGTTTCCCTGCTTAGTAGTTATGCGCAGTTTTATGGGTCTTTTAAAGGTGTAACTTAATTGAGATTTCTAGTTTTATTACAGTATTGCATCGTTCTTGCAGGTTGTGGCCATAGTCTGAACGAAATCTTAAATATTGTTGACTTTGCACTTAAATTCATAACTTTTATTGATGAAATTGGTGGGCTAAATGCTATCAGGGTATTAGGAAGTATCTTCCAATAGAAGCCGAAACGTAGTTTATACAGCTTGAAGGACGAACACAACCTTTTCAATCGTTTGTAGATTAAACCAGGTTAAGTGAGAATTTGTGAGCCAATACGATTAAACATTACTTTGTGGAATTAATTATTTTGTTCACCCATAGCACCATTTGCAACTTACAAAAAGGGTTTTAGCGAAGGCTTTCTTTTGACGCTTGATTGAGATTGACAATTTTGTTTTTTCACAACATTTTGTTAAAATGTTGTGAAAAAACAAAATGGCGTCGTTAGTTCCGATTTTAGCCACGCGCTAAAAGATTCATGTACGCACAGGGTCTAGTCAAGCTATACAAAACCAGTTTATAAAGCGATAATTTTAAAGCGAGGTCATTTTATACTGGTACTTAATGTATAATTTGATGTGTTCCCGTGTGTACTATTCCGTCTCTAGACATTATCATAACACTAAACCACAGCCTAAGAAGCCTGCCAACAAATCAGCCTAACAAGATATGTAATGGCACCGCCATAATATGCATTAATATGCATAAACCCATTTAACTGATATGCATATTGCATTAACGCTATTTTGCGCGTTTGCCGCCTATTTAGCACAGTGATTAGTATTTGTGATTCCATTATTTATGTAGTTAATTAAATGGTGGTTTTGTGTGGCTTAACGACTGTTTACCTGTATAGGTGAGCAGGGTACAAAGTAGTGTGATATACAGACAGGTTCTTGGTATTTTTGCATTGTTTTTTTTTTGTTTATTTTGCGTCGGTTAGGTGACCATACATTGCATATCATTGCCGGATGCAGTCCAAAAGCGCTCTTACGGACAAGCTAATAAGAATTGAAATCGTCGTAATTATAATTAGGTGTCTGAAAAATATACTGTGAATTTTATCAACAAATAATTGAATATTTCGGGTTCTTTAGGTTTCCGCACTTAGTCATTGAAGTGGAATATTGTCAATTGAATACTTTCATTTCAGAATAAATAGAAAAAAATATAATACGTGCAACATTTCCTTTCACGCCAGTTCCATGTGACGTGCAATTCAATTAGCAATTAATGCAATATTATAATAATCTTATCAGAACCGGGTCTACCCTTTTCCATCTCTCAGAAGCGGTTTCACAAAGTTATTAAAATACCCGGGTATTGCAGAACCGGGTGCATGTCCTGGTCGTTACGGGTAGACAGAAGTCCTGCAACCAGTCTTGAACTCTTGACATGGAATACATTGGCAAATTTCGTTTTTATTGATTAATGGAAAGCTTATATTTCGTGAAAATGATAACTGGTTTCTCATGTTATAAAAGGCTTGAGAATATTCTGTCCATTTATTACAAAAAACAACAAGGAAAAACATCCAAAAAGTCGTAGGAAATAATAAATAAACAACAATTTGAATATATTCCATCCCCTAAACGATCTTGCTTACAAAAGCAAAACAGAAAAGGATTCCCAATGATTCTAACGTTTTATTTTTCTTGTTACAGGTAAACACACAACCGGAAGTGACGTCATCGCATATAAAGTCAACAAAATATCGGACAAACAGAATCCTTCGGTTTTGGAGGGAAACGGTAAAACATTATGATAATGGCGGCCGCATATAAAATTTAAATAAACCGTTTTGCATAATCTGCTGGACCGGGGTACTATTTGTTTTACTACCCGGTCTTTGCAGCTAGGTGGGGTAAATAAATTGCAGTTTACAGGATGAAATTATATCTGCTAGATATTCATGGCCATTTTCTAAATCTGACTTAAAACTAAGACAGATTTAATCAGTGGTCTTTTTTAAGTAGGTAAAGCTATACAAAAAAAAACTGAGTAAGTACGTAAGTAAAAATGTAACTTACTATAGCTATCATAATTTTACAATTAATTTTACTACACCATTAATTTCTTGCTGAACGCATTTAATGTTCAATGCAATTCATTATTTGATTTCGGGTGAACTGGGGCAAAACGTCCCAGTCATTAATATCGACAGTAACAAAACTGTAATAAAACATTTCGATTGTCTCCATAAACCGTTCAACTGTAATTTATTCTCCCAATACCTAGAATATCAATTTTAACTCGAAAAGCTCTCAAAAAGTAATAGTATCTCATATTCAACGTACTCAGTCATAAAAGAAAAAACCGTAAAGATGCTACATAAATAGCCTAAAGCAATGTTGTTACGCATCAAGACAAGACGAGCAATTTAAACAATCATCCACTCAGTTGATCACGAAAATTGCTCAGAGCATCGCCCGGGAGACCGATTCCAGAAAATTTGACAATTTATAAATGTCTATCGGTCTAAAAGGGTTATTTTTTATGAGAACACTATTTGTTTTAGACGTTTAATTACTGTTATTTATTCTGGTTTTGTTACGATAAAAGATATGCAAGTAAACAGACGGGAACTCGTTGTTTTGAAAGAAAATCTGAATAAAAAGATTACTTGTGTCCAAAGTTGGGAGTGCCTAAGTTTTCCTGTCTATTGTCACACTCTGTTTTCTCGGACCTAATTTTTACAATAAGAATACCAGTCAGGTCGTTCCTCTTCTTCTTTTTCGACGCTTTTGTTATACAAAAATCCTTAAAAGTTTCTTCAGTTAGGAAGTTTCGAGATAAAAATTCCTTTGAAAACTTTCAACATTAAACTCCGTGGAATTACTCGAAAATAAGTCTGGAAAAAGGTAATTAAAAGCAGAACCAAGTTGATAACGTTAATGTCTCTCGAAACATTCTGCAGTGTTTATAAACAAGGTATTATCATCCTTTATTTCCATGTAGTCTTTCATTAGGCTCCCAGATTCACAAAAGCAAAAACATTTTCAGTCAGAATTATTTACCTTTGCGACAACCTCTCAGGCATTTTGCTTCAACACGCTAAGATTCTTAAGTAAATACTTGTGTTGAAAATCTGGAAAAGCCTAAGTAAAATCAGAAATATGTAGATCAAGAAAACCTCGTTATTTGCTCAAAAAAGCGAGCATTTCCAGTACGAAAACTTTTCCCAAGTTCACCCCTATTTTTTGTTGACTTAACACTTGACAAAGCACAGTGCCGTGGCGTGCTTGACATTCTGAACGTCGCTTTATGCCTTTCTGCGTGTGCAAATCGAGTTTTCCAACTATTTTCTGTGTATTTATGAGTGTTGGAAGTTTGGACAGAGCAGGAGATTTCATTTGCTCACGTAGCTACGTTGTGATAACTAATAGGTCGCATTATTTTGGGGGAAATGCTGTATTATAACAGGGACAAAACCAGGGCTCCGTGGGTCGTAAATATTATTAAAGTTGCTGCTACTATATGTTTTTGTTAGATATTTAGCGCTACTAACTAACAAGTTTATAATTTGACAAATAACATCGTTTGACTCGGAACTTAAGTCGCCATTTTGTTTTTTCAATACGATTCACAAAACATTGGTAAAATGTTTCATACTTCTCTAGATTAAGCTGACGGCAATTGAGCCTATTAAACGTATCTGCTGTCCAGGTAAACTTCTTATACTCGTGGCCACAAACAGGTGTCTTTGGAAACCGAACAATCATGTTTATAATTCTGTACGTTGTAAGCAGAGACAAGTTGAAGTCTTTTGATGTTACTAGTGGCGCCACTGTGAAGTTCCTAGGTAATCTAATTGTATTTACCGTAATGACACTGACAGGTGAATTATGAAGTCAGTCTATCATTGTAAACTTCAGAAGTCATTTCTGTATTGAAGACAGAAATAACTTTGGCTAAAATCTTGACAATGAGTTATCTTTAAACAACACTTTCTTTGACTTTAAGCAACTTGAATTTGAATTCCTAAGGCTAGAAATAATAATAATAGCTGGAAGTAATTATCACGCATGTAAGAAGGGTTAGGCAGGGAAGAAGGGCAGAAGGGTTTGGGTGTTCCATTGGTACACCCAATTTTGTCAGTTATGTTAAGACTCATGTAATAGGGAGCAAGCCCATTGCCATCCAGGCTATACCATCCAAACCCCGTGGCTGCTACTGCGTGAGATTCTTGGCGGAAAAAAACTCAACAAATCTGGACACAGGACCTCAAGCTTAACATTCGCCCTTGCAACATCTCGACCAATGAACGAGGCGGTATTCATTCATTCTTACTCCATATATCCATCGACAGATTCCCTGGATCCTTTCCGTATTAGTCTAATTGGAGTCTGCCGCCAAATACCGTCAATAATCTCCACGCGTCTCATCAAGACGAGATGGATCTCTTATGATGATGAGGAGATTAGTATCTACATCTACAGTGTATTTATTCTCTCACAAACGTCGCCAGGATTAATATTCGCAAAATATATTAGAAATTAGACTTTATTAGCCTAATTTTGGACCTCTTATAGTAAATTACTAATTTTATTAGATGTTTCTGTATCAAAAGAAAAATGTCTGGGGAAAATGTAAGTTTAATATTAATATTGTTCCTTTTATAATTCTACTTCGTAGAAATGGTTTCTTAAAGATTTCATAAAAGATAAAAAATAATTTCAAATAATATCTATTCAATATTTCAATTCTTTCTTGGAACCTCAACGTCTACCAACTTTTTATGATAAAGGGGTAGTTATTATTGTTTCTTCTCACATAAATTATACCCAATAAGAAAATAAGAAGTTATTTGATTCCTATAAAAAAATATAACATACGAGAGAAAAGGGTCACTAACAGAGCTATCTATTATGGCCGTATTCCATAAATTGACTACTTGACAACATAAATTGTAACGACACACCGTTCTGTTCCCCATCACCACATGCGATCCATTTAACCTCATTGTTGATAAACATTTTGACTCATACCAAAAAAAAACTCCCTAGAATACTCCCCTGTCGTTAATTTTACTACCTGAGACTGACATAACGGTTACAGGTCCATTCAGTATGTTTTACCCCTGACCAACCAATGTCGTCAAATCACAATATTTCAGAAGTGATAAGGTTGCCAGTTGGTAGCTGTCACTGACAAGTGCTGTCAAAATGAAAGTGATCTTTAACTTCTTATAATAATAAGGTTGCTTATGACTTGCAGCTGTCAGCCGTAAAATAATTTTGACAGGACTGTACAGACAGCGAGGGACGCATCACATACATTTCCGAACAACGTGAACTCGCTTTGTATAGAGTTTCCGCACAATGAGAAATCAGCTTTTACTGGTTATTCAAAGCAGTGCCTGACACTAAACATTGTCATATAGTGACAGATGATATGCAGGTGGTACTTTTTGGTACCGGAAGACTAGTTGGCAATTTGCCCGGAGATTCTACGCTTTGCCCAGTCTAGGGAATTAGATGACAGGATATTATGGGTTGGAATTGGGTTATTGATATTTTTTTAAGACATTTTTGTGTTGTGAAATATGTATGGACCGTTGCCATGGAATATGTTATGATACTAATATTATGTGGAATTTAAACATCTTAGGAATTTGACATGTGTGATGATAATAATGGTTTTATTAAATATAAATACATTTTTTCTTGTTCAAGAATAAATTAAAGACTTTATGTCAATTTAACCCCGTTGACAATTACAATGTTGCCAAAGTCAATATATTTGTTTTGATTTTTCTTTAATTAATAATATGTACTAATTATGTTAGGCATAGGAATTAATTTTGTTGCTCCCATTTGAGATGATAGTTACTAACATCAATAAACGCGTTTTCAACAAAAGTTTCTTATCTCTACATACAGAAAGATTTGAAGCTTTAATCTCCGCTCGCAGTCGTAAAACCATTCTTCAACTTGAAACATTGTCCCTTCAAACAAAGAGTATCAGCACATTCAGAGCACATTACAAGACATAACAATGTTGTATCTGCCCAAAACGTAGACAAACTTCGTCATTGTGCTCCTTTAATTCACTAGACCACAGAGTAAAAAAATTGGCAGAGGGCTCACTGCAAAGGATTTTTTTGCAAATGTAGCATTTAAATCTAAAGTTAGAGTTGGTCTTGAATCACTTTCCTCCAGTTTGTATTACCCCATGGGGCATGGTTAATTTGGTCCTCTATTAGATCAGTTATGAAATCAGCCCGCGTGGCCACACCGGTGCTTCTCTTTCGTTTCTACGGTGGTCATGCTAAGCGGGCAGGCGTTAATTTGTGGAAATCCATGATAGTAAGGAGATACTTTGAACTCCGCAAAAGCTAGATCGAGCCCTAGATTTAGAATGCGGCTGTCCTGCCCCCAAAAAAACGCAACTGCAGTGTATGGTACCGTGAAGCTCTACTTATTCTGTGTGAATTTGTGACACATTAAAGGAAGTGGTCCTACTGTGCGCATTAATTTGCGCATCAGCTCACTTATTAGTCGTAATTAAATTAGTTCCGAGTTCAGAATCGCGATGAAATTGTATTTTCTAACTCGATAATGGCGTTGTGAAACTTTTCTGTAACTGCATTAAAATTTAGATAAGTGGAATGCCAATTTGGGATCGTTGGATAGAGTTCGATGTGAAGTGTTGCGCATTTTGCTGAGCTAAAAGTTTGGATGCGGAAATAACGGTTGTCATGTCCTTAAGCTAAAAACGGTTTACATTTTTTTCAGGTGTTTTAAAGTGTTTCAAGGGCAATAATAAAATATTGACCTGTGTCTGTGTATGTTACATTTGTCACCCATACTGTTAGTATGAATCCTAATATAATTTTTTGTCACCTTTTCACTGCTTTTTCGAATTTCGTTACACATAGGTAAACAATTAAATAGGTTAGAACATAACATTCATTTTTATTCCGGTATTACCTTCCTATTGTATAACTTCTGACTGCCATACAAAATCAAAATCAAAATAACTACTATTTTGATTTTGATAGTACTAATAAATAGGATTCTTTAATTAACACCACTGCGTGAAAAAAGCAAAAAATCCTCTCGCTGAGAACAGAGCTTATAAATCTATCTAAAGCAAAAAAAAAAAATGACACAACGAAACACATGAACCCCAAATAAATAAACACTCAAAAACAACCCAAACTGATCCTCTCACAAATTGTCCAATCAACTGTAAACAGTTATTAAGTTTCCATTAATTAAAAACATGGCAGAGTATCGAAATCTCGATAAATGTGCGCCATTTTAAGAGCCCTTCGGACCGGGCTGATAATTGACAATCAATCTGTATTGCACTGAGTCGCAGGGACGAGGGGGACAGAACACGTGGGGTGATTGGGCCACTAATTTTGATAATTTTTTGTTAAATATTGGGTGAATAAACTGTGCTTTTAAGATAAGATAAGATAAGATAAGATATTTTTATTTGCATAAAACATGGTATACAAGGTGTTATTCCAAAAAAAGTAGTAGATCGGACATGTTTTGCTTAATGCTAAAGCATGCAAACTTACTTACTAAAGATACATTATGATGATGAATTCGTATTAAAAAAATCATTAATGCTATAAAAATTATTATTATTAAGCCATTTATATAATTCGATTTTAAATAATTTACAATTTAATGTTTTAAACATTTTCGGTAATTTATTATAGAGACGTACACACATAGCCAGACAGTTTTTATTATATTTCGCTGATCGAGGCAGCACATCCAGCACAAGTCTGTGTTGGTCACGCCGACTTCGAGAGCTCACTTCCTCTGCTGTTTTAAATAGTTTTTGGTGTTTTTGAACGAACATGCATGCTTCATATACATATAATGAAGGTAACGGTAGCAAACCGGTTTAGGTTAATAAAGCGTTTGTTTTTCTGGTGTTGACAAGATTTTAGGTGGTGTCAAACGGCGGTTGGTCTAGCAATCGCAAAAGTAACTGCGAGAACTTGGGATTGATTTTCAGGGCAAGAAAATTGTTATTGGCTTTTACCATTACGAATTCCTGGAGCTCAAATGGTGTCTGTGTTACCCCTCATCTCTCGGAGGTGTGCCGCCGTGATCGAAATCGATCGAATAGGAGGATTATGTTTTTGTGGGAGTTGTAAAAGGCCGTCATAAACGACCAAACAGCAAGTTACTTTGTTTTAATTTCAACCTTAGTTAAGATGACTAGAACTCGTCCGTGCAATACTACCCAGTACCCCAACCAGTTTGCCACTTATCATTAAAGCTGTGTTTGATGCAGATAGGATAAATACAAAATTCTGTATAATTTTCCTGATAGACATTATTACTTGAGATACTGACACAGAACGAATTCAAAAAGCAATACCTGCATTTAAGACTTACCGAGAAAAGGTTGTCCAATTTTAAATCTGAAATGTAAGGAATCCAAGCGCCATGATGGCTAAACATAGCTTCTCGTTTTATGCTACGCAAACATCTATTTTTAAACATTTTATCTATTCCGTATTCGTTCAGTTTTCTAAAAATATCCTTCTATTCAAATCTCTGCGGAGGCAGCTGTTTTCAATCTAAGGCGGAGAGACAGGTCACGTTAGACTGGGGCAGTCCTTAAGATTTCTGCTTTTAACGTTGTCTGAAATGCCTAGCATACGAGGTTCAGTAGTGACTGTAATGATAATATGAAATGAGTGTTCCTTTCCTTCCTCTAAATGATTTTGGTAATTTGATGGTCCAAGTTATTTATAACTAGAACGCTCAAATAATGAACACTCACAATGACGAGTGTAGGCACAATCAAGACTCAATTTCGCTGTCATAGATTTCCGCAAAAAAACGCCATGATTCCATTCTTTATCGTCCTAAGGTAAATATAGAAACAAAAGAATCTACGTATTTGCAACTATCCGGTTTTATAAATCTATTAAGAGAAATAATCCTGACGTCACATCAGTAACTAGATGCATATCAGGTAGATCGAGTGTATTCTCAGCACGCCGAGTGAGTAACACAGGATATCATACAGGCGGCGTTTGCGCATGCTAAATTAGTTTGACTATGAATATGTATGGAGGACAGAAAGAACATTATCTTTACAAAAATCTATTGATACTGCTATGACTGTGAGTGAATTTTTGAACAGAAGGGTGGGCTACTTGTTTTACGGTTGCTATCGGGTATATACCTTAATCTCGCAAATATATGCATCTATTGCAAGCACATAGGCGCAAAATAAGGCAAACAACGCTATTGATCATATCACTGCCCCCTCGCCAAACGGAAACGTGCCGTTTGACGCGACGCCGGACAATCGTCCAATGACAGACATTTAATTTCCCGCTGCGCGTCTCATATGAAGACTCGATGGAAAAAGACGTTTTTAAACACCCCATTTATATACTACTCTTTGGTTTACGTTTATTTATTTTTACGAGAAGTTTTGTACTGCCTGGGCACGAGCTATAAACACAAGTGACCTCAGTTTGCTAGAGCGCCTGCAGAGAAATAAAAGAAATTGCATAGAGAATGCCACGAGTCACGGTGCCTGTTATTGGCCTACTTGAAATAAATGCTTTGATTTCCCGACTCAACGCCACGCGACTTGCGTTGTGTCGGTACTCACGCAAAGGAAACAAGTGCCATGCCCGTAACGTATCACTACACACAAGTTGCGTCGTAAGCTGCATCACCAGAGGTAGTGAACGGGGCGTTAATCACTCCATTTATGTACCCACTACTCTGTGATTTACGGAGAAAAATTGTATGAGGTTCTTTGTCCTTCTGTACCTATAGTTGTATTATTCTGTGGTACTTATTAATGTTTATGCATTTGTTTGATTTCGCCGCTGGTTTTCAGTTGACTTACCTGTGACCTGTGATTGTAAGCGTCTGATTCATAGGTTCGTGTTTCAACTTGTTTCACCGTTATTAGTATTCTGATTGGTATTTCAAGTTCTTTAACATGGCTGACCTAAATGTGAGTGAGTCCATAGAATTCTGTGCTTGGTGGTCTTCTATTCTCTGGCATCTTAAGATTAACTGACACTATTGGAAATATTATTCCTGTTCTCTTTATTTATAAAACAACTGCAACAGGTCTGACCGAAGACGAGATCCTGTCTAGAAGGAAGGTATTTTCTAGTCAGTTTTGGCACTAATCATCCCCTTTAAGCTGTTAACTTTGACTGACTTATGTTGATGTCACCTCGTCAAGCCGTACGATATCGGTAATTCGATCTCTAAAATTCGATCATCGTTTACATAACTAATTAGTTTCACAACGACCTCGTTAAGAGCTTTATGCAAAGATTTTAAATTAATTAATGCATCGAACAACAGATGTTTTACACCTGGCCTTAAAAGTTGAACATCTGCAAATGACTCATTTGGCTAAAAACAGATCTAATTAAAATTTCTTGAAATCTATGTATCTATTCGTACAATTAGCATTTGTTCGCGTACAAACCGCCGCAAAACCAGATAGAACTGGTTCAAACAGGAAAATACCCTTTTTTAAGATGGATTAATTACAAATTCCTGCTTTAATGAAAATGCGGATTGAATAGCTCCCAAAGGTTATTTTTTTTTTAATTTGCTTTTTTGCTCATACATTGAGCCTTTTGTCTTCAGCTTTTGAATAGGTTCCGAACCATTAGTGACACCGGCGTTATTTCGCACATACTTTTTGCGTTGGCAACATTTTATAGGAGTATGATTAAATTTTGTCATTGGCAACAATTTTCTACTTGGGATCCGCGGAAACGGTCTCCACATTGTGCCAATCACTTCATTCACTGAACTAGAACTGAGAAATCGTTCGATGTTAGCTGAGGCTCCACTATTTTGCGCATGATTGGCTGCAAACTCCATTTGTTTTACTTAGCTAGCACTTCAGCTTCCCTGTTTACCGACAAGCTAAACTTAATATTTCTCGCCAGAATTTCGTATTATCGAAATTGAACTAAGCGTGGGCATTAAATCACAAAAGCGATGCATATTCATGGCTTTCTCCGGTCGGCGTCGGCTTATTCAGGCGCGAGCCGCTCTGAACCGGAATTTTCCGGATTACTACCGCTTATATACCGCTTTCGGATATAATCGATTTTCTTTATCGATAGTTTTCGATGGAGCGGGTTTTTTGTAGCCCAGTTTCATAAGCCTTTTGGGTCAGGTTTGACTAAAAGGAGATGACCTAATATAGGTCTAGCGTGGCGTAGATTATCTTCGAGTGGGGCGAATACTGTACCTACCTCAATTAAAATTATCTTCAAGAATAAACCACTTGGTAGTGTGTGTCATAATCTGCGCATATTACGTTTTATCTGGGCTTTAAGGTTTGCAGGCTAGTTCCATGGTTTGCGCAATTACGGACTAACGATGATGTTATTCCTAAACCCGGCTTGATAGGCCAATTATTCGTAAAACGTAGTTTATTTGTGAAACGTTTACATTCGCTATCGCAAATCTTAAGAGAACTTGTGCGCTTGAAGCAAAACTATTTATTTACCTACTAAACCGAATTTAATTTCATTCGGGGTATTATTTTCATTTAAATATCACAAAAATAACTTTAACAATACAATAAAATAAATAAAATGTTTTCAAACACAAATCCAACATGGCGATTCAAACGTTCCGATTCCGATATTGGTACAAAGCCCCTCGATCCGTGCAATTCTGCAAAATATGAGAGGCCTCTCACAGTGCAATATAACGACTGTAAGCTGGTGCATCCATCCGCAGCCGGGTTATACCATGCCCTCTTAAAATGTCGTATACGAGGCTCGCATATTTGTAATATTGCATGTTTGCAGTTTAAATGGAAGCATAGAAGTATCAAGATATTGAAATATTGCTTGTAAGTATGTTTTTGTTGGGATCAACGGGAAAATTGATATGAGAGTCAACAAGTGGGTTTAGATTCAGTGGAGAACCTTGGCTAGGACGAATTGATGTTTACTGCTTTTTGAATTGTTTGGCAGACTTTTTGCCCCAATATAACAAAAATAAAAGAAAATAACAAAAACAGAATAGTCAGAATAGTCAATTAACAAAAAAAGTCTAGTTAAATGAAATCGTTTTTTTATGGTCCGCTATAGAAACATTCTGAGAAAAATGGCCTTTAACTTTAATATAGACGACTAGCTGACCCACGCAACTTCGTCTGCGTCACAAGAGAGAGAAAAACGAAATCCCCGTCTTTGCAACATTTTTCATTCCTGCTCCGCTCCTCATGGCCGTAGCGTGATGTTATGCAGCCTAAAGCCTTCCTCGATAAACGGCACAAAAAGAATTTTTCAATTAGAACCAGTAGTTCAGTAGTAACAAACAAACAATCAAACAAACAAACAAACTCTTCTGCTTTATAATATAAGTATAGATTATCCTAATCGGAAAACTGGAAGTATTAAGATATAATCGTATACACATCCCCAGATAACAAAGTTTTACTAAGGAAGACCGTTGTGGTTCGCATTCTTAGTAACCAGAACCACCTTTGTCTGAGATATTTCACAAGCAACCACTTTTACTTGTGCTAGATAATACCCTTATCAATGTTATTGAAGATACAGTAGACAGCAATAAACATGTTTTACGTTATTCCCCGATCAACTTTCTTCACAATATCATATTTCTATCATAAAATCAAATGACACATATCAGCATAAAATACATCACTCGACACTTTTCGCAAAACGCTCATATTTCTTGAACAACAATAAAATTCTCACGAGTAGGTACACACAACAAATTAGTTAGGTTTGCAGAGCACACCAACATAATGTTGGTGTGCGTAAAATCAACTGGTGTATTACATCTCCTCACAATATGACACGTGTGTGTGTGTGTGCGGCTAATCTTCTTTAAGATTGGCCGCCGTGTTTGAAAACAGTTAGGACTATTTTGTGGGCAACGAATATGAAGCAAAATTTCACTATGTAGTTAACTAGTTTCGTGGCATAAGTATTTAAGCGGTTGGCTTATAACACAAATGGCGTAGGATCGAACCCCGCCGCTGACTTTTACTTTTTGCATTTTAAAAACATTTGTTGTAATTTTGTTGAATTTTTATTTTTGTGTTTTATCTGATAATTAGAAAAAAATATGGAAGTGAAAATTAAACAATTTGTAAATCAACAATATTTATTGAGTTGGTTTTTATAATAATAATTACAAATTATAAGGTATTGTGCATGACAAATATTCTAAGTCGGACAGAATATAATGTTATTTTTCATATTCAAGTGGGTAATTTATATATTAGTGATATGAATAAACATGTTAGTAAGAAAGATATTAAGATACAGGTAGGTATCCAAAATGTTACCTCACTAACAATAACATCACTCACATAAAACAAATTACCCCCTAATATTTTTATTAATAGCCGATTGGTGCGCCTTCACTATCTATTACTTGTTGCAATCGTGTCCTCATGCTAGCAACCATATTTTTACATAAGTTAGATCCACGAAATGATTCCCATGACGACATAACGACATCATCTAAATTTGATTTGGACCTGACCTCAGATGAGTCCCAATTTAGCACCATATGACCCCATAGGTTTTCAATGGGGTTCAGGTCAGGACTTTTTGATGGCCATTCAATGACAGTAAAGTTTTCTTGAACGTTTAACCAACTTTGCACAAGTCGCGCGCGATGCACTGCGCAGTTATCATGCACGAAGTAAATGTGTTCTTGCGGGTATGGAACGCGCACACTTGGTAGCATCAGGTTTTGTAAAACGTCCAAGTAACCTTCACTGGTATTGCGACCCCCTACCTGCACTAATTCACCGGGACCCATTGATGACATCCATCCCCAATATCCCAAAGTAATGCGGCCACTAGACCTGCATGGAAGAATATTTTTTTTTATCATAGCGTTCACCATCTTTTCGCCACAATATTTTGCGACCGTCTCTGTCTGACTTAAAACATTTTTCATCGCTAAATATAACCACATTATTGCACCAATCGAAATCCAAATATTCTCTTGCGAAGCATACTCGGTTTTGTCTGTGAATATCTGACAGTAATATTTTCTTGGCAGGCCTACGACACTTCACACCAGCTGCACGCAAGTGGTTCCGTACAGTTTGTAATGTCACGTCATATTTAGTCGCCGTTGAACGAGTTGTGAGGAAGGGCTCAGCGATATGCGTAGCAACTATATCACGGTGCCGCGCATTGGCATCTGTGTATGCTAATCCAGCCTTTGGTCCCGGTCGGCAACGATCAATGCTTCCCAAATCTGCATAACGATGGACCCACAATTGCACAGTCCTTCTCTGTGAACAATAATTAAACATTGTTACAAAAAACAACAATCAATATCATGTGGATTATATAAACGTTATTATTAATCTTACAAACATATTAATAACATTTTGTTACTTACCGATATCTTTAAACGCCTCGCAATTTCACTAATTGAAACGTTTTGCTCATGCAAAATAATAATCTCAGCTCTTAAAAGTGTAGTTAAGTGATTCATAATGTTTTACAAAATAAAAGCACTTCTCAAAACACGCAGGGTATAATGTCTAAAAACGTAACGAAAGAATGATAGTCAATAGCATTATGACGATAAACTTAAACTACTAACTTACACATGATTTGTCATTTTTAGAGGGTATACCTCTAATATATTCGAACTCAAATATGATAAGACTTGCCAATAGTTAAGCAATGAATTGAACAAACAAAATGTAAAATGTTTTTTAAAGTATACAAAATCATAAAATCGTCGGAAGCCGGATTCGAACTTGCGGCGCTAAGCGCGGCGGTGGCGATGGATATTGTAAAGCGCACGCTCGACCATTGCGCCACGGACAACATTAACGCCGTGGCCAAATTTATGATTCATGTTCCATGCACCATCAAGTGACAAGAAATTGCAAGTGTGTGGGTGGACAACGGGTTATTGTGAAGCGCAAACACTAATAAATAGGCGATGCCAGACAGCCGTTGATTTTACGCACACCAATAACTATGTTAGTGTGCCCTGCAAACTTAACTAATTTGTTGTGTGTACACACCTAGTTGATTTTGCATTTTTATAAATTTATGTAAGTACACAATTCAAATAAAATACATACTTACAAAACATCTCACCTGTGACACCCGAAGAGGTCGGCAGAGGCGTACTTAATGCATCATCATTTCGCCAGTTATGTTTAAGTCGTATGTAATAGGGGTCGACCCTATTGCCACCAACCGGGCACAAATCCATGGCTGCTATTAGGAAATTCCTAATGGAATAACCTAATAACACTGCCCAACCTGGGAATCGAATCCGAACCTCATATTCACCAACGCGCACCAATCATTAAACTGGACTTCCGATTTTTACCAATTATTCATAAGAAATTATAGATAGAATATTTGTACGCCGTTGAAGGCAAGACATAGCGCTCATTTTATAAATATTGACATCTGTACTTTTGTTACCTAAGTTCTACAAATAAAATTATTTGAATTTGAAAAAATCTGAAAACAAATTATTACTGCACAAATACACTTTTCAGTAATCAATATGTAGATAAACAATATAGGGCTTAAAAACGGAGAATACTTACTTAATAAGTAGTCAACACCTACGTTAGTTTAAAACACCCCTGGGCACGAATTTACATACATACAAATACATGCTGACCTCACGTATTTAACACCACTATGTACCTCACATTTTACCGCAAATATTGCCCATATAAATGTCCAGAACACCATTTATTGGTTTTACCCAAAGCTTCGTCTAGAACAAAGGGATTCTTAAAGCCTTTTATTTTTGTCTACAAACGTATAGATTGCTAAATAGTAAAAGAATTGCGTTCGATGAATAAAAAGAGACATTTTTTATCTGTGAACGAACCTGTCATCCACAGGTGCTAAACTATGGATTACTATTCAGGACACCACTTCTGTAAGTCTCTGAATAAAATATTCGTAGATACGTAATAGAAAAACTTCTTTGGAAAATGAAAAACTTGAAAAACTAGATATTTTAAAGTAATTTGCTGGATCTTTCGAGTTTTTCTTCGTTTTCCGACGGGAATTGTATTCATGTTTGTTATTTTTAGCTTTCTTAAAGGAAATGTCGTCGTTTTTTAAGTAATGTTTTAGGTAAAAGGTCAGGATTCTGTGATATTGTAGGTAGAGTTTGCGTCACAAGTCTAACGGTGTTTCTGCCTGCGTCACAAAATTACTTTTCGGTCATTTTCCCAATTTAAACATCTTTTACCTTTCTTGTGATAGAAAATAACGCCACCTACACTTTCTTCCACCCACTTTGGTATCCAAGACACCTTTGACACATAATGAGCATAAAGCTTTTCAACTGTTGGATCACAGGCCTCCTCTCTATGAGAACGAGTGGGCCGTGATCCAGCACGCGGGCCCGGTACGTTTTCGGAAATATCACGTCATGTTTTTGAATTTCCGGTTCCCATATTGTACTTAAAACGATGAATTAATCCATCGCATCGTGGGGAAAAATACATGAAAACCGCAATTTCGGTTTCCTCATACAGTTTTGAGAGCAGTTTAGCTGAAATAAAAAAAACACGAAGTAACGCGTCGGCTTGGGTCCAAATAAAAAAGTCGAAGCCATTACCACTATAACCTCTAAATTATAATCAAAATATTGCGTCATCCAATCACTCAACACAAGCTATATAAACATTGATGATCCCATGAATACTACCAACAACACACTAAGTGCTGGCCCGGCTGCTGTGCAATGTCACAGATTACCTAATGCTGTGATATTTGGCAGCAAACTGATATTCTACAACATTTAGCACAAACACCTGCTTGCAACTATAATAGTGCTATTGTTCATGAAGTCATAGAGGCAATTGTGTGTAGTCTAACGAGAAACGAGACTAGTCCTAATGTTATGAAACTGTAAAACTACCAACCGTGTGCCCGATGAAATTTCCCATCTAATTTCCCAACGATTTTTCATACGATCTTTATTGTAAAGGTCGTATTTAAAACCAGATCTTTCTTTGAGCTCACTTGGTATCAAAGGAACTCCTCTGCAACATTTTAGGCTCAGTTAGTCTGTGTGTGATTTTAGAATTTTGTTAAGTAATGTTACTGAAGAATTACCAAACGGACATGAAACAAGAGCAAGAGCATTTCGTTCTCAACATTATTGACATTTTAGTATTGATAGACCATCAACAGCTCAAATAATATACCGTCCCAGTTTACTCGAAAATAATTTGGAAGTCTTTCTTATTTATCGTGAGGTCAGTGCCAAACCTAGTGATAGTGATTTTATGCCGTCCATGGTTCTCTGACTTGGCTAATTGGGACAAATGGTACAAATGTACTTTGGCTCGTTTCATCTAACCCTACCTTAAGATAACCACTGGGATGTAAATATAACGTCACAAGAACAGGTCATGAAAGAGAAGCTTAACGATGTGTTGAGGAAACTTCACAGTCGGCCGTGTCAAAGTCAAGAAGGTTAACCCTCGAGCTTTGATTAGACGTCTGTTTTCAGCCCTCTACACCTTGGCTTCAAGTATAAAGCAAGGCCTTTTTAGGGACAAGAAACCTTGAAATTGTTCTCACCAAAAGAATTTTTAATGGTTTTATTCTTAGCTTTTATCGCCCCACTGCTGGACAAATCCTCTCAACCTCTCTCAGTCCATTAAAACTAATGTTTGTTTAATTTTCTAACTACCTTCATCATTATCATCATTATTTGAGACTTAAGACATACACTACTGCGCTTATGCCTCCCCCAAAAAGGAGGTTTACTACCTTCATATCACGTTGAAAATCAAAGCCTCCCATTTGAACCCGGTAAACACATAGATCGCAACATTTTCCCATTTCCGAAACTAAATCCCGCCAACAACCAATTTGTGCGTCCAATAAAATCCTATTCCGGATCAAAACAACGTGCAAACGCTTAAAATGAAAATGCTTATTGCGTTGCGATGTCGATAATAACCCTTCGAGGCAATAGCCCGGGCATAACGCGCTGTGAGCGACTCCTCTAATCGCATTATCGATATTGAGTTTCAGTACATCACTAGCGCTAATAAAACTGGGCAATTTTTCAACGATACAACTTTTCTATGGCGTAAACAGATAGGTTTTGTGGGATTATTACATTGTTGTTGTTACTTATGTTGTCTGTTGGCATTGTTGTTGCTAGCGCGGACGTTAAGCGTGTTCTTGGGTTTGATTCTCGGGCCAGGCAAAGTGTTATTGGAGTTATTCAAAATAATTTATCAGTAGCAGTCGTGCGTAAAATACGTTAAAATGTAACTTTACATTCTAGAAGAAAAACATGAAAATGAAAGTTTTGAAATACACGCAAGTAACTGATTGCAACTTTGCGAAGTTAGTTTCTTTCTTCGAGATTAAAAAATAACCCTTTCTCATGGGAGAGAAGAAACACAAGCTAACTAATAAAGTAGGTTTCAGACCTGCTGTAAAGATACCTTATTTGTAGCTACGTTTAGAAGTTAGCCATCTTTTAACAACCGGAAAATAATAGGTATGGTTCGAGATTGTTCCTTTGGCGATTGAAGGATATTGTGACAAGAAGGAAGTAGAAGGAAATTGTGGAAACTACAGTGAAAAACAAGATGATGGCTTTATTTTGTCCAAGTGCCAAATCATCCATGTTCATCTTTATACGTCAAAATCAATCAAGTAAATTCTCAATACAAAAGAAAATCTATTGGCAACCCATTACTCTTAATGCCTTAAGCATCTAAAAATGTTTCCAGGTGTAAAAATATACGCGAATCTATTCGGAGGCTTTTAAAGTGGCCTGGAGGCCATAGATATATCCAATTGCCTCCGATATATTACCGGAATGTGACTTAAGTGGCTTTTTTTTTCTTCTCACGAAACCTTCTGAAACCCTTAATGAGTTGGATTTGTTTTAAATGGCTACTGTTTTTTTGTTTCGGTCTGAAATCTCGGTTAAAGGTGTCTTTGGTTTTTCTGACTGTTTTATTGACTACGGGCTTAATTAATTTACTAAAAACTTCGTTGAAGTAGGTATACTTATTTATTTTTCTACGCCTAGCGCCAAAACAAAGTTATTCAAGGAAAACTGCATCTATAGCTTTAAAACAATCTTTCAGCCAAAATCGTAATCCGGTTTTATCAAAGAAATCAACAAATGTTTTCCAATAGCGTCCTTTTGTCAACGTCATTCGAACGCCAAAAGATCCATGTAGCTCTCTCCGTTAGCTTCATTTTCAACAATGAATTACCCACAACAAAAGGGTTTTGGACGGTTTTCGCTGAAGACATCTACATAGTTGTAATCATCTTATTATGTCGTCGACCGTCGTCGTTAACTCTTGCTGCGTATATTTCGATAAAACTGTTACTATTTACAAAACTAGAGTTATAGACTAGCTTCCATGAATAGGGTCTTCAGTAAAATATTGTAGAAATGATGTCAAATATGTTATAGTAACAAGATACATTGCAACACGCCGCCCCGACGTCTTCTCCAATACATCAAACAGTATTACTGGAATTGGAGCATATTTCTGTCTTCTGTTTCTCGTATACAATCTAAGCTTTTCTATTAAACTTGATGTTACATTTTTGAATTCAGGCAAAGGCATGCTGAATTCCTATTCAAGATTTCACATATATCTTGTGAAACTTCAGTAGATAAATGCACGAATCGGATTGGTCATTAACTATCAAAAAGAACCTACAAGAAACTCCACGTTTACACTTTTAAGAATATTTTGTCTTGTAACAATGTTAATTCTTAAGAATGATAGGGCAATGTAGAGCACTCAACATAAACATGATAGAAAAAGGTCAACCCTGTGTTGCTGGTTGCTGATCTTAGACTTATGAAAGAGTGAACCTGTTTCATTCGGAAAATCTCTTCCATGATTGTCTAGACTCCTTAATTAGGGCATCAGTTTAGCCTCTGTCTCAAAGTTGGGGTACTGATGCGGCGTAAGACAGAATTAGATTTTCTAGCTTAGTTATCAGTTCCAATCTTAACGGAAAGAGCAAGTTTTCTCGCTGTCGAAGCTTATGTAGTTACTCGGACTTGATTGGCAGACAGACTTGATCCGGCTTATATACAGATACAGATACAGATGTTCATTGGCAGATTTTGCAAATTGAACCATAACTTAAAAAACTTTGGGTTCAAAACCAGATAATTATCATGTAACATAAACCCTTCTAACATTCTCAACATTTTCCTTTCTAAAGCGTCTTCAACAAAATCATTAGTGTGTATAATAAATAGTTGATTCGTTTTAATTTCCCCGGGGCCCCGTGCCCGTGATTTAGATCGCGTTTAAAGAGATAACGCGGAGAAAACACGGTCCTTCCCGGGGTCCTAGGGATGGGACAGCGCGGGAATATTGCGCCTTTTTATATGGAGATGGTCTGTTATAAAATTTGTGACAACATGCACCGATCTTTGTAGAATGTCGACGAAAATTAAACCCGCGAGTACAATACGTATAGCTTAGCTAGAAATGTTTCTAGGAGATCTTCTCTATTTAATAAAACTCACTAAAGGCATTGATGGGTCTCCTAGCATCATATTTTGCAAAAATATTCATTATTTTCAATACACTTCCTCGAAAACTGGTTCTGATCGCAATACGATTAGGTTCAACATGCAAAGTATTTCACACGCGTGCGTTTTTAATCAGTTTTCCAACACAAGTGGAATGAAAATTGCCACAGATACTAGTACCTATACTTAGTCCAAATTGGTTTAATGCTTATAGTCGGAGGTGAATGTATTTTTTTATGTGGGCAAAGCACTATACGTGTTAACGGCGTAATCACTTTTTGAATATTCAAATGGTGTTTATAAATAGAATATCATAGATAAACATGATTATTTAAAGGGAACATTTACTTTTATAAACAAATTAACATTTATTTGTGTTCTAAATTCAAAAATATAAAAAAAAAATAGACTGCTTCATACCTTTGCTCCTCCTTCAACCTGGCCAAAGCAAAGTAAATGTATCAAGTTTTATTAATTGACATTGAAATATGATTTTAGCAATAATTATAAGCCCAAATGTTTGCATGTCACATTATTATGACTAAGTATTATGGATCTGGATTATTTATGTTAAGACCGAAATGGCACCAATACTTATAGTGATTTGATTTGATTTGATTTGAAAGCAAACATAATTCATGACAAATTTTTTCATTCTTTCATTTTACTTCTTCAAATGTGTATTGAAAACCGTCGTTTGATATCGTCGTGTATCAAACGACGTTTTTTACATTGCAGTTCTCGGCTCAAAAACACCCTCGCCTGCGGCTCGTGAGTTACTTCCGCCTCTAATCAATAAGAAACTTTCTCCACTTGTATCAAAATGTTCTACTATTCTTGAATGAGTTGTCATTGGGATGAATGTTAGCGAGGAAGTTTTTTCATTGTTGGTGATGACTTATCAGACACATGGCTGTGAGGATGGATGATTCATATCAAATGTTTGTTCTCTTTCACGCAAAATCTATTGAACGGATTTGGATAAAATTTGGCACATAGATAGTTTATAAACTGAATTACACACAGGATATTTTGAATCCCCATAGTACGAACCCGTGGGCACACTTACTGAAATCCGCGCGTGCGTTTCCGTGGACGTAAGAAAAAAAGATACAAATGATTCGGTTTTCTAAAGACAGATAATATTGATGATTAGATTAACTTTTGAACAAACGAAATAGTCTATTGCCTATTAGGGATTTATTGACATTTAATAATGTAGGAATGCGGTTTGCAAATGGACCCACCTAGGAACTAAGGAATTTCTAGTTTAGTTAATCTTTTACGTTATCTAGCATTTGCTTGTTTTGAAGAAACTACAGTTTCTAAGGTAGACTAACTCACTCACAATTTAGACTGAAGTTTAAACCATCGTGGAGTTTCTTTATTTCGACTGAATATTAATACATACCTAACTGTCAATCAAGACTCGGTTTTTGTAATTACTATTTTAGCTTTGTCAGAATAGAGTTCGATATTCTAAACTGGTTCCATGGTTTAAACCTGGGTCCAAACATAGATCCCATTTTAAATGTGTCCGATTCTGTCCTTTCTCAGAATTTCCCGATATCTAGCGTAACGTTATTTCACTATATTTTTGTTTAAAAACCTTTTCCAACACTATCGCATAGGCGTTGATGTAAAACAAATCTTGTTATTTTAGGTAAGAAAAGGCGATTTTAGTTCATAGTCATTATGCTATAATCAAATTCAGATGTATAGAATGTAACCCGATCCTTCACAAAGCTGTCAACTAAGCATTCTGTACATCAAACTAAGTAACTTTACGTAAAAATTACGACCTTTAAAGTCGAAACTAGTATTTTAAATAAACTTTTGAAACAGTTGGAATAGTCCGCAGGCCCCTTAAACTGCAACGCGTTGCAGTTTAAGGGGCCTGCGGAGCATGCGTTTTTCATACAAACGTAATACCAAAATAATTTGTAAATCAAACATATTCTTAAGGTACTGTGTATTTATTTCGATTGGATTATAGAATATTAAGGTTCCCAAACACATATTTTGAATGGACACTGATTTAAACAAGAGTTAAATTTTCTATGTACAAATTTTAAATTCCTCATATCTCGTTTTGATATCATTGTCATTAACGGATAACTGGACCCAGCGTCACGTGATGCACCCGCGGTGGGTGTAGGATTGGAAGGTTAAGGAAGTGGTAAAAGAAAAATATTAAAATTCACGCCTGATGAAAAACTAAAAGTAATCTTGGCGGTAGATTGCCTTATGTAGGTCGTTGTGGAGGTCAGATAGGCAGTCGCTCCACGTACAATACTGGTATTCAGCTGCATCCAGTTAGACTGGAAGCCGACCCCAGCTAAGTTGGGAAAAGGCTTAGCAGATGATGGTCGAAGTGATTAGGTAGAGAAACATTGTTAGGATGCAACATTGCGAAATAAAACTACAAAGTCTACAAACAGAAATATAACCTGCACATATTTGCAGTAAAATAAAGTAACTAATATTTTCAGTATACATTTGTGAATAAACTTTGAAGTATTTGATTTAATCAAAATGAAATGGAATTTATGCGAATGTTGTAGAATAAATTGAAGTTAGCGCGAATTCGGAAAGGATACTTATTCATTCAGTAGCTATATAATATAAATATTTGGTAACAAATATTTAATCAATGAAGCCATAACAGTAAAGGAATTAAGCTCGCAATATCAAACGTAATAAAAATCGAGGTTCGAAACGAATCTAAGTTTAATTTTCTGTCAGACTTTCATGTCCTATTCCTGTACCTACAACGTTTTACATGTAGACTTACATTAACTGCTTATTACTATAAAGAATCTTGCAAACACCTCCCAATGTAAGAAAAGAAATATAAACAACTAAGTTACATCTAAAAAAATGCTAAAGCCTCGCTAAAATCGTTTGTTTATAAGAGGTATATCTAATCACTGGAAGTACATGTCTGACCACATTTTAATTTTCACTGACTGAAAACCGCAATACTGCTGAATGCTATAGAAGATAATTTTAAACTATTATTGAACCACCCGGACGAATTCGCGGGCAGAAGTTAATTTTGCAACTACTTCACTATTCGACCAATCACAACTCCTAACAACTCCTACTCAAAACACCCTTTACCCATTGAAAGCCAATCAACTGAAGCCGAACTGCTGAGCCGAATGTTCGGCTATCGTACAAATAACTCGCGCTTCAGATGAAGTAATTAGCGTTAGATCACAGCTCACTGAGATACTGCAATGACTTTGTAATCTAGGAGTCGATTATTTTCGCTCTGTGCTATTTTTTTTCTGTTTACGTAAGAGCTATGTTGCACAGTAAATAGGACAAAGAAGCAGTCGCTTCATATCGCATACTGGTGTTCAGCTGTATCTGGTTACCAAATTAGTTCCTTCCTTCCTTATCGTATGGTTAGTTGCCTAACCTGGTGTCAGAGTTTTTATGCCGCCCATGACTTGGCTTAACATGCCGTCGAGAAATATCTCTCAGGCATGCTGGTTCCAAGTTAGTTGGGAAAAGGTCGTAATGATTACATAGAAGAAGAGTGCATAACATGAGTGGTTAACAGATTAGAGTACCTAGTTAAACTTTTCTCCGTATTGTCATGGTCATCTTGAAATTAGCATGAAAATCGTTACAGAATTTTTAAATTTATGTCTACGTTTATAGGCCGTAATTAGCATTTTGGTACGTATTGAAGAACTCTGCATACATGTCCTAGAATCAACTATTTGAAGACATGTGACATCTAGCAACCCTCACTAGGTTTGCGTGGTGGACCCACGCCCTCGCCCAGAAAGGAGGCTGGTTTACCAGCAGTAGGAAAGAAACATAATACTTATGCTGATCTTATGCCTATGGCATGTATTTAACTCAGTCCTGAAACACGAATGTAGAATTTAACCGATAATATTTAGGGTTACCGATCAGACGATGGCGACGACATTTGGGAAAGGCCGTAACCCAGCAGTATGCTAACCCCTTAATCGATGAAAAAGAAGCCTTTCTTCACAAGACACGTTTCAGACACTCCCAGTAACAATAGAACAAGCCACAGACCAGTACAGTTGCGTAAGCATGACATCATGTTAACCAGAACTCACAAACATGACTTAATAATGTTTTTAGCGTATGACACCAAGGTTGGGTGATACATTAGCGACTGCTAAGAATACTAACAATAGTGGATTGAGTATGTAAGTAGTGATAATCGGATTATGATTGGGTATGAAGCGGAAAAGAAATACGTACAGTTTTCGTGGTGGCAAAAGTTATACAAGAAAGCTAATGTTGTGTTGAAAAGCCTGTGGAATAGGCAGGGTTGGTGTTATGGAATATGGACTTTACAAATGAAAGCTGCCAGAAGCACATTTCGGCGGCTTTAGTGTGTAGAACTCCCTAAGGGCCCAAGAGGACGTCTATGTATTTAAGCATCGTTGCTTTTGGAGCATCTTTAAATGCAGTTCTTTTAATTTAGGGTAAGCAAACAAATACACGCTATAATTAATAGTTAACATAGAATAAATTAAAGACTGATGAGACCCAAGTCTCATCAAACTTTAATTTATAATCAGTTAGTCGTTCATTTAAAGTCTCTAGCAATAAATAAGAGTTTAAATGAACGACTTACATCGACGCCAAAAATGGTCACACACATAGTGGAGTTGTTATGGAACCAATTAAAACAAGTTCCCTAACAAATTAATCGAGTTCTAAAACACACCACAAGAGACAAAGGGACTAAGGATTGGTTTCAACGACTCTGAGTCACTTGGTCAAGGACTTGAGGAGTTACTCGCAGCCATACCGGTAGCGAAGGTCGAGTAGGAATGAGCTAGATCAATAGTGCTTCTCATTAGACTATAGGTAAAAGAGACTTGTAGGTAAAAGAGTCACTAGCCTGACAAACTCTATTTAAAATGAGATCAATGAATATGTAGTGCACAAACTTCAGAAATCGCCAATGCTGGGTATTTTTGCAAAGTCGCTGCGAATACACCTAAATGCAATTGTTAGAATGGAAGGATGGTGAATGCTAATATTACAATTAAAGCCATGTAACTGTGTAACTTTTAAAAGCCAATCGTCGGTTATTGTTGGTGGATCATCATTATCTTGGTCCTCTTCTTTTCCTCTTTGTCTTTTTTTCTCTCTTCTACTGTCAATACGCTGTCATATTCTGCAATTGCAGTAGACATATACTCATTCATGTAGTACTTTAATTTGAAGGTTTTTTTTTACCTAGCGCTGATCTACACTAATATTATAAAGAGGAAAACTTTGTTTGTTTGTTTGTTTGGATGTAATGAATAGTCTTAAAAACTACTGGACCGTTTTTAAAAATTCTTCCACCATTCGAAAGCTACATTATCCACGAGTAACATAGGATATATTTTATCCCCGTACTCCCACGGGAACGGGAATTACGCGTGTGAAACCGCGTGACGTCCGCTAGTGTTCAATAAAAACATAATTCATATAAATTCTGCACTGTGATATACTCTGCCTACCCGTAATTTAATAACATTTTCTCTAACATAAGTTGTCAGTATATAAAATATTAAACAAGCTAGACAATGGCCGGCTATCGACGTCGCCCGAGGCTGAGTCAGTAGGTCGAGTGCAGCACTCAAGTTTCTATCATTGTTAACTAACTATATTTGGATTAGTTGACATTCTACAAGAAAAAGGAAGAAAGAAATACAGGGTGACTGGCTCGGGACACGCCATAGCAAATTCGCTTATAGAGGAGGTCATTTGCTAATTACTGAACCTTACTTTCCCTAGCCAAAGTTTTATAGTTTAGGAGATATGTATGGTTTAGCAAATTTAAAACTAGTTAGGTAGACATTATTAGTGGATTTACATTTTTATTATTTAAAATAATACTTTTACAATGTAAAACAGAAAAGAACCTATAGGAACAGATAGCAGGAATTTAAAATCCTTTGTCCTTATTTTTTCATTGCAGGCAACTCTTTGGCCCGGCCCCAGACGTAAACGAATCCAGTGCAATGAAGAAAATTAAATAAGGACAAAAGAAGAGTTTATAAAAATAAACAATAATTATTGTTCAGTTATTTATTAAGATATTCATTTAAGCTTGTCATACCATTACGGAAATGAGGAAATGATATCAGGCATGTTTCAGAAATCGCTAGCAGCAGTTCCAGCAAAATCTTGAATTTTTGCTTTTACTTTCCGATATCTTTTCCTTTCTACCTTCCTAGTCATAAATTTGCAAAAAATACTTTGCACAATTAGCTTCAACAAACCTGTACTGAATTGTTTCTTTTTAAACTAGCAACTTTTAAAACACAAATTTGCTACCGTTGGAGAGGTAATAAAGTAGAGAACAAATTTGATAAAAAGTTATTATTAAAACACCGCAGCATTTTTTTTAATTTGAGGTTGAATTTGATCGTAATGATTTTGATTTGGCATTATATCTTATATCTTATTTTTTACCCCAGTTTGAGGGAAGTTCTGAGGTATTTTAATCACCCATGTTTATGACTACCAACAAATAGGAAAAAAAAACCCACAAAAATAAAGCAAAAAAAAGCCATGAATGCTTGAAGGTCAAACTTTGGAAAAATTTCAATAAAGTATAAAAATTGACATATCTCCTAAACTATAAAACTTTGGCTAAGGAAAGTAAGGTTCAGTAATTAGCAAATGACCTCCTCTATATGCGAATTTGCTATGGCGGGTCCCGAGCCAGTCACCCTGTATAGTTTCTTTAAGATTTTTTTTTTTCAGTTTCATTACATGCATTCCACAATACATGTAATGACATTGAAAACGAATCTAGAGAAGTTGGAATTGGCTTTGGAAAAAGTTAAGAAAATGTAATTACGCTTGGTGCCCCGAATATTATAAATATAAATGGGTGAAGGCAAGCGACTTTACGAGCTTCGGTTCAAGGCGACCCGTTTTAAATGGTGTGTGTGAGTCATATGACTCGACTGAAAAAATATCTAGGTAACATTACTTATTTCTTCAGTATCTAGGTAACAGCCAATGAGTATTGTGAATTTGGTTTGGTTTTTGGAAGAGCATCTTTCTTATAAGTTCTGGCATAAAAGTAAAACAGAATATTGATTTGTGACGATCTGAACAATTTGACTGAGAGCAGACGTGTCAAGAAATCATTGTGAAGGGTAGAGGGTTTGGAGGTAAAAAGGGGATGAAAAAGGTAAAGAAAAGCTTAGAAGACCAGAACTTACAAAATTAAAAACACCTCAAAATAACTCACATGTTCAAAAGCAGAAATTCTAATCCCAGGGCTTTTCTGCAACGTGGCTCGTCGCACCGTATGTCAAATAATATCAACGCGGCACTAATTGGTCCCGATTCGGTTGTCGAATCTGCAAGCTCAATAGATAGAGCTAACGATATTTTGGCCTATCTATGGAATACGGATATTCCCATATGACAATCCAGATATATCCTTCTGATTTTTCAAAAAGCTGTCACGTTTAAAGTGCATGCCAATTTTGTTTCGAATTTTTTGCAATTTTTAAAAGTTTTCATTAAATATTCATTCTCCAATCATCTTGATAAGGAGAAACAAAAATACAAACAAGAATTCGATGATCTCTGAGAGGATATAGACTGTAATCCACCACGCGTGTTCGATTACAGTCTATATCATCTGAGAGTGAATAGAACTTAGTCCCAGCTTACGACCTGCATACCTTCCGTGAGAATTGAAAAAATGGGAAAGGCGAGAACGTGAGGAGAGGTTTTATCCAACAATACTGGAAAATAATAAAATACTCATCAAAAGAACAATGATATGATATGACACTTTTTTAAGTTTTCACGGTTTATAGCTAAAATTGTACTGTCACTTACAAAGTTACGAGATATCAGGGGCTCAAATTAAATAACAATCACGGAAGATATTCCGTGAGTGACAGTATAAGTTTCGTGATGATATACTTAAAGACCCTTACACTAAAGCGACCAGCACTTTCACAGATACGAGTACTATCAGAATCACAATAGAGAAAGGCATTGCCGAAACTCGTGGGTGTGCAGGTAGAATGTAGCTGTGATTTCAACGCCATGCAGTGGCAATATAGAAGCTGAGACAACATTGCACAAGCGCTTACAAGACTTAGCTTACGTTAAGCAGCTTAACCCCCACGCGACATGATTGGTGAAATTGTACAGCTAATGGATGTTATGAAGACTTGGCTTGGCTGGATGTTATTGTGGGATTTTGATCAAAAGCTCTCTCCGCCTTTGCTTTGCCCGAAAGGGTTTACAATGATTATTTATTTGTAACCTACCACTTTAGTTCACATTGCGGAATGCAAAAATCTATTATTCTGAACAAGAGGTATCGTATTGCCCAATCTTTCAGACACTCCATGTAAGATACTGATTTTAGCTACAGTGCTAGTGAGTCTGGACGCAGAACCCATGATGGTTGAAAAAGGTGAAGCAGATGATGCTTGGAAATACAATATGACCTAATTTGTAGTGGCGACCGATACGAAGAACTCTGCAAAGAATTCTCCATTGCAATGCAATGCAAGCTTCACAAGCTACCTGTCCGTTTGGGAGTAATGTAAACACAAACAAAGGCGAATCTAGCAGAATTTCCTGAAATGGAATAGAGTCACGTCATGTAGATTTCGCGGAATTCTATTGAGTAAGGTTTGCAGTTCTGTGCTCCAAGTTTTGTACTTCATATGAAATTTGTTTGTATAATAAATTAATAAAATACTCGTACTGTATAAAATCAGATGCAGATAACTCGTTGACCATAAAATAGAATCATTCTATCAAGGAACACAATATAACAGTTATCCCGGAGAAGTTAAGCAGAGGTATAGATACTATACCTCTGCTATACTTAATAGAACTCCCAAATTTCGACAATCATGTGAGGGCCAGCCTGTTGTCATCCACCGGGCATAAATCCCAACTCCGTGGTTACTACTGAGAAATTCAAAGTTCATATAAAAAACGATGAAAACAAATAATTTTTGCTGCACCACGCAACCTTTCAACTGGAACACTTCAACAACTCCCTCCAATAGAAAATCAAGCATCCTCCCCTGAGTCGTTAGTGAGTAATTAGTGGCATATAGTCCATTCCACCGGCTCATCCCAAATGTCTAATACCAGCACATACAGGGCCATTGTCTTAAGATGGCACGCTCCTGTAGATGCCCTAATGATCTGGCTGGCTACCAAAATGGCTGGCTGAGATGTAATTATAGCCTGATTCACTTGGATAGCACCCGTATAGGTGTTATTAACTGGCAGACATTTGGAGAGGTCAATGGTGAAGAGATTTTTGGTACGAAAATTACAATCAGGATTTTTAATTGCTACACAATTGATGCTGCAATGCTATGGTTCCTTTACTTGCAGATGATAATTGAGATTTACAGTGTCATTAAGTATTTTATTGTTAGGTGGATGGAGCTTGTAGTTTAAGGAATTAATTTAATTACGCTATATAGATTCTGACCTTTGTTTCCTGCAAAGTTATTATCTATTTATTATATTATAGCTATTCTTTGGTAATTATAAATAACTAAAAACCCGCAAGAAGTACTCATTATTATGCATAGCCTTTAAGTATTTAGAGCCAATCTTGAAATCGAGAACAAAACTAAATAAATAGAGTTAATTGAATTGAGATATCTGATAAAATCAAAGACCTTTAAATATACTTCAAATTAAATTAAATTCCGTTTGGCGGAGCTTCTAATTGTAAAACACATCCAAACAAATAAAACACTTCGTTATAATCTTCAAACATATAAGAGTCCATTACAAAATGTGTTTCTTTGAAATATTCTTTAAAAAGTAAAATAAAAATTTCGTTTGAAACAGTTTCTCCTAATGTGTTCCACGAAGTATTTACGCGAGCTTTATTTTGTAGTTGATCAAAGGACTTCTTATTCATTCACAATCACAAGTTACTTCAATATACGCAAGTAAATCTTTTAATTTATTTGTATATTACTCAACATCAGTTCGATCCATTTGATCATTTCATTATAAGTAACATCAGCTCTCACTGTTGTCTTACTTAATTCATTTGAACAATGAGTTGGTTTATTCATCATAACCGTCTTACTGCCATTTTCGATAACTTACTTTTCGCTTTCAATAGGTTGCTATGTTTGTCTGTTTTTACGGTCAACGGTTAGAAACAAACGGTCACAGAAAATCTTTCTTTTATTTTTCTATGAATCATGTAACAGGTATGTGACGCGGATAGGATATTTCAAGCTAACTTTGTTTATAGAAACACCGATAAGTACAAGCTTAGGCATATTAACTGACAGTTTTACGTAAGTAAGTTTTAGTAACGGGCCTTAGTCGTCCTTCCTTCTTTCTTTCGACTAGGAAGTATTTGAATTATATCATCTTTATCTTGCTTTGCGTATTTTACAAAATCTGCCTTGTTTCAGTCATCACCATCTCTATTGAAGACTTTTTTGCCATTTTCATTGTAAATAAATATTCCCTTATTCCCTTTCCCCAAGCCCTGGTATTAATGAATGAATTATTGAATCTATGCTAATTCGCTAGAACTAAGTCTGGACACCTGGGACAGCCGCGTCAACTTGATTAATGATCAGATTCGGAGTTTTACTTATTTTAATTAATGTTGTTCAATTATTTGCCGTGTTTGCGTCGTTCGGCTTAGCTAATAGAACATTGCTTGAAGTTTGTCCTGGTTTTAATGAATAAATTAGGGAAATTGAAACTGTCGTTATGTTCCTTTTTGTCTTTGCTGAATCCTGGATGAACTAGACTGTTTTTTTGCAGGCGTTTTGCACTGGCGGACTAACACCATCGCTCGTTGACGTTGCTAGTGCTACCATTAAAAGACATAGTGCCTTCATTCTTAGTGAACGCAATAGTTCGATGAACTATGGCTGTGTGACCTATTCAGTTCAAAAGGTGAACCTTTGTCAATAAAATAGACCTAAGTAAACACGCTAGAGTTATTTTCCGAACTCCTCAACGATGTTTTCACGATAAATCTTGTAATAGTTTGACTATTCGACCAGTTATGTCAATAAAAGATACTAGGGCACTATTACATAACAAGAGTTCTAGATTACAATTTCTGTAGTATGAGCACCTAGTTCCAATATTCCAATCAAATTGTCTTTTTGACCCAAAAAACATTTTCAATCATCCATAGTCCGTACCCGGTACCAGGGCACCATAGCACGAAAGAGTTAATATTGCAAGTTCCACAGACGTATATCATGAAGAAGCTAAGCTAGAACCGTGGTATTGTCTGTCTGTCCTATTTAGTGCTTGACGTCAGAAATAGCGACCAGCCGACAGCACTGCGCTGTTGTATGAAAGTGTACAAGTATAGTGAACTAGTATAGCGGCTAGTATAGTCATAGTTGAAGGCTGTGGATATGATGAATGCTTTGCAGCAGAATTTTATTGTGGGACGGTTTAGAATGTTGGAGAATTTAGGAATGGAGGAGTAAAGTCCAGTGGAGTATTGTGAGGAATTTCGCAATGCGCGATTCGTTCATGAAATATTAAGGATGGAAGTTTTTAAATTAAAGTAGGTTGTAGAGTTCGATGATCCTTCTGTAAATCAGAATGTTGCAGAGGTTTTCTGGATATGAAAATACATTTTTCGCACAGGACAAATAAAGATCAAAGTACACAAAAAGAAGGCTGTTCAAGAAAGTGTTCGAGTAGTGGGAACTGTGTACTCCGTGTTACCTGTAACTCCTGACCAGTTCCAATGAAATATCAGAATTAAACGTAAGTGACATAATTTCCCGCAACATAACGGCACATACGGAATCAGTTACGCACAGCTGCGAAGACATACGACATATACATATGTATCTATAGGACGTAGGACACATGTCATTACCTTTCAACTACTGTTTCACGTGCGACTGTCGTGATTTACCTGTGGTACTCGACTGCTGATGGTACATGGCTAAAATCAAATATACCTGCGTTTTTATTATGACCAAATGCAGCCAGGATTGCTTTCTACGTAATTTGCGAAGAATAATTTTGGAACACAATATCATTGATAATACCCCAACTAGATTTAACATGTTATAAAGTTTGAAGGGATCTGATACTTTACATAATGTTAATATAATAATGAAAGGTCTCGCATTTTGAAAGGAGATTCACAAAGTGTTTCCTGATGTGATTTCGCGAGTTCTAACACCAACTCACAGCTGAACAAAGTGTAATTTATGATGCAGCACGTATTTGCCAATAAACCACTTGTTATCCAAAATAATTCCAAACTTTGACCTGCCAAAAACAATAGTTTTAGTCGCAAAACTTGTAGGAATAACTTACGCATTTAGCAACGAGGTGTCAGCTGTATTTGCGTGTCGCGTCGTTCCCGCGTTTTATTCGAACGCCGCCATCTTTGTACGTGATTTGCCTACAGTCTACACATTTCTAGGTTTACTGCTTTACTACTTTGTCAGATTTCCAGACCGGTGTTGAATTGTATTATTATAACTAGATTCTAGTGGCTTTGTTCTTGAATATTCGATAGTATTTGGCGAGGTGGATTTAACACTATGAAGTTTTAAATTCAATAGTAGGTACTTATTATTGTCTTCTAGAAACATTTGCTCAATCTTTTTTGTGTTGATGTTATTACCAAATATAAGTAGGTAATTATAGGTGCTAATAATTATAAATCATTTGATATCAGTTTAGTTACTTTTATTACTGGCGGAAAAAGAACAATTAAATCCCATTCTTATGTATTTTCTTTTATACTTAGGTATCCAAAACAGTAGTTCTCCCAAATATGTTTTTACTACACTACAATTAAGTATACCAAACCACAACCATTGTTACTTTTAAAACAAGTGAAATAACACACTGACATAAAAATGAACACTTAAAAGCCCCCCAGGGCACCCAGTATTAACTAACATGCGGCGAAATATGGAACTAAAATAAAATGTACCGAGTTTGACACACAAATGAACGTTTTCCATAGCAACCAGCGCCACCTTTACATGTCAAGTAACACAGGTCGTTTTGTAGACTCATAAAAATGGCGCCAAAATAAAAAGAATTGACCTCAAAAAGCTTGTCGACAATGGCTCGTTTTCCAATCCCAAATGTGATTCAGTGTGGTCGCTGCTGATCCTTATTTGGGAGAGGTGACATCATATAGGTACGTGTCGAAATGGTGACTGTGAAACATTGTTAAAATAAAATAAAAAGTTTCCGAATGCCTGAATGTCGGGTCGGTTAGTTCTGTTCGTTTTTGGGTGTGTTTAAGTTATGGACGCCTTTTTTTTGTATTTATTAACTGACTTTAGTTGCAAAACTTAAGGATTCAATGGCTAATCTTCTATTATATAAAAATGAAACCCGTTTTCCGTTGTCACGACATAGCATGAAAACGGCTTGACCGATTTGGCTGATTCTTTTTTTGTTGTGTTCGTTATTGTCAGGAGAAGGTTCTTATAAAAAAAAAGTTGTAGTAGGTAGCTTTTTCCCTCTTATGTGACGCAGACGAAGTTGCGTGGGTCAGCTAGTCTATAAAATAACTAGCGGACGTCACGCGGTTTCACACGCGTAATTCCCGTTCCCGTGGGAGTACGGGGATAAAATATATCCTATGTTACTCGTGGATAATGTAGCTTTCGAATGGTGGAAGAATTTTTAAAAAAGGTCCAGTAGTTTTTAAGCCTATTCATTACAACCAAACAAACAAAGTTTTCCTCTTTATAATATTAGTGTAGATATAATAACGTAGCATCACCCGTAATTTCCGAAGGCTTAATGGGAAGCACCAGGGTAGCTCGCAATTCCAACTTTCTTAGGGTTTTGGCAATTTGCAGGTTACGAATCATGTTTTAATCAACATGAATTATTAAAGCGTTACGAGATTCAAGGCTTGGAGTCTAGACGCAACCTTCTGATGGCCATGTTGCTGCATGGTCTGTGTAATAACAGATTTGATTGTCCTGATATCACTAATAACTTATGTTACACTGTACCTAGAACTACGATGCGCCGAGAGGCGCGCGTGCCCCGGCTGTTCCACACCGCAAGGTGTAGAACTCACGCTGGCGCAAGGGCGCCTCTCCGACGCATCGTAGATACGTATAACACACATTTTATCGAGCTTGATATTTTTGCGCTTACACTCGTTAAGTTCAAAAAGATGGCTATTGAATCTTTAAAGTTGCCATCTGATACCTTTTATCCCAAAATTACTGAGTCTCTCTTAATTTTTCGAACATTAATGCACGCATTTAACTATTCTTTTGTTATTATTTCGCGGATATTGGTGTGGGTTACACGTTTATTTAGTTTTAAGCTTAATCTGTCATACTTTTATTGTAATGTGTAACTGTTTAATGTCCCAATAAAGTAAAATAAAAAAATAAAATAAAAATAAAAACATAATTATAACTGATACGAGTATTACCCGATACAGACCTGCAAATTACAATAAAACCTAAGAAAGTTGGAATTTCGCAGTCTCCCTTATTACACTATTTTTCGCCAGAAATGTTTATGTACGATTTAATAGTGAGCTAGTCTATTGCCGGTTACTTAATGTATCATTACTTGTTATTTAATTATTCTAATAAAAGTAAGGTAATAGTAATGATTCATTATCGCTAAACGCTGTCAAACTTGCTTCATTTCATAATTATACAAACCGCAAAATTGCATTAGAACGTATATCAGAGTGGTTTTAAAGAACTTCACCAATTAGGTATCAATAATTTTAACGTGTGCCATGTGTTAATAATATTCTAATTGCTTTTTAATTTTGTTTCAGGTAATTTACAACACCAAAAGGAGTGATGAACATCAAATTGTTTTAAAAATGAAGTGGTCTGCTTAAAAGTTATCAAATTAGTAAGTCAAACTACAGACACCAATGTCATTTGCGGACATGCTACGACCTACAAATCTATCCAAAGAACATTGTTTCAATAGTTAAATAAGCACAACATATTTATAATAAACTACGTGATAAATTAAATCAAAAATGTAAATCGTAATGTACTTACTCGTAGCAAACAAAATGCCGTTGCTGATGAAATTACAGCAACCGTATTACAGCGTGTTCAATAATAAGGGATAAAACCTCTAGAAAAGCAAAGAAATGCATGCATGCACTACAAATAAAAACCAATTGACTTTGCATATAAATATATTTTAAATAAACTCGGTGTTGACATCGTCAACGGTTGCAAGTTGCTCAAATAGAATGACTAGTCTAGACCATACTCTAGACCATGTAGCCGCCCTGGTTGTACTGGTGGCCGTAGCCAGAGTGGCCGGCGCCGTAGTTGTTGTGGCCGTACATGCTGTGGCCACCGCCGCCCATCTGCGAGGCGCCTCCGATGTCGTGACCTGAAGACTGGTGGTGGTGGGTCTCCTGACAACGAAGCAAGATGTTAATGGCATGAAACATTTTACGATACCGTTTTTTGGACGAAAAAAAAAACAGGAAAATATATTCCTTTTGTGAGCTTTTTCTCTATAATGTGTGTGACGCAGACGAAGTTGCGTAGGTCAGCTAATAATAAATATAAAGTGTTAGTTAATCACCTGATCAAAGTCGCTCTCCTGGTGACCAATATTGTGTCCAACATTGAGGGCGCCGCCACCATAGCCGCTGCCCCCATAGCCGCTGTTCTGGCCGACGTAGCCTTGCTGTCCGTAGCCGCCGCCAGACCCGTATCCCCCGCCGACACCTCCCAAGCCCCCAAGACCTCCTAGACCCCCTAATCCTCCGAGACCAACACCAGCCCCAATGCCTCCAAGTCCTCCAAGTCCTCCGAGGCCTAAACCAACGCCAGCACCTGAAACAAATGGGTAAAGTTTCAAATAGTAGAAAAAGTCACAAAACCACGGCTGTAATCTCCGAAAGATCTTTTACGAGGTCAGCGGTGGGTGTCTGACCATCCACCACATTCTGAGACCCACCTCCGTGTTTAAATCGACTAACGATTTACCCAGCTGTCAATATCTTTGGAAGTCAAATGAAGGGTATGAAGGCATTTGCTCTATATAAAATACTGGCATCTGCGTCCGGTAAGAATTCAAGCCGTCCCCACGGTAATTGAAAAAGGGCTAGGCAGAAAATTATGTATTATGAAAGAAGATAGTGTACCTGCTCCTAAACCGCCGAGTCCACCTTCTAGGCCGAGCCCGCCTTCCAGGCCTAAGGCGTAAGGCTTGGCCTGGACCGCGGCCACGATAGCCATAGCTGCGATAATCTGGGGGTAGAAAAGAGTATTAGTTGGAAGTCTAAGAAGAAAATGAGGTCGAAAAATAAAACAGAGCATCAACAATTTCGATGGCTTTATGTTGAGACTAGACATTATTGTTATTAATATCATAATTGATTGAGAGGATTATATTCAAGAAGTTATCAGGTCAATATCAGAATTGATAGTAAATGAATTCAGGAAAATTAATCCAATGGAGAAGTTTCTCATGATAATGAGACTATGAGACAAGTTTAAATTTAAGTTCAGATATTTGAAGTGTATCGATATTAAAAATATTAGTTTTGAAGAGCTAAGAGAGCCAACGAAGACGTTCAATGGCGACAAATTTTGCTTTTAGAAATTAATATAACTAAGAGACAACTTACCATGCACTTCATTGTCACTATTGTATCACAGCTGATTACACAATGTCTTCATCCACAATACACCTATCTTATATACCTCAATAACATCAAATACTAATCACTAATAAACGAGCTCTTAACGATCCGGCCTGACGACAGTGGTAATGCGCTCAACTTTAGGGAATGCTGTCACAAACGAGATTTCTTCTTGTAAAACCCTAATCGATGTGGTTTCCCAAATTATGCGTTTCTACTGGGAAGTGTGACGTTGGTCCTGACCTCATTTGAAACTGATATTTTTCCAGTTGTTAAGTTTCCGCCACTTGTGATAGAGGTCATAGTAAATTAATAATAATTTTTTTGAGTAAAAAAGCTATCCTTTGTTTAATGTAGAAGGTTTCTTAAAAACTTGATAATTGGACGTGCATTTTTCGTGAATTTGACTGCATTTATTTGAGGTAATATGTTGGAGAATCGATCTTCAATGAAAAAGGTACTAATGTCAAAAACTATGCGTTTGGAAGAAACAGGCATGCTGACCTTAAAAATATTGGCATAAGGGCAGGACCGTGATGAGATGCAGTTGCAGTGATTACATAACCTATGTTTACCAGTGACCTTCCAGGTGTTCAATTATTACAAAAGCATACCTTCATCGATAAACACAGACGTCTTCAACTCATCCATTTAAATAGCTCCATAAAAATCTAGTGTCCGTCTCCCATACAAATTCACAAGAACCTTCGACAAATTCTTAAATAAGCTAACATTAATTGAACGACAGGCATTCTATGGGGAACACAGCGGATTTCTTTGCAGATATTAATTAAGCCGGGACAGCCGCCATCATTGAATTCTTCTCTAATGAATAGGTAACGAGTCTGCCTGCCCCGTTGCGGCCAAGGGATTAACTTACAGGATAAATTGTACGGGAATTTTATTTTATATGGAGTTGTTTGACTAGACGGCTCTGTTATGTAAACTAGCCAGAATATATATTTTTAATGAAACAGTTGTTACGTTTATTCGTGACGGTTCCTCGGATCTTATCCCACCGAATAGTGTAAGATCGAAACTATTCGGTCCCATCTTGTAATTTCTTAAAACAGTTGTACAAATGTTCACAACTACGCCCCACAATGCTATGTCAATAAGATTAAGCGCCAAAATGTCCTTGTCGGTCTGTGCATTTGTCTCTTTGTCTCGTAAGTCATCGTTTTGTTCAAGTCTCCTTTTTAATTTACATAAATTGCATATATTTCAATTTGATCACCACTCTTTCGTGTCTGATAAGTCTCACCCGCTATCAATGTGAAAAAGATATGTAATCTTCTCAAATCTAGAGTACAGTACAGTTTAGGTCAGATTAATCCCAAACAAGCTATACGCCCAATTGACTTTCTCATCAGCAAAAAGTTTCAACTCCTGAGATGAATGTCCAAAAATTCTTCCATAATGCTTAATTTCTGTGTAAAGAAACTCTCTTGCTTTCCTTTCTTCTAGCTAAAGCCAGCAAGTTGTACGTTGTCACTCATGTAGATATCTGGTGAGTTGTAATTGTAAGTGGACCTAGAATAACCACCTGTCAACTTGCTCTCTTTATAGGTAACAAACTGATTTAGACCTTTTGCATCTATAAATTAACTGTTTATCATGTGTCACCTGTAAAGTCTAAAATATTCTGTGAAGTCACAATCTAATTCAATCCCTTCGTTATTTCAGTGATACCCATTTTGCGAAACTACGTGGTTTTCTAGTCGTACTACACACACCGGCACAATTAGGGGAACACAAAAAAAAAGGTTGTTTTTTTTGTTACTCGTGAGTAATTCGTCAAGTGGTTCATTTATTTAAAATGTTACCCTCGTATAACATAACATGTTGAGACATTTTAACATTTTTCAATGATCTAACAGAAATTATACTCTCTTTAGTTTTTGTTGACAGTCAGCGCTTTTAAGTGTTTTTGATAAGGATTTTGTTTGTGCAGTCAATAGTGGCCCTAGCTTATCTTGTTGTTATTGTTTGAAGAGTTAACATTGTATTGCATACAAAATGAGTGATTTGCCAGCAACCGAAGTCGCCAGAGCTGTGACAATGATCGAGGAAGGTCACACATACCGTTTAGTGAGTCGAGCGTTGGGTGTATCAGTATCTGTGATCCACCGTAATGTTAAACGATACAGACAGACAGGATCCTACGTGCGGAGGCGGGGACAAGGCAGAAATCGTGCAACCAGTGCCGTAGACTAACGTTTTATAAGGGTGCAAACGTTGAGAAACCGTCGTCAAACAGCTGTCCAGACCCGAAATCTCTTGGAAGAAGTGCGTAACGTGCGTGTAAGTGAACGAACAGTAAGAAAAAGGTTAAACGAAGCTGGTTTAAAGTCGTATGTACCAGCTAAGGCGCCTAAACTTGAGGTAAGTCATCGAGTTGCAAGATTAGCGTTCGCTCGTAAGCACCAAGATTGGTCCGATGAATGGGGTCGAGTTTTATTCTCTGACGAAAGCCGATTTTGTGTGAATTTCATCAACGGGAGGGAAAGGATGTGGAGGTATCGAGGAGAACGGTACCATCAAGCCAATTTTACCGAAACGGTGTCGTATGGTGGAGGGTCCGTTATGGTGTGGGGTGGCATAAGTTTAACAGCTCGTACAGCTTTGGTCATCATCGATGGAGGTTCTCTGACTACACACAGATACGTAACAGAGATCTTGGAACCCCATGTAATGCCTTTTGCCCCATTTATAGGCCCAGATTTTGTGTTCGCGGGTCTGGACAGCTGTTTGACGACGGTTTCTCAACGTTTGCACCCTTATAAAACGTTCGTCTACGGCACTGGTTGCACGAGTTCTGCCTTGTCCCCGCCTCCGCACGTAGGATCCTGTCTGTCTGTATCGTTTAACATTACGGTGGATCACAGATACTGATACACCCAACGCTCGACTCACTGAACGGTATGTGTGACCTTCCTCGATCATTGGCACAGCTCTGGCGACTTCGGTTGCTGGCAAATCACTCATTTTGTATGCAATACAATGTTAACTCTTCAAACAACAACAACAAAATAAGCTAGGGCCACTATTGACTGCACAAACAAAATCCTTATCAAAAACACTTAAAAGCGCTGACTGTCAACAAAAACTAAAGAGGGTATAATTTCTGTTAGATCATTGAAAAATGTCAAAATGTCTCAAAATGTTATGTTATACGAGGGTAACATTTTAAATAAATGAACCACTTGACGAATTACTCACGAGTAACAAAAAAAAACAACCTTTTTTTTGTGTTCCCCTAATTGTGCCGGTGTGTGTAGTTAGCTTCAATGTTTTCTGTAAGGTTGTTACTGACTAGTCTTTCTATGACTCTTTTGTGACGCAAATATACGGAAATTTGCTTGGGTTTACGAAGTTTTCATTAGGTTAAATTTTAAGAGGATATAAATTAGCCTTTTATGGTTAATTCTTGTAAGTTTCTAGATTTTGTCTTGTAAGGAGTCGATAGTTAGATTGTTGTATTATATGGGGGACTGCACAATGAAAAGTGACGGCTGACAGGGGAGAACGGCACAGGAAACATTATCCAACGAAGTAATGTGGGGAAAGGGCAAGCAGACGAAGTGTAGAAGAAGTTTGTATTGATAGCCACAGCCAAAACAATATGACTTCTACAAGTTCTAAGCTAAGCTAATGGGGAACAACCATGTTAGGCTGCTGATTCAGTTTCTTGGTTCTTGTATAAATGAGTTTCCTTTCGTTCCTAAGTTGACATTTACAGACACAACTCCAGTATAACACGTAATTCTTATTGTTAGCAACTGCAAGCAAGACTTGCTTGCAGTTGGTGACTTTCGAAAAACAGGCATCCTCATCTTAAGTGAACGTGTTTGTGTAACGTAAACGACTGCTCATCCTCTAAACAGTAGTAGCGCTATATATTCATCAGCGGTTGATTCAATTAACTGTAACCTTGGTTGTTTGTTTACATTGAATACATCTCGTTGTGTACCTACTGTTAAGGGCTTGCATGAGTCACAGACAGAAATAGAAGTCGTTGATGAAAAATTTATGGGAATAATAAGGGCAGCGGGATGGAATGAGAATGTCCAGTTATTTATTTATTACATTTAGTACAGAATAAACCATTGACACTAAATTATGTAATCCTTTAATTCGGTCTTCTCACTGAACCAAAAACATTCTAACATTATCGTTTTCCATTCATCAGCAAACATTCCAATCCAGGGTAGGTCTCCACGAGCGTGTTGAGCATCGGCAGCATACGCAGTATAGCGGAGGTGGATAGAGCTGCAGTGCGACACAATGTAGAATTAATCAATTTATGCTTTCTAGATTTCCATGGAGTTCCCTCTCCATACATCTCCATACAGATCTGCGTTTTGGTACGGGCAAACTAGCTGTTAGTTTCTTAATGACAGACAAACTATGACACCACAACCGGGCTCAACTCAACTGCTCCCGCTCATTTTGGACTCGCGGTATGAGTTTACTCAATTTTTCTTCAGTCGATTGGACGTCTGTAAACGGTTTAATTGAAATGTTTTATTTTTCCTCGTGTCTTTTTTTTAACTTATTTGAGAATAATATGGGTATTTTGGTATAGGCTTGTTCTTCGGGCCTCAATGTTATGCTAGTGGCTATTAATACTGATTCTATTATCATCACTATATGGGTTTCTTACAGGTTGAATGTTCTAATGTCATTATCGACTAGCCTGTACCATGATGGTGTCGACTTCTAACTGAATGCCACTATTGTACATAGGGCGACTTCCTATTTGACCTCCACAACCGAGTTGCTAGTGCAAAGAGAGAGAGGAGCTCGTGACTAAATAATAACTGCCGCTCTAGTCCATCTGTATGTTACGCCGCGCGCCGTGCTTGTGTAGGTCTGTCTGTGAATGAGTGACTAACCATTACATACCAAGTTTCCTCCGTGTCTCGGAAAGCATGGTAAGCAGTTGGCCCCGGCTGTCATTTGTAGATTTTTTGATAGTCGTTACAGGTAGTGAGTGGCTCAAATTTCTGAAAATCAGTCTTACCAAGGGGTATCGTATTACCCAGTACTAACTGGGTTGTGGAGGTCAGATAGGCAGTCGCTCCATGTAAAATACTGGTATTCAGTTTCATCTGGATAGGAAATATAGCAACATAGTTAGGAAATGGTCTAGGCAGGTGATGAACCCAGTTGCTAAGTAGCAGAAACACGATTTTTGAACCTTTTAATACAAGAGCTCTTGTTATTGTCACCGTAAAATTGTCAAACACGTTATATTACAATATAACGTGTTTTTTCCCGCGATATTGTAATGTCTCGAATTATTGTCAACTGAACATACGGAAGTATCTCTGCCCCCATAATCGGGACTTGGGGCACCCCCCCGTTAGGTTAGTTAGGTTCCTTTAAACCCTGCACTCGGAAATAGGGGCCCCGCGAAGCGGGGCTCCGTCGTCTACGCTTTTTAGGGGGAATATAAAGTGTTTTAAGGTTATGTTATATTAATCGGTATTTCTCAGGAATGGTGCATTATCTTTTCATGAGAGTTGTGCCACTGGGCAAGGGGGACCCCTCCTTCCCTCCACACCGCGTAAGTTGACTACCATCGCATGCATTTCACGAAAAATAATGCGTTTTGTTGTAAGCAGTATGTTCATTTGACAATAATTCGAGAGTTTACAATATCGCTAGAGATATTACAATATAACGTATTTGACAATTTTACGGTGACATTATCATGACGTCATAATCTTCTTAATCCTTGTAAAAAACTTGAGACAACTCTTGAGAAACCTATATCTCCTATTCTCAGCATTCAATTCATTTTCCTGTTTTCAATAACATGCGCTTATTCGCCGAACTAAAGAATTCTGTATACTTTTCTACGTTGTATGTTTATGCAACAGATCGCTGACACGTTTTATGTAAACCTGTTAATATATATAATATCTAGTAAGAATCTGCCACCACACGTGGTTCCACTCAAGAAATATGATGCGACCAAAAATTTGCCTAAATATATTATGTGGGTCAATCGAAAATGATCGTTAAGTAGTAGTAGTTAAAGATGTTAGTAGTTGTGGACATGATTAGTGATGTAAATATCGCTAATTAGACTGAAATAGACTCTAAATGGTTAGATTTAAGGGTTATGTTGGCAGTGATTTTGATAAGAAGTGTGTATTTTTTTTTTCATAACCTTTTGTTTGGTTTTCCTTATTTTTAGCAGAAATTAAGCGTGTGATATGTGCAAACTATTGACTTCACTTGTTGATTTGTTCAAAACCGGTCCCAATGGGATTAGAACATTAACTGACAAAATATGGATTTATGTACTTAGAAGTTGTACACTTCAGGACTGCGTCATTGGTTTAGTGGTCGCAAGCGAAACTGTTGAGCATGAGATCCTGGGTTCGATTCCTGGTTGTTTTTTAGAAAAGTGTTATTCGGTTTTTCCATCAGGAATTTTTCAGTAGCAGCAAAAGAGTCTGTACGTATTTGTGGGCGCGTTCCTTGAGGCGGCGAGCCGCCCATTGCCTGAACGCGCCCCAGAAAGTGGTGGCCGTAAAAATGGTCCGTGTGTACCACACGATCTCCCGCGAGGCAGCGGGCCTGCTTGCCGGATTGCCGCCATGGGATCTGAAGGCGATAGTCCTCCCGCGCCTGCACGAATGGCGTGCGGCCCGGTAGATGGCAATAGGCTCTCGCCTACATAACTGGCGAAATATGGGCGTGATATTGTGCTGACTAATAATTTTTCAACTCTGATCACCATCTTTTACACAGTTTTTATCATATTATACAAGCATTGTAGACATGGGCGCCACGCCGGCGTAGCCGCGCCGCGTCTAGCGGCGCGCCGCCGCCGCCGCCGCAATTTGCCGCTCGGCGTGAGTTCGGCTCGTATATGTCATTTTGTTTTTGTTTCTACTGGTTTTACCACGTTAAGTAATGAAATGGCGAGTTTAATAAATACTGGTGTAAGTTAACTCTCTGTATCTTATGTGCGAGAAGTTGTAAAATAGGATGATTTTCCCGAATACACCAATGGTTCTTCATCATTCCTAAAGCAAACTTTCTAGGGAACAGTGGCGGTGCTGGATATAGAATCGAAGATGATCTACTAGACGAAGAGTGTTGGCGATGGCCCTGAAACAGGCACCGGGTGATGACGAAATTATGGCCGAACTCCTGAAGGCGGGTGGAAAATCGGTACTATAGCCATGTAAGCATTTTGATTCCGTCATTCTCGAGGGTATGCCTGCACAGATCCAAATCCAAAACCCCGAGAGCATTCAGCTTGAACTCTAGAATCGTTTCGAGTGCCTATGAAGCTCAGTGGACGAATACAACGATGGGTTCGTGGAAACTGTCCATACGACCGGGTCTAAGTTCTTCAAGACACGTCGTATAGATCAGAAAAGGAGGTTCTCCGATCAAACTCTCAAGCTCATGAAGGACCGGCGTCTTCAGACGAGGCGTTGAAATACCGGCTTCTTAATAGACAGATCTCTAAATCCTTGAGAGCGACCTCCGCCGCTTTAATACCGCACGTATTAAAGACGCTTTAGAAAGTATTAGAAGCGGAACAAAGGCTCCAAAGTATTTTCAAGAGATCTGGCTATTGGGCAGAGCCAGCTCACAAAACTGAAGACACCGATGGCAAGATCTTATCCGCCAAACCAGAGCTACTGAGGGAGATCGACAGCTTCTATAGACAGTTGTACACGTCAACCAGGAAATCCGTTGACGACCTAGCAAACGACCCAAAAGCTAGACTGACCCGCCGTTATACCGAAGACATCCCGGACGTCTGACTGTACGAGATTAGAATGGCTATGAAACAGCTAAAAAACAACAAGGCACAGGGTGATGACGGAATTACGGCCAAACTCCTGAAGGCGGGTGGAAAACCGGTACTGAAGGCCCTGCAGCTTTTTAATTTCGTCATACTCGAAGGGAAAACGCCACAGGCATGGTGCAGGGGTGTGGTGGTACTCTTCTTCAAGAAGGGCGACGAAGAATTACAGGCCTATCTCACTTCTAAGCCATGTCTACAAGTTGTTTTCAAGAATCATCACAAATCGTCTCGCGCACAGGTTTGACGATTTCCAGCCATCCAACCAAGCCGGTTTCCGAAAAGGCTTTAGCACCGTGTACCACATACATACGCTTCGGCAGGTTATACAGAAGACTGAAGAGTATAACTTGCCTCTCTGTTCAGCGTTTGTGGACAAGGATAAAGACTTTAATTTGATCGAGACCTGGGCTGTACTGCAGTCTCTCCAACCGTGCCAAATTTACTACCGTTACATCGAGGTGTTAAAGTGCTCGTACAAAAACGCAACCTGACCGTCGGAACCTATCCTTCTGCAGCGAGGTGTAAGACAGGGAGACTTCATATCTCCGAAACTGTTCACCGCTGCAGCACTGGAGGATGTCTTCAAGGTTCTGGACTGGAGAGGGCTAGGCATCAACGTTAATGGCGAGTACATGACTCATCTTCGGTATGCTGACGAGCGACGTCGAGTTTTCACTTAGTGATGTTGGTCGAGTCGAGTTCTGTGGTTTAATTTGTAACACCTTCTTCAAACTCCGCCACGCCGCCGGCGTCACGCCGCCGCCGGACTAAATTCAACAGCGCGCCGCCGCTGCCAAATTTGGAGGCGGCGCCCATGTCTAAAGCATTGTGCAATCAACCGGTATTCTTTTAATAGAACAATGAAATTCAATTATGTCGGTAATTATGAGGGAACCAGATGATATTATATTACGATGACAGATAACTAATGTTACACTACTGATAACAGTGATAACCAAAGGTAGCACGAACATGCTACTGTGGCATTAACACTGCTAGTGTCATAAATCATAATGATACTGTCAAATAACTGGCATGAAAATGAAAACATATGTATATGTAGCAGTGGCGAGGGGATCATACAACTCGAAACCTACCGGCTTGCCTTCGGAACAACCACTGTACTGGAGTCTACTATTGCCAAAAGTAAAACGATTTAGGTAATTCAGTTTCAAAACTACAATATGTTCGATATACATGGTTTTTAAAACATTATTGAAAGTTTGCTCCGGACCGCCTTATCATGTTACAAAAATGTATCCTTCGCTACTGATATGTACCTATACGTTATGTTAGAGTGATCTACCAACAGACTGGTCCCACCTATCTAGTTGTAACTCACCAGCCATCACAATAAAAGGTGTCTTCTACCTAAAACCAAGTTAAAGTATTTACTTCATTATCATCGTCATCATTTCAGCCGAAAGACATCCACTGCTGGACATAGGTCTCCCCGCGCGTGTCGCCACATTGACCGGTCCCGTGCGGGGCGCATCCAGCGGATTCTTGCGACCTTCACCAGGTCATCGGTCCACCTAGTCAGAGGTCTTCCAACGCAACGTTTTCCGGTTCGTGGTCGGCACAACCCATTTAGAACTGTGTAATACAATAGGTACCCCTTGAAAAGACTGGTTGTTAGACTTTGGGTCACTGACTTCTTGTAAATACTGTCTAAGATCTACAAATGACAGCCGGGACCAATTGCTTAACGTGCTTTCCGAGGCACGAAGGAAATCCAGTATGGTGGTCATCCATCCGCAGACCAACCCAGGCAAGCACGGCAACTCAAGTAACATAAGCGAACCTAGAAAAAATTAAATACCTCATGATCAGGATAAGGTTTGTCTTTTTCATAGAACTATAAATTAAAAGACGAACACGTAAAACCAAACAAAATGAAAGGTGGCGTTAAAAGAGAAATAAATCAACTTTTCTCGTATTTTCTAGTGCAATGGTAGTGTTAGCACACATTCATTTATAGTAGATGTTCACTCTGAGGTAGAATCACTAAGCAAAGACCAGAAGGTCTATCGGGAACTCAAAATCATTATGTTCTAATATTATAAAGCTGAAGAGTTTGTTAGAATTGAAAAATTGTTTTGATGTTGTGGTTAGTCCATTTATTGAGGAAGGTCAGGTTAAGTCGAGCAGGTCAACTAGAAATAAATAATCACGTAATATAAGTAAGTGACGGTATAACTTTTGTTTCTACTCGCCTACATTGATACAAAGAAACCTGTAGGGTGGCTTTTTATTTTGTAACCAAAATTGCCACATGTCAAACTATATATTTTGGACCCTGTAAGCTCGGACTGTATATTGTCCTCTCTTCTTTATTACTCAAGTTCGATGCAACATTCAATATTTACTAGAGCTTAAAATTGATTTCCGAAACCCACATCCCAAAAAATACTAGGAAGACACATACATAATATCGTATCCACTCCTATATGAATAGTTACTAAATATTTTTTGCTCGTTCCTATTTAATTGGACCGTGTTGGAGATTGGAAATCCTACTGGGTTTTATTTAATGTGGCTTCCATTCCCCGTGTGTTGAGTGTGAAGGTAGTGCAAACTTAATTACTACCCGCTCGTAAGCTCGTTCTTTTAGGTGTACCCTCTTCTCTGGTGGCTTTGCGAGCATGGTACTTTCCATGGTCACTGTGTATCTATACTTTGCTGAATATTATAGTAAATTTCTTTATTTTAATAGAGTTTTAGAAGGCATATTTTGTACTAACAGCTAGTACTAAAACTCTATCTCCTCTGTCCACGAGTTCGTTCGCGAAATTGAACAAGTTTCATAAAAACTTTCAACCCTCGTTTTTAACCCCTTTGAGGATGTATTCCCAAAAATGCTTTCTTTGTGCATACTTACGTCATTTATGGAAAGTTTGTGCATTTCAATTTCATGCTTATAGACCCAGCAGTTTCAGCTGCGCGTTGATCGATCAGTCAGCTAGTCAGTTTCTAACTTTATATTTAAAAAAATTAGACAACCGGCCCGCCGCGCCTTAAGCTAAGGGCAGCTGTCGTTGGCCCGATAAAAGACTCGTAGAAATCAATGTAGCCTAGTAGTTCTAGCCAATGATCACAATGCTTTAATGTACTTAACGGCAGGGACTCAAACTGTAACCGTAATGATATGTTTTTAACACTGTTTTTAAAACAGTTTCAACAGAAAAACACTTTTAGATGTAACAGATACAATAATGTTACCGAATCAAACTGTAACCTTTTATATAACCTTTTAATATGTGTAACTGAAATAATCAGATTTTCAACAGACTGCGACTACATTTCGGCTCCATCCAATGGCAACGCTGAGTTTACCTGTTAAACACTTGTTAACACTGTTAAACCTTTTATATCTGTTACAGATATGTTACGGTAACACTTTTGTAAGTGTTTAGGGTTAACACATTTTTATGTGTTACATATTTGATTCTGTTACCAATTCAACATGTAACACTTATAATTCTGTTACCTTTATGAAGGTGTTTTTAAGTCCCTGCTTTAACGGGTTATATGTCATTTATATCTTCGAATAATGTACCTAAGTTCATTTCTGACACTGATTTTATGGCAATCTACTTGGTCGCACTCCCCACCAGATACGCCATGTTAAGGCTGATGCTTCAAGGTGGTCCGCGAAAATCAGTTTTTTGCAATTTACAGGCCAATGCCTGTGGTTTGTATGTTAATTAAAATGTTGTTCCATTGTAAGACTTGTTATCATCATCATCATCAGCCTATAATGTTCCCACTGCTGGGACACGGCCTCCTCTCAATGAGAGGGAATGGGCTATAATCTACCACGCGGGCCCAGTGCGGATTGGTAGATGTCACATGTCTTCGAATTTTTGGTTCTAGGACATGTCGGTTTCCTCACGATGTTTTCCTTCATCAAATAAAATACACAAAGTAATGCGCCTGTCTGGGTTCGAATCCACGAGTTACTGTTCGTAAGTCGGGGCCGCCACCACTGGGCCACCGCTGCTCTCCCACTGGACTGGTAAGACTTGTGTTGTTAGAGAATTATAATCATCAAAATCATCAATACAGCCCTCCAAGTTCATAAAGATCGAGAAACGATTTATTCAAGGTCAAAAAAAAAATCTCGGTAAGTATACCCTGACGCTTTCACCTTAAATTGCAAAACTTTTCCTGCCCCTTAAAATTGTCCAGTTTGCTGGAAAGTCACTGATTGTAGTTTTCTATACTGATTGTATCTTCTCGTGTTACACTTTTGTTATTGGGTAGCAAACAGGCATCGGTGCACTATCATCTCAGAGAAAAATCTGGAAAGTCTCATGTGCCTGGAAACTGTTAATACACTCTTTAAACTTGGATAGAACAACGCTGATAAAACACAAGTAGGTAAGGGGTTTACCTAGTATTTTTCCAGATGAGCATCTTCAAAAACAGCTCCACTTGGTACCTACACTGCAAATTTCACCGAATTCTGATGCCACTTTTATCGAAAACCTAACCAATTAGCTATATTTCGCTATAACGACATTTTGATCTGTAAGTGTATGACGTGCGAGCGAGATGGATAACGTGGTTGGGAGTGAGATGGATGCCACCCCCACCCCTCGGCGCCCGTCGGCAGTACATCTCTCCGCCGCCCGAGCGTGATCCGAGCGTCAGTGACAAATAGTACGTGAAACTGTTAGGACGTCTTCATGTGTTATTTGTTGCGACCTCAAAAATATTGTTTTGAGAAGCACGGGCAGTTTATTTTATTCTTGTTGTCTCATTAATTACGTTTACGAGTTAGCAGATTGTCCAGGTGTGATTTGGTATTTATTTACCACCTGACACTTTGATAGTCATGATTAATATTCAAGTTTTAAAGCCATTTCGTCGTATTACCAAAATTACTCGATTTGAAAACCAAAACTGCAGCATCAAAAATCAATAACGTCTGCCATTATGGTCTAAAATTAATAACTGTCCGGCTTCTCTGATGAATGCCTCCCTCCGTCCATCTCCTGCTCCCTCGCCGCCCTCCCCCGCACACTCAACGATGGCGCCCTTTTGCGGAGCGTACGTCAGTACCATACCTGATGTGGTACCGATCAGACGCATCGGCACCGCATCTGGTATGGTACAACAAGAACTTGTATACACACACGCAGGTTATGCCTGTGTGTGTGATGTGTAGATACCTACACATACCTACTCGATGTAGGTAGGGTGTGTATGTCTACATTTTCATTGGATTGTAGGTTTTATTGGGGATGCTGATGTTTGATAATGCTTTTTCCTAGGGATTTATTGGATGTATCATTGAGATTAGTCCTTCTCGCGCTTAACTGATTAGATTTGCAATTAGGAATATGAACTTATATTGTCACTTACGGGATATCTTCCGTGATTATTTATTGAGTTGAGCTCCCGATATTTCGACGCTGTTGCAAGCGCCATGATCGCGGGTTGACTGGAGTATGCGGGTGGATGGAAATTAAATTGTTACGAGCAGACAAATCTGTCTACCCTCTTTCTTTGTCTTTTGCTACGCGCACTATTGGAACTCGACACTAAGTTCACTAAGTTTAGTTTTAAACTGTGAAAGCCTAAAACAGTGTTTAGGAATATGAAATTGTGGAGTCTGGGAAGAACAGCACCATTAATTATTCAGTAGGATTATAAACTTTTCTTTTAAAGCAATTGTATAAGTTTTTATTCCTGTAGGTTTAAACAACTTTATTAGAACTTAGCGCTCATTTGGATCTTAAATCTTTTATCGAAGAAACTGGCAATCCTTCTCGTTTCTTTTGTAGTAAAGTCTAGAGTCCCTTTTTAGATTTATGTCTTCATCAAGATTGTAGGATGGCTCAAGCACTATAAACTACCTCTACCTAGAAGTACAGATAGACTACTAACTCAGTCCCTCGAGACTAAGTTTTGGGAATAAACCCAATTATGTGCAATTAATTCTGCATTAAATAAAGACCGCTTAGTAGTTTACTAACTAAACGACTACTTCGCTATAATATTACAAGCTTACTGCAACTTCAATTTAAACCAACCACTATACACAAAAAGGAACTTAAAACCCTGAACTCAAGATTCATTATCGCTCAACGGCAAGAAAAACTGCTAAGAACATTTTTGAGAGCACTTTCCAAGGGTACTCGCCATTTACACAGTTTTGAGGGGCGAGTTCATCGCGGGGCTGAAATTAACACCCCCAAATACATGGACGACTACGGGTCTTTGATAACGAACATTTTTAATTGGCCCCTTTGCCTGTAATCCTGTGCTGTGCATGTTTTAATTCGGCGTTTTCATGTCAAACGAGGTTTTATAGCTGGAGCAGGTGGGGTGAGCTCAGCAAAATATGGATGGTTAAATCTGACTGGCGTGTTTTTCAGAAGTGTCATAAATTGGAATACTTCCCTAATTTACGATCTGGATAAACTGCACATTTTCGTGTGGCGTCACACGTAACAATTTTCAATAACTACATATTATAGAACAAAGTCCTCCGCCGCGTCTGTCTGTCTGTCTATTCGCGATACACTCAAAAACTATTGCACCGATTTTCATGCTATTTTCACCAAAAGATAGACCTGTTCTAGAAGACGGTTTTAGCCGCGGACATTAGCTAGTTTTCAATCAAATAAAGTGTTACACATTACCACCGCCGGAGATAAATTGAAAATAATTTCAATTTTCAAGGTTCGAGTTGTTCGATTTTAAATCATTTTTTGCTTCTTTCAATATCACATTGAAAAGAAGCGGCTTTGTCTGAATGACTTTGAAACAATTATTAATTAATTGTAAAGGTACTTGAGCAATACCATCTTTTGTTCCTTTCATAACTACACAACATCTTTGGAAGGTGCCTTTGTAGTAAGAATTGAAAAGATCTGTGTCCAATTATTGAATTAATCAGTCGTTGAAGCACCCTAACACTCCCATCGCCTTTGAGTATTGAGGATGGTCTGGTTAAGCAGAAGCCAGCATCATTAGTTGACTTACGAGATGCCATCAAGAAAAAGAAAACGGACCGCAAGGCTTGCTGGAGATGAAAATACTGATATGGGTGGCAGTGAGAGTGCTAAAACTACAAACAATCACAAAACTACGAGTAACACTTTTATTCTATACTAGCGGACGTCCCGCGGTTTCACCCGCGTAATTCCCGTTCCCGTGGGAGTACGGGGATAAAATATATCCTATGTTACTCGTGGATAATGTAGCTTTCGAATGGTGAAAGAATTTTTAAAAACGGTCCAGTAGTTTTTAAGCCTATTCATTACAAACAAACAAACAAAGTTTTCCTCTTTATAATATTAGTGTAGACTAATACTGATATACTAATTAAGAGGAAATATTTTTTTATTTGTACTGAATAAGCTCCGAAACTACTGGGCGATTCTAACATTTTTTTACCAAAAGAAAGCTGAATTATCAGGAAATTAAATGGCCACAAATTATATTTATATCATGAGAATTATCTGTAGATATCACAATTTTTGCGGACGAAGTGTTTGTGTATAAATATGCCCCTGAGCTAAAGCTAAAGTTGTGCCATAACGTTTTACAAAGCGTTTCTAATTAACTGCCATTTAGGACATTAGCAGCATTATCGCGTAGTTCACAAACTCATTATTATTGCCAAACTTCTGTCGTTCTGTCAAACAACTTTGTTTGTGTTAGTTCACTTCTGTATTATTAATTATTTATTTATGTTACTTTTACGAATTTGTTTTTGCTTTGATTGTGATTTATTGACGGTTTCGCTAGGCAGTGGAAGTTTTACTGAAAAATCTTCCTTTGACTAGATATTTATGTATTAAGTAATTAATTAGTGTAGCGAATTAATGGAATTTTCGTAAAGTATTTCAAATTGAGGTCTTATTAATTTAGAATTTGGGTTACTTATCGATAAATTAAATTCAGGATAGGTACAATTGTGGATCAAAAGACTATTCGTTTCTATGAACACGGCAGCAGGCAGCATCGTCTCTATCTATGGAAGCGTTTTCTTTCAATCGATTTCGGAATCGAAATACCTAAATGTCTCAAATACCTACATATCTTCTTTCTTTGGTATCAACAATTGTTAGCAATTAAATGTTGATCTCAAAACAAAGTTTCTTCACGAATCTTTGTACCAATTTCCTTCTAATTTCCTCTTCTTCGAGACTCGTCTATTTTCCTACGATTAAACTGCACACGGCTATCATCACAAACTGTTCTGCGGAGTATTCGGAGCTGCAGAGAGTAACAACACTCGGATCGTCTGCTAAGCACGGCGCCCATTAGCGGCATCGATCTGAGCTATTGTTTTACTTCGGGTGAGGTCTCTGTGGTGGCGATTTACAATCAGGGATGAAGAACTTGAGAAGCTCATGGCGTAATAATAACAAAAGCCGTGCCTCGGAAAGCACGTTAAACAGTCCCAGCTGTCATTTGTAGGTCTCTGACAACCAGTCTTACCAAAGAGTATCGTATCACCCAGTAGTAGCATGTCATATCCCTGCGACAAATCAATATTTTTTCTTTCTTTCTAATTATTGTTATTATTCCTGTGGAATAGAGCAATTATAATTTGATGGTTTGCAGAGGTAACAATTTATGTTTTGTGAGCAGTTGGTCTAACAAGAAAATTGCGTGTCAGTTGGTAGTTAGGTAATAGTCAGTTCCAGGCAGAAATACTAGCGTGTAATAAGAAGCCTTGTTAAAGGATGCCGCATTAATGAAAAGCCGGTTTTGGTCTTACTTCAAATATTTATAGTAGTAACTAGTTCTGCCCTTGTCCTTGGTTATTTAGGTGTATGTGTCACCGTAAAATTGTCAAACACGTAATATTTACAATATCGCTAGAGATATAACAATATAACGTGTTTGTCAATTTTACGGTGACATATGCACCAAACTTCTTCAGGCTTTTGGGTGAACTAAAAACATAGAACTCGCGGGACCGTCACCTAATGCTTCGTAGCACTCGTAGCCGATCCGCTACGGCGTAGCACCACTTAGGCGTGCACGTGGCACAACCCGTAGCAGATATAGATTACTTAGTTTTCACTTCTATCACCGATCCCCAAAAGACTACACCGTACCTTTTTTTTTGCCTCATTAAATTTATTAGAATATTAATTACATCTGGAATGCAACTAAAATGGGATTAGGACTGAACTCTCTTGAGAAATCATTTGTATTTGTTTGAACTAATGAGACCCTACGGGAATTACTAGTTACTAAAAACACAATAAAATCAAGTCAAAATACAATACTTATATTGCAAACAAACTGTAGTTACTGTATTCAAGACGATTATATAAATTGTTGCTAATGAATTTTATTTATTAGCAACAATCTATACTAATATCTATATTTATCTAGGAACGCTTTAAGCTATATAACATCACGCTATGACTAAAAGGAGCGGAGCATAAATGAGGAATTTTTATTCCCTTTGTGAGCTTTTTCTCTCTTTTGTGATGTAGACGAAGTGGCGTGGGTCAACTAGTGATATTATAAGTAAAAAGATGATAAATCTGCCTACCGATTTTCAATCGCTCCGCTAGCATTGAGACCCAACATTTTAAAGACAACTGCGCTATCATAATCGAGTTTCATTTTCCACTGAGGAGCGCTGAAATTCAACTGAAAGTTATTACGGTCATATTTTCATTGTAGACAGTTTTCTAATCTACGGAGTTGCACGAACTCTACATGTGTTTGTGTAAATGATTAAATTGTTGAACGTGAGTTTATTTTAGCCAACGATACCCAATTACTAAGGCTCAGCTGTTTGTCCGTTTGTCACAGGACTCACAGGGTTGTGTCTTTTGAACCATTATACCTATAGAAATAAAATTAACAGTGTGTTTATCTTTGACCGCTACAATAAAGTAAAAATTAAAGGGAGTCTGCGCACAAGAAAATTGTTTTTGTTGGCGTTCCATGTACTGAACCATTCGTGTACGAAGCAGACTCGTACTTAACCAGTTTTTTTAGTTTGTACAATTTTTTTGCTTGAGTCGAGTTTTGCCTATCAAAAGTAAGTACATTTTTATTAACCTACAAATTTTTTTCGTTATATTTTAACATTTTAATATAATTTGTCTGAAACTAAAAGACTTATATTAAAAATAAAAACGTATTATGTTTTCATTTTGTAAAAGTTATTTAAAGTTTTACAACGTTACTGAGGCACTGTTTCTTTTGTCTGTGCGACATTGCAAGTTGGTTTTTGATAATATTTGCGTTCAGAAATTCATTTGCAATGCAAACTTTTAACCTGAGTAACTAAAATTTGAGTGAAGCGGGGTCGCGGCTGGCCACGAAGGAGATGGCAGAACGGACTGGACAGGTCCGTCCAAAATGGGCGAAGGGCGCGCGGGTTCGCGAGAAATGGAAGCCTTTGTCCAGGAGTGGGACAGAGCGGGCTAGGAAACTATAAATTCATTTTTAATATAATGAGTATCTGAATTGGTGTAGTGGTTGCTTTTTTCACGGGGTCTTAAATTCCTCCACGCGGGCCCAATGCGTATTGGTAGATGTCACATGTCTTCGAATTTTGGTTTTAGTAAATCACGATGTTTACCTTCACCGTTTTGAGAGCAGTAGTGATGTTATAAATTGCACAAAGTAATGCGCCTGTCTGTGTTAGAACCCACGACTTTCTGTTCGTAAGTCGGGGCTGCCACCACTGGGCCACCTACTGTCCTAATGCTTATAAATCGTGTTTAATATACAAAAAAGTAACACTGGTTAAGGGTACCTAATATTATTTATCTACATTGTCAAGACAAATAGGTCGCTATGATCGTTGTGTTTCATCTTGTTGCTGTATTTCATCCACACAATATATTGCGGCGAAATTTTACGAGCCATTGTTTTTATTGACCGCTTGTTGATACAATCTTATCTTTTATTTTATGTCTGTCATTGCTGGGTCAATGCCACTATATTTCCTAGATTATGCCATTGACCGAACATCTTACATCCTACCCATATACCTAATTCTATATTTTTTCAAGAAGAATTACTATGAATCAATCAAAGCCTTTCGGAATCCTCTGCTATCTCTGACAAGGTACGCCACAACACTCTATCCTACGCCTTTGAAGTCTTCAGTAGTTCTTTTACTATACTGCCGTCATAACAAAGAAGGCCGTAACTAACAATTTTGTCAAAAATGAGTTATAACCATATTTGGAATCAGCAAAGAAAATGCTATCTTGTGGTCTTACTCACAAAGCTGTATCTCGTATGAGATCAAAGATAGCATAAAAATTTTAGCCCTAACTACGACATAAATTATGGTTTTTGAATCTGAAAAGCCTTAATTTCACAATAACGGCTTTTTTTGTTAGTATTTTCGTAATTCTAGTCTGGAAGGCCGCAATTACCAATTAAATATTGTTAAGCTTTAAATATTAAATAAATTTACTACTAGAAAAAGGCCTAACTACGCAATAAGGGCTTTTTACATAAGTATTTTGAAGGAAAGCTTCCTCATTCAGATGCCATGCCAAGCCAAGCTAAGCCGTAATTACATTCTACGCAATTACGCCCTTTTAGATAAGTATTTCACAAATTATAATTATTTTTTTGCTAAGACAAAAGGGCAAAAATAAAATAAAATGAATACGCATGTCTGATTTTAAATAAATTATGGTTCAACATATAGCCTATATTTTTTGACGTTTTATAAAATAAACATCACTAACTAAAACCATTCAGTAAACCGCGGGCCTCCGTTTTAGATAAAACTTCAATTAGTAGTTACGGCCTTCTTTCTAATGACGGCAGTATACCTAGTGTACATTTCTATAAATCCTCCTCTTTTACGCTACTATAACAGTAACACTAAAAAACTAACCAACGTTACGTCATGCCCTACATAAAATGATACATCGTCCATTTCTAAACTAAACATCGAATGATACCGAACGCCTGTCAGAAATATCATAGCAAGCAGTAGTGTTCTAGCGTTACATTGAATACAGGTCGTGATGACCGCAGGCGCTCACAGAACTGATGTAGTTTATGATAGCTTGTTTTAATTAAAGACATTTCCGAGTTAGTTAGGGAACCAAAATAGATAGTAACTTATACTGTTGTACGGTTAAGTGACTGCAGTTTACTTACCGTAGCTGTGTCTTGTAGACTGTATGACTTTCAGAGGTAAACGTATCGTCCACTTTATTTATAAACGCTGTTTTTATTTTCAATGTCAAAACCTAAGTTTTATAGTAATATAACTTTTGGTAATTATTTATTTTTGAACGGTAATAAATAAAGGAATTTAATATAAGTACTCAAACTAAACTGTACCTTGTTTTAATTAAAACTAGGTTAGGCTATAGGTTCAAGGCAAAATAAAATGAACCTTTTTTAGGTTAGGCTGTAGGTACCTGAAGTCCTGAAGGGTAACCAATTGGACCCTATTACTAAGCGACCGCTGTCCGTCCATCCGTCAATAATAAACTAATAAGTACCAAATAATACCGCCAAAATAATAGATAATTATTTATATTATTATTTTTTATTATAAATATAATAATTAATTGTGTAATTATGATCCCTATTTCACAAAATATTTTTTTTGTTTTCGTTACTCGAAGGGTAACAACCGCTCTTAGTCCGTCTGTCTGTCAGCGGGCTCTATCTCATGATCTGTAATAGGTAGACAGTTGTGATTTTCACAAAAAGCATTTTTGTTGCTGCTGTAACATCAAATAATAAAATTAAAATATTAAAGGGTGATCTCCTACTACGATCGTACGGAACCTCACATGCGCGAGTCCGACTCGCACTTGGGCGGTTTTTTATTAATTAGTCTACACTCTTTGACCGGCGGGTCAAAGGCCTAAAAAGTAATTATTGTAGAACAAACACGAATACCAATCATAGTTTCTTGCCCTTTTAAAATATATTAGGACTACAGTACCTACCATCACCCTTTAATGGGGCCCCCTATTTCCGAGATTTACGTTTCCAGATCGAGTTGTTTTTAGAAAAATACATATACCACATTTAATCTACTGACTTTTTGGGTAAAAACACAATGTTTAACATTTGTTTCGATAAAAATATAGAGAAAAAAACGTCTGTTTTGAAAGTATTTTCAGTTGGATGAGACTTGGAGGAACGCAGTTGTTATGAATATTTAACATTTTATTAAATAATAATCAACATGTTTGACAGGAGGGATATTATATGGCACTTATTTTTTTTTATTCATTAAAAGTATATTATATTTGTGTAGCCGGACGCCATAGAAAAAAAAGAAAGGGGGCCCCTTAACAGCACGTAATCGACTTCGCATGTTCCGTTACATGCAAGTGTAAATTAACCTTTCATTTCATGTGATCGTCAAGCCAAAGAATACGGGGAGTATGTTGTGTTAAGAATTATTTAACTTTAATGATCCATATCAAATGCCTTAAAAAATATCTTTCATAGGTCGTTATGTTTTTATCAAGCTACTAGCTGACCCACGCAACTTCGTCTGTGTCACATAATAAGAGAGAAAAACTGAAGGAAATAGAAACCCCGGTTTTGCAACATTTTTCATTTCTGCTCCGCTTCTAATGGTCGTCGCGTGATGTTATGTAGCCTAAAGCCTTCCTCGATGAATGGACTATCCAACACATTTTTTTTTAATTCGAACCAGAAGTTCCTGAGATTAGCGCGTTCAAACATACAAACAAACTCTTCAGCTTTATAATATTAAGTATAGATTTTGTGTCGTTATTTTTATATTTTAGGGTTTGTTCGACATATTCAGTCAGTAAGGAAATGCTTGTTAGCCATCGAGGTAAATATAAAATATTGTTGAGAAATTTAACATCTAAAAGTGTCGTAGCAGATCTACAAAACAGTGCGTGGGTATGTAGTCATGAGCAAAATTGTCTTGAGTTTCGATATCAAAGCTTTCAGAATCAAAAGAAATAATATTTTCTAAAGTAATCTAAACTTCTTATGTTACTTGTTTTCAATCTTATTTTCATGATTGACTACACTTCACAAAGTTTCTTAATAAGTTTATTCGATTTTCTCCTCCAAGAAAACTGAAATCGTTTCTTCATTTAGCTAAAATCTCAATTATTACTAAGAGTTCCTAGCAATGTACTTAAATGATATCATTACCACTTAGCTATACTTCTTTACTATATTTTAAAGAGAAAAGTATTGTGCTTTTATATGTAACAAATAAACTTAAAAGCTATTGGAGCTATTTCAAAAAATCTTTCAGCAATGGATAACGACATTATCCAGCGAATACTCCCACGGGAACGGGAAATACGCAGGAGAACTCGTGTGACGTCCGCTAGTTTCACAATTTAAAAAAAATATATAAATGGACTTTATAGTCATTAACATAAAGTCTTTTTATTATTTTTTAACGTGATTCATATTATGTTCTGCTAAAGCTTCCATTTTAGGCCCGCAGACATATTGCCACAATCAGATAACTCCTGACAAAGTACAGTCAGTTCCGGTGATAGTTTACCCACATTATAGTGCGGCCGCAATCTGAGGGCCCATTGAAAGGGCGCGGAATAAACTGCACGCTATCTGTCAAACTGGGGTAGGCAGTGTACTGAGGTTATGCGGGGTTGAAGGTTAATGAGGGGTAGATGGTGAAATGGGAGTGTTTGTGTTGAGGTGTGTGAATGACGGAGGGCTGCGTGAAAGTCGAGTACGTATTAAAGGGTTACCATTCGGAAAATCGGTGTTGGAGTCAGGGAGCTTCAGAAAGTGTTATTGCAAAATACTATACCAGGCGCGAAGGTACCTAAGGATCTGATTCCTACCGGCTTCTCTTCGGGAGTTGCCACTTTACATAATGTGTAGGACAGATAATATGAAGTTTTTTGGTTTGAATAGAATATTGAGACCCTGGATTTTCATTTGCCCGTTGGTCTTGCCTGGAAATTACATACTGAAGTAAACAGTCCGCTTACGGCGGCTCAAAATGAGCCGACCAAACTCGCCGTGGACCTGACTTTCAAATACATTTTAGTATATTTTCAAAATTTACATACGTAAACCAGAATATATTTTCCGTTAAATTTTGGTGTCCACTCTCCAGTCCGCTCATTTTTAACTTCAAATAGGCTAGAGGGTATATCAAGTAGGTACCGTTTCTGTTAATGATAGGGCTTTTAGTATGATAATTAGTATTTAAATACACACTGCCCACACCCGCTCTACAACCCCTATAAAAAACAGGGGTGGCTTATTAAAATCGAGCGCGCGGCCTGTATGTTTGCCAAACCAAAGCATTAACAAACACAGCTGAAATATGTAATAATAAAATATCACGAACCCAATTTTATAAAAGCCTTTTCAAACATTAATTATTGCCGCGTTTTAATGTAAGTACGAGCCTCAAAATAATGAACAACAATACAAGTATTCAAGCCCGGATTTCATACATTTCAATATTTGATTTAACAATGTTACAAAATATTTGGGGCAGATTCTAGGGCAGACGAAACACAATAGCGTATTATTATAATTGAGAAAATGGGATTTGTTGGTCTGTCTTACTGATTTCTGGCCCGAAATAATAACATCCTTTCTTGTAGAAATTACGAAGGTCGGAATCGGGGAAACAATAATCACCCTATACTGTTCCCATTGCTGGGATACAGATCACGGAGAGGACAGAGGACCACGATGATTTTCTTTTGTAGGATATGCCGGTTTTCTAACTATACTTATTTTCACCGCTTTAACAGCAGTACTGAGGAAGTAAATAAAACAGTATAAATATAAAGTGCTTGCGCCACCTGCTTGGAAGTATACATAAATAATACTACTTTTATTGTTCCAGAAATAATTTGATGTAAATGACGACTGTAGCCATCCAAAAACAGACAATCATTACATTAAAGGAAATTAAAGACTAAATAATAGGTTTTAACACATTTAACTCATATCGGTAGATGAAAAGGATACGTCAGGGTAAACATTCGATCGTGTGGGCGATGTACAAGAACGGAGCGAAAGCTAAAAATATACATATGTTTCAAGAAATGATAATTCTTTTATTATGTTTCGAGCCAATAATACTAAAATTTCTAGGCTGTGGCCTGACTCGGATGTCTGGTATAAATAACTTACATGTGATTGGTTGGAATACTTCGATGTGTGTCAATCAATATCGTGTTTTAGAGTAAATAGCTACGTCACAAGTATTAATCTAAAGGAATATTTATTTGTAATTTGTTTTTATTTTCTTATTACTTTCTTTGCGTGCAATATTATGTACATTTAAAAAACCTAAAGAAACCTTAGCAATAAACTAAAAACTGCGTCAAAGGCTCCCCAAGAGACTTACGAGAGTCACTACAAGTGTCAACTAAGCGTTTTAAAAATTCCTTGCTTTTTTTTTAATATGCAGCATTTTTTCTCTTCTTGACATAATCCGACAGCTGTCAAACTTCATTCAAATTCCAAAGACTACACTAGACTATACTCCGATCGTGAAAAAAGTCTAGTTAAGTGTGCTGTCAATGACATTGACCTGCCTTACGGGCTCTCCAGTCTAAACAGTCCCGACATAAAGTGAAAAGTCATAAAGTATGGAATGGGCTTGTTTCATAGCTTCACGTTCCCAGACACGGCCATGATTTATACCTCGGATATTATGGCGAAAGACGCTTTAAATAAGTATGAGTGTTATTTCTGTACAACATTTTGTGTCCGACTGTATATTAGCTGAACAGTCTTGGACAGTTTGTGTGCTATGGCCCGTTGCTGCTGCTAATTGGTTGTTAATTTTGTACTAAATTGGGTGCTTGCTTATGTTTTGGTTCCTGGCAGTTTTTTATGTATGTATGTAAAAAAAAAGGGGTGTAAAGCACAGGGTGTACAGCAGGCGCGAGGGCACCTAAGGACCCGATTCTTGTTAGCTTCCTTTCTAGAACAAGGCACACTATACGTCGTGTGTAGGTTCCAACTGTACGGTACCCCATCCTCCAAAGTACAGGAAGAGGATTCTCTAACCAGAAGGGAGTTGTGTCTAGTGGGCTTTTGCCCGCTGATTATTGTTGTTTTGTTGGTGCAGTTTTCTGTAAAATATAAATATAACCTTCGCTAATTGCGGTTAACTTTAATATCGCTTAAAATACGTCAGAAATCAGAATAGCTCACAATGTATAAAAAATCATATAAAATACTTATTTCAAGGGGGTTTTTATCACAAACGCAGACTTAAATTACTGAAAAATAATGTAAACTCTTGTAATATTACAGCGCGCATGTTTTCTTAAACAGTAAAACAAGTGTTTTCATACATTTGTCATTGTTTGCAGGTAACAAGACACCATAATTATCTCACATAAGTAAGAAAAATACTTGTGCGCACTGGAGTTTTTCAGCAAATATTTTTTATTTTTACCATCTCAACGTAACTTGAAAACTTGAACGTCATTCATTCTGTGCCTGGTTTTTAATTTGATTGCTTAAGTGTGACTTGCGTGTGTTTAGTCAGCGCCCTACATTACTTGACCCCTCTAAAAGAAGACTGAAGAGAGGTAGACAGGTCAGGTGTATACCGTGTACATTACCTTACCTGACCTGGTCACTATCTCGCTTCGCTTTGCCTTTTTTGCAGTCAATATTTATGTATTTATTTGGTACACCAATAGCAATACTTACACACTAAACATTAATGTGTTACAATGAGTATAACATAAAAGTGCTGGTATGTAGGTATGGCTATTATAATAATACTAATTAATATGATTAATATTGTGTCTTTCTGGTATGTAAAGATAGTTGCGTAGTGTGACATCATCATTTGCCTAGCCTTTACCCAACTATGTAGGGGTCGGCTTCCAGTCTAATCGGAAGCAGCTGAATATCAGTATTTCACATGGTGTGACCCTATAAGACCTCCACAGCCAAGCAAGACTGCTTGTCAGACTTTTTGGGTCACTGACTACTTGTAACGATTGTCAAAGATCTACAAATGACAGCCTTCTATAGTTGCATTGTATGTAAAAATATATTTAATACCCTTTAGTCGGCTGAAGGGTAATTCTGTTTTTAATGCTCGATCTCATTCTTTATCATGTGGTTCATGCCTAACCTAGTGTCAAAAATGTCTGGATGTAGAAGCTGAAGGATGCAATTAGCCCTTCAAACAGCTCCCGAAGGCTTAACAACTATGACGTTCATCTCAAATTAAGTTCCATCACGGTTGTATATCCCTGAAGAGTTAATCAAAGGTGTACCGCTATGACCACGATCCTCAGTCATGAGGGACCGACTGAAGAAGAAGAAGTACCGCTATAGTACCCTCACATTTCATCAGTTACGTTTATTTCCCATCGCAAGTAATAGTGTAGCCGGAGTGGTGTTGTCTAGACGGTAGGAGCTCCTACTGCTACCGCCTACACTACAGCACTACGGCTGAGAGCAACGTGGAGGTCGTGCTTCAGAAGACCAAGTACGTGGCGAGAGTGCAGCTGGTGGAGTCGTGGCGCAACGTCAACTTTGAAGGCGGTCGTGGAGCGAATATCAACTGATTTCTGCACTTCTTCTTGGAAGAGGACTTTTGAGTGGAGTGGTGTTCCACGGGCAAGTGCTACATGATCGCGCAGAACATAGTGCACGAGGAAGTGTTACTCACGTAGTTTTAAGATTCTAATTGTGATCATATGTATGTTGTTGTCTGTGGGGCTAAAGTTGTCTAAAAATGTATGAATAATGTTATTATTACCACAAAAAACCGGGATACTTACTATGTTATTGTTTCTTTTCAGTTTCCGATATTTCGGCGCTGTTGCAAGCAGATCACAAATAAATTAGTAAAAATAGTTAATATTCCTTTTTTTGTTTTAATGAAAATGTTAATGATCAGTTAGTTTAAAAACTTGTAATGAATAATGTCGTTGTTGTTAAACCGAGAACAAGAAAGTTTCAAAATTTAAAGGGAATACTTCCATTTTCTTTTCATCAACTTTGTAAGTAGACCATGAAACACATTTATATAAATGCGTTTGAAAGTAACAAACCGAATGGTCGTTTGTTTCTTCACGACATCGATCGCCGAGTGACCTCGACCTCGTTCTCTGCGACCCTCCCTTATTTAAACAAGGACATTGGTATTGAACTTATGAAGGGAACTGAAATATTGAACATGGCTTTATCGCCTCACGATCTTTTGAGGCTTTAGACGTTATGATCATTTTGGTGTTTCAGATCTCCTTTGCATAGCACCATTATCTGCCTGCCTTTTCTCAACTATTTTGGGGTCGGCTTCTAGTCGATCCAGATGCAGCTAATACCAGCATTTCACATGGAGCGACTGCCTATCTCTTTTGTTTTTTTTTTCGTATGTGAAATCATCAAATGACTCCTCCCGCTCTCGGCGGAGTTGAAGGGAGTGTCAGACCTTTACTGACTAAAACCTATCCATGTTCCTTTCTCGCCCTTTATATTAGCGACTGCCTATCTGGCTCCACAACTCAGTTAGTAATCTCCTTTCCATAGCATCACCTTGAATCATTATCACTTTGAAAACAAAATTATATGATTCGATGGGAACAAAAAGGAAAGAAACTTTAGTAAAAAATGTATCGCATCAACTGGTTGATTCGATAGGAACATATGCCTGAATCGACTTCCACTTTGATCAACTGGTTGATTCGTTCAGTTGATCCGAGTGGAAAACGAGATGCCATGGTGTGGCACTGCCAACGGAGTTTTGAAACACGAAAATGATGAAAATGTGGACACGAACTTAGGTCGACTGCTTCGTTACTCGGAATAATTCTACTGCTGAGCAACCCAACCCATCATTACCCATGACTTTCAGCTCTTCTGATGCAGTGCTAATGTGTATTCTTGGATCCTTTCTTCTGTCTAGCATCCTAGCGGTTGTCATTTGACCAAAGTAAATAACGATCAATCAGACTTAACTTTAAATACGACTCGATCATTGATAAAATTGAGTATAGTTTTACAAATCATTCCCTTAGCATAGACAGGACGTCTGCAAGTACGGTCGAAAAAACTAATTGGTTTACATTTTACAATGTAATTTGTTGGTTTAACTGTAAACCAAATAGCTTGTTCGGCCGTACCTATGTTAGGTAACAATTACGTTTCTAGACTAAGACAAGAGCTAGTTCGTCCCGGTCCACAGGAGGTCCACTGGGAGGCTGCCTAATGCCATTATCTCAGAATTGTCCGATGTACAGCCGAACACCTTCGTTCTCTTCAGGGATTATAGACATGTGTCGATTTTATCTGAATATAAACGAACACGTGTAGAATAACTAGTAGGTACTAGGTAGTTCACGATATTTTATTTAACTTGTAAATATCATCATGCTGTTAATCCCCGCCGGGTTAAGCAGAGGTGTACCGTATACCTCGTACTCCCAAATTTCGCCAGTTATGATTAAGTCTCATGTAGTTGGGCCTATTGCCATCAACTGGGCATAAATCCAGACACCGTGGTTGCTACTGTGAAATTTCTGCCGGAAAAACCCAACAACACTGCCCGACTTGAGAATCGTATCCAGGACCTCGTGGTCAGCTGTCTCGCTTGCGACCAGTACACTAAGAAGGCAGTCAACTTGTAAAATACAGTATGTAATAGGTACTTAAATTCATACAGATAATAACTCGAGGACGACTGAAATGGCCGATGTCCAAAATGAGCTAAGAAACTACGAATGAGATCAGTTTCAACTTTTCAAGCGAGCGGTTCCATTTATTTTGACAAGTAATGTACACAAGTTGTGTAAAACCTTCTCAGTGTATTTTTTTCATAGTTAAGGATGTCCTTAGGTAATACAGTGTTGCGTTCTTTTCGACATTGATATTGACGAGACGTTTTCGAACGTTTTGACGATAAACAACAATAATTTATGGAAGATGAAATGTTATAGACCAATACATAATTTGTGTCATATAATATATCCCTCAATGTGAAAGATCCATTGTGGGTCAGGCTCAAATCAAATCAAATCATTTATTTTTTGCAAACATGGGTACATAGATGTTCTGTTTTAATAAAGTCCTCCACATTTTGCCGTCATTTGGGCATGTAAATAATTGGGTGTTTTGTGAAAAAAATCTCAGTAGATCCATTTCTACGTGATATTAGATAAATAGATATCAATCAATAATTTTACCATTAGGCATCTGAAGGCCCATAGATAAAATCCACAAAAATACATTAGGAAAAATATAATAATACATCTATACTATCTATACTTCTATACTAATGTTATAAAGCAGAAGAGTGTTTGTTTATTTGTTTGGTTGAACGCGCTAATCTCAGGAACTACCGGCTCGAATTAAAAAAAATCTTTTCGTGTTGGATAGTCCATTTATCGAGGAAGGCTTTAGGTTTTCGTTTTTCTCTCATATGTGACGCAGACGATGTTGCTTGGGTCAGCTAGTACAAAATATAACTTATAAACTATGAACTTATGATACACGAAGAAATGGAACAACGAATAATCAAACTCAACAACACGAACTTATGGAGTTGGTTTGTGGAGGTCAGATAGGCAGTCGCTCCATGTAAAATACTGGTATTCAGCTGCATCCGACTAGACTGGAAGCCGACCTCAACATTGTTGGGAAAAGGCAGGCAGATGATGATTTGATAAATAAACACTGTAATATTATTAAGTAATCTTGCTGCGCCCCACTCGTACTAGTTGTAGCCTGTAAAATTGATTGTGTATTTTGTGCATTAAATAAATTACCATTTTTTTTATTGTCTCTGGAAAAAAAGTATTGCAAAAAAAAGATAGTGTTGTACAGTTTCTATTAAAACCACATGTTCAACCATGAACGTCGTTTAAACTAAAATGCTCTTCATAAATGTCTCAACAGAAAAAAAGCTGAAAACAAAAAGACCGTCTTTTGAATCTTTATTGTTGATTCTTGTTCGACAATAATGTCCATCGTTGTATGTTAACATGCTAAGAACATAGCACACGGTATTACAAATAACCTACATAAGTAGGTACGTTCATATTCACAGAAGTTTTTATTCAAACATGTACATATTTTTGTTCGACCAACATGTTTTCGCGATGTGTTTTTGAAGCGAGAAACGGGAGAAGAATACCGGAGTGCAATGTTTTATTCACTTGTATTCGGCAACGTATTTATTGGACCTGTTAGCGAATTTATTTTTATACTCCTGAAAGATAATATTGATGGCCGGTGTGCTGTTTGTCGATACTACGGTGTATTGTGTCCTACTTGAGAAAAATGAATTCAGAAAATCCGTCTGTCAGTTGTAGTTACTTACAGTATTTTTAACAGTCGCCATAATAGTTATGTTAAATAACCGTGCACTACAGATGTGTATTTTGGCGCTTGCACGACATTGTCAGAGGGTGCTGTTTACAAACATTGATGACTACGTCAATGAATTGGGATAAGAGCAAGATAATTATGATAATTATGACAATTATCATTATGATCTGATCTTGTTTGCAGGGCGAACATGCCCAGATATTGCACAAGATAGAGAGGTTTAGAAGGAGAAATGGGAGACATTTGCCCAGCAGTGGAACAATCCACAGGCTACGAAAGAAAAAAGGACATTGTCTGCGGATATTATATTGAACTAAACAAAACAAAATGACGGTGTTGGTTCCGACTACATATGGCTAAAAAAAAATGCTGCACTATATTGGTGGTGTGGCATTTCACGTCATATCTTAAAACCTTAGGATAAAAACAAGAAACTTGAAAACCTAAAATGAACGAGTTCTAACGACGAGGAAGTTTATTTGACGCCCACACAATTGACTGAACTGTTAATAATGCGCAATTTGTTTTTGCATGTTTTCATTTCCTCGCTGAGGTAGGTAGGTGACACGTAACTTTTCATCCCAAAAAAGTTACGTGTTGCACTCTAGTGTAAAGATTTTTCACCTCGTGCTCTTTTGATTCCCTCGTTAACGCTCAGGATTCTAATATATGAATTTTTAGTATCCTTCGCTTACTCGGTCATCAAAATAGAGCACGCGGTTAAAAAGCAACTTTGCACTCTTGTATAACAAATAACAATTATGTAAGTACTTATTTAAAATTAAATAAATTAAAAACACTTGGCTCCTGGGGTGAAAAACCTATCAAGTAGGTAGTAAAATGAGGCTGTCTATAATATATTCATCCAAAAAAGCATCATGTCGTAAAATTCTAATACAAATTAAATTGCCAATAATTTTTATAATGTTATCAACTTAAACTCCTTCTCCTACCCACCCTCTGTGACTAAACTGGTAGCATAAACAAATAATAAAACATCATTATCTATTACGAAATTCCGTCACACAAAATGTTTGACGCTGTAGCTACAAACTCGACGTTAACCCTCTTTCGGCGCGCGATAATAAGGTAACGCAAAATAATAATATTTCACGTCCTCGCGTCGCGTCACGTCGACGTGACGTACGGTTGTACAAATATCGTGATCGTAACGACCGCGTCGCGTGTCATGTTACATTACAGCGTGATACACGCGTGGGAAGTTGGTTTTTTATGATATTTACAGTATTTTGAGGTGAACTGCTAATTTACATTGTTATTGTACTACCTAGTTTTGTACAGGATGATGGGAGTGGGCGTGTGGATGTATCATTGTCATTGGTTCGTTTTTGAAGCTGGTTTATTGTATTTCGAACTTGGATTCTTAGGCTGAGGCTACACTAGGCAGCGATTTGCGATACGACTGGAAGAGCGAAACGAGAAAAACATGGTATGGCTACATTACAAGCGAGTATTTTCTAATAACTTCGCTTCAATTTCGCTATGTTGGTGTAGCCGATGCCGTGATTACAGTAATGTTGTTCCGATCGCATAAAGAAATCAAAGAGCGCACATATTTGATGTACAGTGTAGCCATATACATATACGTGAGCATTCATTTACTTGTTTTAATCGCTCATATATTGCTGGTCGCGTCGCGGCCCAGTGTAGCCTCAGCCTAATGCGTAAGTTTTATTAACGTGCGGTGCGACTGAAGTAATATTAAAAGAACAACGAGTGACGAACATTAGTAAGTGTCATTTATGACGCTTATTTAAGAGGGCTATCATAATTGTAGGTAAGTATTTGAGTGTTTGAAGAGTCAAATTTAGAATCAGACAGAATTAGATGTATGATGGAGTGCTCAAAATAAAGATCACATTTTTTCTTCTATTAGTGTTTACACTGAAATACAAGAAACAGCCCTCTTTAGCTTCACAGACTTTTTGATGTATTATGTAGGTATGTCGGTCGTGTATTTTCGCTGACACTGGTATACAATATACCTGTTCCCAGAACAACAACAAAATCTCTTATCCTAACTTGACCGTACCCATTGAAACGTGGCTGAAAAGGGTTTATCTATTAATAAAACTACGATTAAATTCATACCCCTGTCGGAAAATAACTCTCAATTTAATAAATTCAAAACAGTAGTGAAAGTGCCATCGCGACCCTCATAGGGAAGGGATCAGCGGCCATTATCATCGGTTTTCCCAAAAATATGCCATATACAGACCTTCATTGAGGTTTATTATGACATTTTTGTAATATCTCGGAAATGTGGGGGACGGCCAGAATTTTTATTGAAAAAAAAAATGTTGTGGGCTTACTATTATTTATTCGGTTAATATGTTTTGGTATATCTGCGTTGCAGTTGGCAACTCATTATCTTGACAACATTTGGAAGTAATGATGCCAAAATCATTGGCTACCATCATTATCGTAACTGTTACTGCTAGCCTGCATCATGCCACTGCTGGGCAAAGGCCCTATGATTTCCAGTTGTTCGATCTAGGGCTAATGTTGGCCACTAGTAATAAGTTTTGTCCAGCTCGTACCGCCATCTTCGGCGAGGTCTGCCGCGACGCCTTCTGGCTGTGTAAAGTGGTAATTTTGGCCCACAGCTCATTGGGCATGCGGCAGACGCTATGGGAAGTATTATTGGGTTGGTGAATTTATTTACTTACCAACCTTGCAATCAACTTACCTTGTAACGATGTTATTTTTAGTTTGATTATTAGAGGATAATATCACAAAAGAACCCTCGAAGTCTCACAAAGGGAAAAGTTCTCCTACACAGTCAAAGTTAGTAACCGCGGGTATAACCAATTCAATGATCAAGTCAAGTCAAATACTCTTGGGTACTTGAACGAGGCTTACTTTCAGCGAACCTTTCGAACTGCGACCCTCAAACTTGTGAAGCTTCTGAAGGGATGGGGTTGCGACTTTCTGAGATTTTTTCCAATTTGAAAAACTTCACGAGCTTGCCAGCCTTCGAAACTCGTAAAACTTCCAGAATTTTAAAGTTCTATAGTTGTGAGAGTTGTCGAGTGTTTCCTTTGCTGGTTTTGTAACTTGTTTAATGAAATAAAATGCTCCAAAATAATCAATTTTGCAAAATTTTCCTCGTTGTTATTATGAAAATATGAAGTTTGTTTGTAATGTTTTGGTACAAAACCCATTAATTAAAGTGTAACAAAGTTAAATTGAAATGCCTTCATAAAGTATTTTCTTAAGAAATAAGGTTAATGGTTGGTGGTTGGTTATGGCCGGTGGTCAGAAGGAGAGACGTTAAAAATATAAACAAAATTAGAATTGTTTAGGAGGAGTTATCACAGACCCATTTTATTTTGATTGTTAAATTAATTACTGGTATCAAAAATGTACCTTTAAGCAGATAAATGTCAAAGCGGATTACGAATGCTACCGAACGAACTCAGGTAGAAAACCGAACTCACTGTTCGCTGCACAATACTTTATCTCTTCGACTCCCGCGCAGCGTAAACAAAAAACCGTGTGCGTCGGCAGCGCGGGAGTGTGACGTCACCCACTTAGCTAGTGTTGATAAAATTGGACGCATGACTCAACTCGTCGCTCAGTCCATCGGCTATACTGTTCGCTTCGTGTTTCCGTGCCGTGGGTTCGATCCTCGCGGTAAGCATGACGCATAGATAGTCGACTATTTGATAGTCAACTCATCTGCAACTCCATGCAAGATAGTTTGGAAGCCAAATTTGATCAACCGACATCTTCGAAGGTTGGGTCTGTGTACACTTCCGACATTTTTGGAAGGGTTTTTGTGAATTTTAATGCTCTATATGAATATTATATTAATTCATAAATACGACAACCTAAAATTAAACATAAATTCAAAATAAATGTTTTACTACATATTATTGTATTCCTTGCCTTGCCTGTTTGTTTTTGTAATAAGATAATTTTAATTTTAAATTATTTACTTTCAAAGACACAAGCACACGATTTTGTAGGGTTAAATTAAAATCGTTTACGATCGTAAAGCTATTATAGGTTTTCAATAAAGCTTGCAAGTGAGCGAATGAAGAACGTTCAATAAATATTTTAATAACGTGGGCTGTCGCATAAAATGCAGTTTAATATGTAGTTAAATCTTAGTGTTTTATTGTATTCCATGTACGGAAGGACATCGTATGATTCATAAACGTGCTATAATACATTTGGCTTATTAAAAATGGCGCCTAGCCAACCTTTGTCTTATATTTCATCTCGGAGCATGCAAAACGTTCATATAATAATAATAAATAATGGGTTGTTGTGGAGGTCAGATCCAGTCGCTCCATGTAAAATATTTGTATTCAGCTGCATCTGGTTAGACTGGAAGCCGACCCCAACATACCTAGTTGGGAAACGGCTAAGCAAATGATTTCTATTAGTAAGACAAAAAAAAACCTTTTAATTGCGCGTCTTTAAATGCATTGGTACAACTATGAAGATTTGAGAGTTTAGTACTAAGATCGCTAAGAATGCCAAATTAAAGTAAATTTTAGAAAACATCTCAATTTGTCTTAGTAATAAATTCATCAAAAGATTTTTTTAAAAGCGTTACAGCGCTTTACTGAACACCATATTAATTACTTACACTTTCAACTTAAACTGTAGGCATCGCTTTAACTTGAAATTACTTTAAATAACTTAGGATCCACTGATTACCTCTCTAAGATATTTTATGATTCAGTTGAATTAGTCCTGAACCCATTGAAATTCAGCCGAGAGGAATCAATTATTAAAACAATTTAGAAATGTTTTATTGAAGCGGGGTAAAGAGAATTTAATATAGAGGATTTTTATTAAAGTATATTAGGTATATAATAACAGAGCTGATCTGAAATTCCAAGTAAATTCTATTTTAATAGTAGCAGATGTTCGAGGAAACCATTAACATAGCTCTAGGTATTTTTTACTACAGGAAATAAAACGATCAATTCTTTTGTCTACAGTTCTACACTGTCCTCAAAGTGGCAAAATAATACTAAATTAATAAGAATTATGTAAATATTCCGTCACACACGTAGGTGTTCCCCAAAGGGGTCAACACCCACATATCGCTCGTTATGTTTTTTCAAACTTCTTTGTTGCATGAGCCGAGGTAATTTCTCGAAATTCTATTCTCCATATAAAACGAAATTACAATTAACTTTGTACACAAAACATTTCCACTAATATTGAACTTTTATTCCTAAAATAAAGTCGCCTGTACCACTTAAATATAAAGTAGTGTAGGCAGAATTAAACTCAAACAATACGAGTATTTTTGACTTACAAAACTAAACAGAATTAAAATGAGCACTAGTTTCGAACTTTTATAAATAACTCCTTCAATGACAGTTATGTAACTTAGCCGAACGACTCAGCCTTTTTTGGATAGGTATGTTCCTAACTCCGACCCCCAGGCAACCCCCTACTGTCCCATTTAAAAGGAATTTCAGATCAGGAGCTTGAATTATTGATGCTCAGTAAAGCAGTATTGGTGTCGCAGCTACAGACGCCTGTCAGAATTAGACGCGCCGAATTGATTCTGATGGTAAAAGGATTAATTGCTATTAATTATTCAGGCTGAGGTGGGCTGTTTAAATAAATAAAGAGTTAAGCGACCTTCTGGCTAAATCCATTGCTTAATACATTCGTAATTGGAGTTTTATATTTTGGGACAATACTAATGGCTTGGATATAAATATTTATTGAGAATCTAGCTGACCCACGCAACTTCGTCTGCGTTACAGAGAGAAAAACGAGAGGAAAAAAAAACCTCGTTTTGCAACATTTTTCATTCCTGCTCCGCTCCTAATGATCGTATCGTGATGTTATATAGCCTAAAGCCTTCCTCGATAAATGGACTATCTAACACAAAAATATTTTTTCAATTTAACCAAACAAACAAACTCTTCTGCTTTATATTAGTATAGATATTTAAAAACGCAACTAATGTGTAGAAGATTAATAAGGGAAAATGGGTTCATTGGGTAATAATACGCAGCCTTTACTATTTTTTTTTATTAAATCATTAAAGTCAGCTTCGTCACCATTATCTAGCTCTCATCTCAATTTATTTGACGTCAGCGCAGAATGTCTTATTCTTCCGAACTCCTCTAGTATTCGTCATTTTATGTCACCTCCTTTATTTGCATATCTTCCTTGGGACAGTCCATCATAAATATTTTCAATATAATTCAGCTACAGTGAATTATATTTCTTTATACATGCTAATAATAACATTTATGTTTGTTTTATTCTCATTAGAAAATAATATCATACAAAACTGATATCCGTAGGTAATATTTTTATGTCAGACATAAACCTAGTTCCAAATTCTTATTTAATTATCTTACACAAAGAATTTGGCACGAAACGTTATATTTTATGGCACATGATTTTATACGCATAAAATAAAACGCTATGGCACACGAAACTTAAAACACACAATAGCAAGTATTTTCGCGGCATTACTAACTTACGAAGCAAGTTTACGCGTAACTTTTCTTCTTACAGAATCACAAATATAAGCAGAAATTCGCAAATTTTCCTCTCGCTACATAAAAAATACGACCACATTTTGATAAGTCCTCCAATATTGTATTACGTTACAAATGGCCGTACTTTTGAAGCAAAGGGAAGTCGAATTAAAAAGTAAAGCATCTACCACTTTGGCCTGAATATTAGTTTTTACGAGGTCCTCAAATCTTTTGGCGTAGAATCGTAACATTCGTACTGCTAGTCGCCCGGGGCACAGGGCGCGGGGCGCGGGGCGGTGCCTCACAAACCTACAAAGACGAGGTACTAAACAACATTTTCATATTTTTACAAAGCTTTCATATTTTGACCACGCTTCTTTTGTTTAGGTATTCAATTGTTTATTTGAGTGAAATATTACGTATTTTCATGTTGTTTATTTTTAGAACTTTTTGTTTTATATACAAAACAATTGTATTCAGGTGACCTTTTAGTTAGGTAAGAGTTATTCATCGGAATGCAGGCTGTTTGAGACTGTTTCTATGAGACTCCAACTGCTAAATCACTGCAAGTCCGCAACGGCATCGCCTCAGATCGGAATAAGGTATTAAAAAAAAGTTTCATGTCAATGCCATTAACCATTGAGAAGTTCTCTCGTGAGGAGACGATCCTAGCTGCAGGGTTAAGTAATGTCTGCCATAAAAATGTATTGTCACCAGAACCAACAATGGTGTGTGCAAAATTTCAGCTCTATCGGTTGGCGGGAACTAGTTTGAATGTCAGCTGCAAGATTTGACAAAACAAACTATATAACAAGCCAAGTTAAATAAAAGCTAATAATGATATAATGAGATGAGAGTGTGCCGATCTGGTGCAGAGTGCTTTCAACCTATAGTTTGAAACATCGGTCTGAAGCCATATGTATGTCATAAAAAAGTTTGGCGTTTCCAAAATACCGTAGTTCCGGTGTAATATAGCAAGTTCCCAAGAATGTACAGGATATGTTCATATCATGTCATGGGCTTCCTAATTCTATGTTATATCGAATTAATTACTTTCAAGTTGTTAGCAAAGTTACCGGAATTAACCCAACATGTTTCGTCGACGGACTACATTGTAAGTCTATTTTAATGGGTTATGGTTTTCCTGTTACTACTCCACTGCTGGACAAAGGCCTCCTAGAACTCCTTCCCTCGAACAATGTTATGTGAATGCGGTTATTATTGCGTAGTTTGTATTTTATTATTTGACAGAAAATTCCTTAATTATAGTTTTCATAGGAGACGCGAAACTTCTAGTTTTACTCGTTGTGATTAAATGATAACAATTACTTGTTACAAATGGTTTTTTTTCCTCTTCTTCAATAACACTTAAAAGAACGAATTTTAGTTAACTTAATAAAAATAATAATCATTCTCCCGATTCATGTTAGGCAAGGCTGCGGGACTGTTCGAAAAACATACCGTGGCCCCGGAACGTAAAGGGCGAGGAAGAAACATGGATGGATTTTAGTCAGTAAGAGTGGGAGAAGTCATTTGATGATTTCCCATCCGAAAAAAACGGGGTTAAGGTAAAAACTCACGGAGACTTGATTTCGTGATTTGGGATTTGGGACCTCAATTTTATCGATTCTATTGAATATGAAGACAATCAACGAAATTGTACAATTATCGTATAACACCAAATTGTAAGAGAGAAATAACTGTAATCTGGTGTCCACGACACAACACAAGCCTCGCTGCTTAGTGTGTGGCACTAGATGGCGGTGTGTGCTATGTCCAGTGATATTTTTAAGATTGTAGGAACATTATTTCATGACTTCTAATCTCCTGATAAAGCGTAAAATCATATGAAAATCAAGGGCAAGACCTTGATTTTCATATGATTTTCACCGGCCAAGTGAATGTTCCAGTTTTTCTACGAGTATTCGCCATGGTACAAAATCACGGTAAGTATAATTATTTAATCCATAGAGCCTCACATCTGAAATAAATCTTGTAGACGAAAATCTCTCAAGGTCCAACTGCGAGATGCCATTTCGAAAATAAAAAGATAATTGAAATAAACCTCAACTAACTCAATTTGTTACACTAATAAACAAACCAACATTATTTTTTCTCTCTTAAAGCAGAGGTAAATAAAACCGCACGTGGGAATGAATCGGTCCGTGCAGTAAATAAGAGTAGGGCTGTACCACTACTGGGCTTATCCCGATAATCTGAGGCAGAGGTTTCATTAGCTAAGTGCGGGGAGCGGGGAGGGAGGTACAGGTGATGTGGGTAGCAAAGACCGCGGGCCGTAGCGAGAGGGTTTTTATGATAGTGTTGCAGGCTGCTGCAGTGTGGTATTATAAAACATATCATGTTATGCATGTTAATATCGATGGGTTAAGCAGCGGTGTGCGTTATATCTATTCGTCATCATCATTATAATTTCTGCTGGCCTCCCTCAAGTGTCGCCACATTGACCGGTCCCGTGCGACTCGCATCCAGCGGATTCCCGCAACCTTCACCAGGTCATCTTCACAAATCCAGATTCCTTGGCTTAGTTCAGTCTGATCTGAGAATGATAGAATGATAATGAGAACCCAGGACCTCATGCTCGGCATTCGCGCTTTACCTAAGTTTTAAGGTTCTAAGTATATTTTTTTTTTTAGGATGGGATTTCATCAAATAACTTCTCTCACTCCGGGCGGAGCGGGAGTGAGTGTCAGACTTTCACTGACTAAAATCCATCCATGTTCTTTCCTCGCCCTTTATGTTCCGGGACCACGGTATCTCTTTCGAATAGGCCCGCAAAGTTTTTCATTGTATTTTGTCACATATAAGTTTGTCGGTAAGGTATTTATGGGCCAAAGTTGCCTGGAAATAAATAAAAGTATCCCACTGCGGGGTTCCTCTCACTTCCATTTCCCATTACTATTCGTTAAAAAAACCTTACCGTCTGTCTTTATAATGTTAGTCACCCCCGTTAGTCCGCACGCTTATTGGGTGCGACCACAATTAGTGGTCAGTTCCTAACCACGGCGACTTGTGAGTAGCATCTACCACTATTGAATTAGCCCCGACCACATTGTCTAATAGATTTAATGGGGACTCTTACCGGGGAAAGGCGCTTCCTAACCAAAACGATCGGCCGCGCGAGTGGATTCGTGGCATAGGCCCCCAGTAGTCGAGGCACCTGTGGCCGACGCGGCGACGCCCCCAATTCGTACGCAACCGTTTGTTTGTAAACCACTTATTTGTTCTGAAAATCAGAAAGCACGTTTCTATCAGCGTGTTCTTGCAACGTTCGCCCTGGTTAGGATACAGCTTGAGTATAAGTTCCTAGTTGTAAAATTCTGGAATCTCTGAGTTTTGTTTCATTTTGTTTTTTTTCTTTGTTTTAATCAAACCATAATTAACTTAAAAAATGTCACAATCAGTTCAAGTTAACCTTAACGCCAGGTCATTTACTTAGGTTAATCAATATTTTAGGTAATTAAGTTGTAAGTAATAGTGGTATGCCAATAAAATCTTGATTACATTATTAATTAATCATCTTAAAACCGAAACCGATTCCAATAACTAAGCAATTTATCAAGTGGTTTGAAATTCCAAGCCGAACGTACAATTAAGTATCAAGTACTCGTAACGTTTTTTTAGATATATTAGCAAACTTTAATTATATTTACTTAATTGCTTTATTTTTATTTTCAGGTAAATATCGATCACATGTTGAAGACGAAGTTCTAAAAAATCGCAGTAAGTAGTACATACAGGGTGTAAACAACCTCATCACGAACCATCAATCACGAAGAGTCCACTGCTGCAGGGTCTCTCTAGCTGCACCACAACACCCTGACCTCTCCCTGTGCGTCTCACCACCGTTTGCAGGTCTTCATTACGTCTAGCTGGGGCTGGGGGGTGTCACACATCTATGTTTACCGTTACGCAGTCTGTACTCCAGGACCTGCTGTCTCCATCGGCTATCAGTCCTTCGATAAGATATTTAACTCATTGAAAAACAATCTAGTACCAATAACCACATATGCACTTGTGATAAATAAACTCTCTCTTTTTATTAAAAACCGTACGTTTGTGTCCAGCCGTACCGCTCGCGTCCCGTCCGTTGCGTGTGGTCACCTGGAGCTCGGTTTGTGTCACTACGGCACAGGCTAAATCAATATGCAGAAGTCTTAGTAACGAAAACCTCTAGGCGCGATTAGTGCAACTCACGTCAAAATCATCATCATCATCACCAGCCTACCACGGTCCACTGCTGAACATAGACCTCTTCAATTGCACGCCACTTAAATTGATTCTCAGCAACACGTCATCCAGTTGCCAGTAGCTACCCTCCGAAGGTCGTCTCTCCAGCCACTCAAGTCTGAGGGCGTCCCACCTAACGTTTGCCACTTCGCGGTCTCCACTTACGTCCATTCCGTGACCGGCACATTGCCATTTCAGCTTACATACACGACTCCGCTCCCACCCGTCAAAAAGAATATAGGTCATTCAAAAATGGGCTTTACGTATTCAACTTTAAGTTATAATTTACATTGGGAACATAAATTAGCAGACAGCTCGCTGTCAGCGGGCGTACCACCGTCAATGCAATGTGAAGTATATCTAAAGAGGAACACATAAAGCGTATTATTGAATTGTATTATTTTTGTAGTGTGGGCTAAGAGCTTTATTCTGTGAGCTATGTCGACAACTCTGTTTCTCTGGTGGTATAATTAAAAACCTGACTGGCTAATATTTAGTGATTGTAGGGATATCCGGAAGAAACTGGATACCAATGACTTAAAACCACCAAAAATGTAGAGGTTTGGAAGACAGCTACATTCAGCAATGTGTGGTCAAGGGTTGAGGAAGAAAGAGAAGAGAACTTTCTTATAAGTAAATCTTATTATAATGTCTCAGAGTTCCTATCGGAAAAAACATGTAGGATCTAAGTATCCATGTTGTAGCAATGTCAATTGAATTTATGATAGATCTCTTTGTACTTATTTTGCTTTCAATTTATTAATTCTGACACGCACTTTGCTAATTATTTATTTCCTATTTTTTATTACTATTTAAATTGACATGCTTGTATTGTATCCATTGACATATTTTATATTGTATCCATTGACATACTTAATATTGTAATGTAACCTTGAGACATTTGATGTAATATTAAGACATTTCTCTTATTGTATTTCATTGATTTGATAAAGTTTAAAATGGAATTATTATTAGTGTTCTAATTGTTATTTAAAATTATATTATTTGATTATGATTTGCATGCCCATGTGACGGCAGAGCATGGAGAACTAACTTACATGAAAACATCTATAACCAATTTGTATACCCATGTTTGCAAAGAAATAAATGATTTGATTTGATTTGAAAAAGAAGGATATGTGTATTTTTTGTTGATCATACAGCAATTGTGCAAAAAGTCAACAGACATTGACAGCATAATACAAGAACTATTCGGAGTGGGTATTCTGCTCCCACTTTCGCAGTGACCTCTTGTGTACTCTTTGGTTCAGACTTCAGAGCCCTGTTTACACGTACCTCATATGAATATCGAGTGTACTTTATCTGAACATCGTGGATTGAGTTTATATGCGAGAGCTTGTGAGATATTATTGAATTCAAATGGTAACGGGATTTTATTAATAAATGTGAAAGCTACCATCTGACGGGTCTAATTCCAATTTGTATTATAATGATGAAAATACACAAGATGGGAAATGTTATCCGTTCCACAGTGAAATCATAATACACAGGTACTTACACAACTAATGATGCCTGTCCGACCTGCTCTCTTCTCTCTTTAACTAGAACATTATAAGTATCAGCAAGCTAACTTCACGGCGTTTTAGTGGTGCCTCTACTCGATTATACACTAACCCAGAAATATAAAATGTAAACCTGCAGTCTCCTAAATATCACGTCAAACCTCATAAATATTACCCTTCGCCCTTAAAAACATTACACTCCATTTTTGGGTATTCGCGTAAAAAGGGGTGAACGCATCCCATTCATAGCAAGTAATACCATCATCAATACGGCAACACATAATTCCCAACTTTTCCGTTCTCCCTTCGATTATCAAGTCATCTTCCGCCCTGATCCCCAATACCAATATACCAATTTCCAGTACATTGGCCGTATACGGCGGTATACATTGCCGGGTCGCTTCGCCAATTCGGCAGAACGGCCGAACTTACGGCGCGAGCGATACAAAAGTGTCGCTATTACCCGCGACCCGGGTAATAAGGGCATGCTCAGTGCAATACGGGTCGCAGTTTACTATAACAATGACGTCACTCGGCTATCGGGAAGCGAAACTGTCGCCTTTCTTTTGTCACAAGTTTGTGTTTATTGGGACATTCTGTGATCCCCTCGGAATACGTTTTTGGGTTATTTTCGTGGTCTGTTTTTATGCTGTGATGTTTTTTTTTTTTTTACAAAATATTGCAAACGTTGTTCAGAAAATGTTTTAACGTTGATGAAAACTTAAACGTTTTAAAACTGGTCGAAAAGCTCTCACTTTAACAAAGTTAGGAATAATAAAGACGTAATGTTTAATTAAAACATACACCCGTAATTACCATAATGAGTTATTATAAAGTCCAGACATGTACAACTCATCAACTCTAATGGCCGCCCTCCTAATTTTACGACAGCACTCACGCGCCATCTTGTTCACTAATACACCCGCCATTTTGTTTGCTGTTTGCGCCATATTTAAATCACCTGGTCATAATGGCCAAAAGGCCTTCACGTAATAGTAGCCATTTAATAAAGGCCCAAAAGTACATAAAATCAGTAAATTGTTCACGTTTTCAGTTTAGTGCGAAACCTTAAAATAATTATGTTCTTGGTATGTAAATTCTTGCCTCATGAAAGCCGTACCTTAAGTTTTGGAGACAGTTATAAAGACTGAACTCGTTCTTAGTAGAATGGCGACACGTTTCTCGCAATTTTCATTAAGGTTGACATAATATGAAATGATAGGCGTGCGCCACAATGTGAAACCTAAAAGACTCAAGATTGTCTTAATTTAAGACTACAAAAGTAACTAAATATACTCCAATTCTTTCATTATTCTACGTCTACGGTATACGAAATGATTTCGTAAATTGGCTCAAAACATTATTCATTTATTCAACTGATGGATTTTCCTTGTAACATGTTACGCATCCATTATCAGTAATAGATTTTACGCACTTTTTTCAGCACCTTACAATATTTTTGCGAATAAATAGTAGCGATACCAACTGTAGATATACGATTGCAATAACCACCGCGTGTGGTTGCGCGGCCGGCATTCGAGCTATAAATCAGCCAATGACGTACGTGCGTTGCGTATGTGCGGATCGCACTACACTACACGTTTTCATTCAGTCGGTAATAATTTCGTTAGTGCGGATAGTGGTGACATCCACAGCTTGGATTTATGCGTTCATAGGTTTGCATTGCGTTTTAAATTATGATCTTGATTTGTAGGTTCAATATGTGCAGAACAGTATCCGCTGTCAAAGATACATGTATTGTGATTGATGTTTTTAAGTATAGAATCATTGTTGATGAAATAAAAAACGATGGTTCTAAATCGATGAAAACGATATGATAGTTCTATGGATTCATGCAGAAATTGACCAAAAATAGCAAACATTGAGTAAAAAAACAAGCTAAATCTTATATTATTCGCTATTCTCAGTCAGGGCACAAGATTATGTACTCTGAAATTCTGAAGACACATCAAAAGTTCCCGGAGCGAGGAGTGCAATGAAAATAAGTCTAACTCTCGGCTCATACCCAAGGCGAACGATCCGTAATATTTGCTCAGGTCCTCAAATAGATATCCTAGTGGTACTGGGAACGATATGTTATAGTCAATATTGAAGGCTTTATTGCACTGATTTTCTTTCACAAACATTTGGAAAGGAAAACGGAACGGATATTGTAAAACAAAAGGATTTTATGTTCAATGGAGGATAAGAATCAATGCTTGTGTTGGACATTAGGTAATGGTATAGATTGCAGTAATTCAGATACTTCCTATGTCCATTTTAATTTACCTACGTTATGTATTTAACAACGTCATATCAACTTTACACCCACATGTTTTCAATAAGATTTAGGTCCTATGTATGTAAGATGGAAGCCTTTTGCTATCAACTGGGTCCAAATCTAGACTCCGCGGTGCCATTGAGAATTCCTAATGGAAAAACTCAATAACACATACCCGACTTGAGCTAACGGGCTATAACGGGTTTGCAAATACGTTAATTTCTACATACATATTTAATTTTGGGTCTGTATGTAACAACAATATTTCCCTAACAAAAACACGTTTCACACTAAATGAATCGTACTAAATGATAAAATCAACAAACAATTGGAGGCTTCCCTCGCATCGTTTATTGAAATAATACCCGTATACTAATTAGCTATCGCACTCATTTGTTGTTCTATCATTAATTATTGGCCACTAATGTAATTAATAGGAACACAAGTAACTAATATCCCCCGACACTGCCCGTAAAACCCCTGTATCAGGTAATGTGGCCAATCTGGGTCACTGGCCAATATGGGCTGCGAGTACTGAATACAATGAAATATTCAGCAGCGAATGATGAGGAATGCTTTTTGTGTTCCAATTATCTTTTTTTTTTCGCTTTGTCAAGATTTTTATGGGTATATTTCATTCGTTAAGCTGATATTGTGAGGCGAATTACATTGTTCATCAAAATGTAAAAAGGTAACAGCTTATTTAGGCTCTTTTGGCTGCCAGATTTTTTTTGTTTTTGGTCTTATTTACAACTAATTCAATTGGTACAAGCAACTAAAATAAAATAAACATCCAAAAGTTATTTTTTTTTTCCCGCAGAGCAAAACGCGCGCGTGCCGCACCGGCGGTGCTTAGGTCGTGCCCAAGTCATAACTTAGTAAACAAGACTTAGCTCTTAGGACACGTGTATACAATAAACTAACTTAATCGATATTCTAAGACTTCCCTCTGAAGATATAATGGAGTCTTGATGACACTTAGCCGAACACTTCACAAAGTACGTCCTAAACCGTTTGGGAGACCTCCCAGAGTTAGAAAAGGTTGGATTATTAAGTATATTACTATTACTAGTATTGATTACGTTCAAGTAGATATTTTCTCTAGGTCACACGTGATGGTAGGGGACAATGAAACTTTAACATCATCTCATTTCATTTCATTTCAGCCTATAATGTTCCCACTGAAACAGGCCTGCTCTTTGTAAGAGGGAGTGGACCGTAATCCTCACTGCGGGTTGGTGGATCTCACATGTGTCTTTTTTTTAGCCTGTACTCTCTCAGAGCTCCCACTACTGGGCAAAGGCCTCCACCAATTCCTTCCATATGCTCTTTTCATGTGCCTCCTCGGACCAACTCTCGCGGTACAAATGACAAGCAGTTTGTAATGTTTAAAAATGTAAAATATTATGTATTTTTTTAAATAAATAAAGGAATAAAACAGTCATATATCTTAATTAACCTACAAAGTTATATTTCATACCGATACGGTATTTTCAGCCGCTGCATCCGAGAATTAACCACTGAATCGATCATTTTGTAAACTATTTACTTACCTTTGATTAAAACAAAAATGATAGATATGTGTGGCCACCTCATACTAGCTAGTACATCGTTTTTTACTTGGGTCGACTTTTATGACTATCTTTCACTAAGCGACAAGACTTTTTTTTGTTTGACAAAATATGACTATCGCGAAACTGCTGAAGAGAAATGCGGTGGCTGTCGGAGTTATGACGTCATGTTCAAAAGTGAATATGCGGGTGGAATCACCTTCAGAAGTGTATCTTCTGTATAACTGGTAAGATTTATGTAGTATATCTGTCACCGTAAAATTGTCAAACACGTTATATTGTAATATAACGTGTTTTGACAACTTTACGGTGACATATCGACTATCTGGTCTCCCCGACGCAAGCTCGTTGCGTAGAGCGGCACTAGATGGCGGTGTGTGTAATGTCCAGCGATATTTATTTATTTTAATTAATAACAGATAAGGACTTGCGACACTTGGGGAGGCCTATGTCTAACAGTGGACTTCTTTCGGCTGAAATGATGACGATGATGATGATTTACAGATGCCTACTGAGTTCAATAGGGCTGCGCCCGCGAAGTGTAAACTAAACAGACAGATAGTCAGTCTACCTAATAAAGATTTAATAAAATCAAGCTTTATACAGCTTAGGAAAAGCAAGACCACATCAAACAAAGTGCATAACGCTATTATCCTTTCTTCAAGAGTATTAGATGTTCGTAATCTGTTTGATATTCCGCGCACGCCGTGAGATATGCTTTGGTGCAATAACTGGGCAGTCTGCGACTGGACCAAGCCTTAAATCTCTCGTACAATGAGCTGAAATGTGGAGGAATATCACAGGGAATGTATCTCTGTCTGAAATAATCTTCAGTTAAGTTTTTGATGTATAAGGAAGGTAGAGGTAGTTTGCTTTTGTCCCTTCGTGGTTAGTTTAAAAAAATATACAGTAATCAAAGTAAAGCAATAAATCTTTTGCAAAAATCCAAGTGATGTGAAAGGTATGTGAAGAAGATTGCCATCTTTTTTGTATTTTTATCTTCATTCACTGAGCCCTATCAGAATACTTTTTTTTAATGTACTTCACCATGCTGAGATTAGGGGTCTTTTGGTCACGCACAGGATCAGTTTCGTTTGTCTTATTTTTAATTTATCTTTATGGTTACTTTTTTAATATAATTTTTTTATTGCTCATTTAACCATTTTTTGTTGTCTTTTCTCATTTTTTGTTTTGTATTTTCTCGTACAAGAAAATAAACACTTTTATTTTTACTTTTGTATTTGCTACGAGTGTAGCTTCGTACCGGCTACTGACACTATCAGACATTTGGTAAAGATTCGGTGAAACTGGTACAGACAAACTGCTGACGTGTCTCCAAAAAAGACCTCTATACAGATTTACTGAAATATCAGTTAGTACTTGATGTCCACTATTTGAACAAAACCAGCTTTGGCTGAACCGAGGCGTCCGGGTCCGGAAAATCCGGCCCTGATTAACAGAACCTCATTGATTTTGCTTTAAATACCTCTTAATAAAAGTCCGTACAGATTTTCATTTAGCATCCTTTCCGAACCTCATTTATATCATCGTCCGATCCAATCAAATAGCCCGTCGGGTGGGTAGCGCAGCCATCCTTTTCATCTCGCCACCATTGTAGGATGCTGGAAACAAAGGCCTTCGCCAATAAGACCGAGGCTCACAATGTAAGGGCGGTGGGGGGGGGGGTCTTCATTTGTCTGAAGCCGAATGGGTTTTTTTTTTAATATTTTCTTGTTGTTGTTTGTTTATTTACATATAGGTATAAAGGTGATTGGATTAAGCCTTTGTTACTTATATTGGGATCTGAAATACCAGTTGAATGATATGGTTCCAACTTCCTTCGTCGACAGGGTTAGTCGAAAAGCAAGCTCACTTCTTCATTCTGTGCCAAAGTCATTGTTCTTCTTAATATATTATTTCTAATTCTTAACTATCTCTGTCATTTAGGGAGGTCATCGGTCTGAAAAAAATTTACGTGGATTTCTTTTTCTCTGAAAGACAATGTTATAATGTAGTTGGAGCCTAAAAACAACATATACTTAGCCGAAAAATCGATCTTGTCCTCTAATTCCCTATCCACGTACTTAAGCAATAATTTCTATTTATTTTCACTAGCTAGTGTGGCAGCTTCGCTCACGGTAATTTAGAATTTGACAATTATTTCGGGTTATACTATTGCTTGTCATTATTCGAAATCCATCATGTTTCAAAATACATGTGGCGCCATCTATTAACATTAGAACGTTATTGTTGTTTTTCTTGGCAACAGCACCTTTTTCGGATTTAAAGGTTAAGTAGGTATGTCCGTTTCTGCACACCTGACAAGTATATGCAAAATCTCAGGATTATCGATTTAGTCGTTTAGATGTGAAACGGTACGAACAAACTAACTTTCTCATTTATAATATTAGTTAGTACCTACGACAGTTAAATTATCATAACTTCAGTAGTTTCTCAAGTTATTATGCCTTGTGAGTCTTGTGACTGTGGCTTTTTTTGTATTTTTGTCATTTAAAAGTGTCGTATTGGTCTAATTGAATAAATGCTTTTGAACTCAAACTAGTTCATATGTACTTGATTGACTTACTACGCGACGGTCACACATAATAAATGGCCAGTGGTCGCTTACAATCCAATACATTTAGAGGTGGGAAGTAGTTTATTTGTGTTATGTCAACGAAATCAATATCATTGGTGGATATCAGTCGTTATTCCGCTCCACGGAGTGACAGTAATGCTTTGTTGACAGTGGCCGGCTAGTCCCCACCAAAGTGTAGACACGTAAAGAAGGCCCACTTCATACAACTTCGCTCACATAGACGTGTACTCTGACTACGACCTTTCTCTTAACTTACCTACGTATAACTGACAGTTAATATGCCACGTCTCGCAGCTTAACTGTGATTTATGAAAGAAAGAAAAATTAAAGAAAGATTATCTGTGACGTTTTGTTTCTAACCATCTGTCAGCAAAATGTCAAACAGACAGAGATAGCAACCTACCGAAACCGAATAGTAAGTTATTGAAAATCGCCGTAAACCGACTGCAGTGTGAACAGACCCTAGTCATCTCACTCCGACTTGTGAAGTGAGGTGTGAGGGTTGATCCTCATCTGCGGAATCGTAATTTTCTATGCTCCTCTATTCTTTTTTGTCGCTCAGAACCGTCATTAGCTAGAGCGAGAAGCAGAACATGTTGCCTAACGCATTGTCGATGTTGCTGCTTACGATAGCATTCTCCCCGCTCTTATATTACGTGCTGCTAGATAACGCGCAACCCCTTTGAACATGACGATGACGAGCAATCTTGCGTCATTCAAATAAAATGTGCTAGTGAGGGCGACCACGATTAACGGCAGCTTTCTATAACTTACGAATAACTGTTGGTTAATGTGCCTTCTTCCGTAGCTATCGGTGTTTCTTAAACAAAGAATATCCTATCCGTGCCGTATCCATGTCACCAACCTATCACTTGATTGGCAGAAAAATCAAAGAAAGCTTTTCTGTGACCTTTTTGTTTCTAACCGTCCAGTAAACAAAATGTCAAACAGACAGAGATAGCAACCTACTGAAACCGGCTAGTAAGTTATTGAAAATGGTCGTGTCATGGCATGAAGTCGCACATCGACATCGAGCAAGGAGTACGGAGATCTTAAACAAATGTCAGGCCCGAGTGTTTGTCTATGTGTGTTTGCGTTTAGTTACACTCTTTGTATGGAACAGACCTTCTGCACCCTGCTTTTTTGTATGTGTACATTGTCTTGATTTTCTGTGCACTGGCTGCTAAATATAAATTGTGTCCTAAACAATTTTGGACAGAATATGAATAGATAATGTTCTTAATTTTTAAGTGCTTAAAAAGTGTTTTTAGGAAGCGAGTAGAAAGTGTCACGCTCGCTTTAATTGACATTTGACAGAATTTTCTTTTCATGAAAATGTAGGTAATAAGCAGTTTGAAGTGAGGGAGCTCGTGGCTAAATAATAACAGCCGCTCGGGTCGATCGTTAGGTTAAGCCGTGCTTGCCTAGGTTGGTCTGTGGATGGGTGACCACCCTAACATACCGAGTTTCCTCCGTGCCTCGGGAAGCACGTTAAGTCGTTGGTCCCGGCTATCATTTGTCTATCTTGGACAGTCGTTACAGGTAGTCAGTGGCCAAAAAAGTCTGACACCAGTCTTACCAAGTGGTATAGTATTTCCCGGTATTAACTTGGTTGTGGAGACTGTTTTAGGCTTTCACGGTTTAAAACTAAACTTATATTGTCACTATATATTGTCTTAGTGTCGAGTTCCAATAGTGCGCGTAGCAAAAGACAAAGAAAGAGGGTAGACAGATTTGTCTGCTCGTAACAATTTATTTTCCATCCACCCGCATACTCCAGTCAACCCGCGATCATGGCGCTTGCAACAGCGTCGAAATATCAGGAGCTCAACATTAAAAATAATCACGGAAGATATTCCGTAAGTGACAATATAAGTTTGGTTGTGGAGGTCAGATAGGCAGTCGGTCCATGTAAAATACTGGTTCAGCTGCATCCGGTTAGACTAGAAGCCGACCTCCTCAATATAGTTGGGAATATGAAGCAGGTTGAAGTGTCTCGCCCACATCTAAGTTTTCTTTCTGGTTCTGCTGAAACGTTGACTGGGAAATAAGACCGACTGTACAAAACTTCAAATCTGCGAAATCAATACAATAAAGTGCTAGAAAGGGAATTTAAAGAAGCTTATTTCCTCAGTATGCATGAGGTCCTGGGTGCGAGTAACGGTTGCGGCAAAGTGTTATTGAGTTTTTTTCGGATTTGTGCTCGGTTTATGGGAATAGGCCTGCCCCCTATTACATAGGACTTGAAACGTAACTGGCAAAATGTGGGTGAACTTATAGGTACGGTCGGACAAGCTATTTGGTGTCCAGTCCACGTTAACCCACAAATGACATTGTAATATGTAAATCAAATAGCTTGTTTGACCACCTCTGCCTAACCCCTCTGGGATTACAGGCGTGATGTACGTAGGTGGTTTTGCCTCAGTTCGAAGTAAAAATAACTTTCATGTTGCTGTTACTTTGACTACTTATGTTACTTATCACCAAAGCAACGAATTAAGCTCTGAAAACTCAAAAGGCACATTTTTCCTCATATATAACAAGCTCATCTCATCAAACATCCTAACACTCCCCATTCCACAATTTCCCTTTGAACAAATTATAATTACATTTCAGGCGAACCGCGAACATGACACATGTTCCACGTGTTGCACGTGTTGCATTGTGTTGTGGCGAATACGTTTTCAGGAAACACGTTTAGAATAATTAGATGATTATACTCATTACTGCGGTGGACAGATTCTCTCTAATAATATAATAAACAGAGGAATGTTTCCTAATTGTTGACGGGTGAATAGGCGAAGAGTTTGAGAGGTTTCACGCGTGAATAAGGGCGTGTACAGGCTTGGCTTGAGGCGTTTTAAAAAGGTTGGTGACTCAAATTTTAAAGTTGTTTATTTAGACCTAAGGGGCCGGCGGAGCGTGCGTTTTTCATACAAACTAATACCACAATAATATGAAAATCAAACATATTCTTAAGGTGTGTGTTTATTTCGATTGGTTTACATAATATCTATGTTCCAAATAAATATTTTTAAAGGACAATGATATAAAGACGAGATACGAGGAATTTAAATTTTGTATAGAACATTTATTTTTCTCATAACTGGTTTAAATCAGTGTACGTTCAAAATATGTGTTTGGGAACTTATATAGTCTGTAATCCAAGCAAAATAAATACACACTACCTTAAGAATATGTTTGATTTACAAATTATTTTGGTACCTATTACGTTTGTATGAAATTCGCATGCACAAGTAGCAAACTCTTCCAAAATAATTTGCATTTCTACAAGAATTGTTAACGAATTTGTTAAGTTTTCCGTAGCGTATGTCAGTCCCACACAATTTTAGAAGATTATTTCTTCATTCATCGGCTATCATTCTAACTCTGATAGAAAGTCGCTTGTCAAGGCCTCTTATTTTTAAAGGTCTTGTTCTTGTCTCTCTTATCTCTTTTATTTAACTGATTAAAATCATTGGTTAGTAATAATGTTTAACCCAGGTTAAGTGGAAAACTTCACTTGACGTTTCTGGACCGAATGATAAAACTGCCAGATTTAGACAACATCCACATTCAATCAAAACTAAGTAAATATAACTTGATAATAGTTATTATTAGAAGTTAGTATAATAAACTAAGTTTTAAACTTATCTACCACCTACACAAACCCACGGTTTCAATCTCGTAATGCTCACAAATAAACCAAGATAGTATAAAGTTTATTACTGAGAATAAATCCACGGAAGATTTCACAAAGAGTTGCTGTTAGGGAAATACGTAGGTGTGCAATTAGGGCTTGCATGCACTGTTCAACGCGCGGTAAGACGCGAACGTGATCACTAAAATCTTTGTGTCGCACTCCTAATAGAGAGATATTCTCAGATATAGGTCAATCTTAGATTATGCCAATTGTACATGTAATAGTGGTAACTTTCACTAGTTGTTGTAATCTCAGTAAGAAGCGAATATCACGCAAACTGAATGATATTAGCACGTTTAACCGTAAACTATCAGAGTCATTATTTTCTTTGAAATATTGACAGTGACAGTCAGTGTATGAAATTCGTTCTTAAGCCAAAGCAGCAGTATTTTGTTAAAATAAAGGATAGTATTAAAAACACTCACAATTAACTTGTAACCACCGTGAAGCACCTAATTATGTATTTTAATCTGTGTAATCAGTTTTACCGGGTAATGTAAGAACGTGAATACATAGAAGTTTCAAACCAATTATCTATGAAACAAGACGAGGCATGTTATTCAATAATGTCTTCGCGATGAACGCTAATTGGCGCGTTTGAGACATTAAGACGCGTCTCCTTTGTCGCGCATCCTATCTCGTCACCCGTCACGTGCTGTCGCGCGATGCACTTTATGCGTATTTGCACAGAGCTATTTAATCGTGAAGCTGTTCACGACCTGCGACGACGCGACTTGAGTCTAGTTGGTGTGTCGCTTGTTTCCTTCGCGTGCGTCGCGTCACAAATCGCATCGCTGTGACTTGTGTTTTAGGCAGTTTTTTTCACTAGTTTTAGCGACGTAGACACTTTTCCTTTACCGCGCGTCGCGTCTTGTCGCGCGATGAGTATTATCGCGCGATGCGTTATGTGGCTCACACCTAATTGCACTATGCATTTATGTAGCATGCATAGATAGGTATACATAGGTTACAAACTGCGTACATTCATCATGTTTGAAACTGTCGCACGAGTTGCGATAAACGGACAAATTAATTACTAAAATTTAATGAAACCCTCCACACTATTTAGTTGCGGCAAACAATTATTTTAATTGACGCAGCGTTTAGTAACTAATAATAGTTTCAAATTGAAGTGGTTTGTGGTAAGGTTATTTTAATTTTTACTTCATGGAAATCGTAGGTTTTATTTGAAGTTAAAAGTAAAAAAATATATCTTGATGTGTCTTATTTTTCCAAGGCACTTTTTTTCCCAATTACATATCTGTAATTTTCCAATATCTTTTAGTTAATTTATTTACCTTATAACTTGTCAAACACATGATCAAAGCCAATTCGACTAGAAACGGCACGAAGTAAACGTTTTTCATTTTTGTTCATAACTTGTAAAACAGAGCACACAAAACACCAACGTACCTTACGCAAATAACCACCCCGCCCGCGCCCTAGAACTTTTACTTAAAATAAAAAAATGGCGAATAGAAATCTAACTAGGGTTGCGACATCCATAAATAATGGTTCGGCGGATACCGGGTCTAATTGCAGCGTATCCGTATCCGCAACGTTATCCGCGATTGATTTGTTGTCCAACCCTGTCTGTGCCCGCATCCGGCATCGTTCGGGATTTCATATCAAATGTCCGATGCTATAAATAATTTCCCGCGACCCTATCCCGACTGGTATGGTCGCGTTTTTGCGGATAAAAATATTCGGTGAATGACCGGTCTGGTATTTTAATAAAAGGAGGGATAGTAACGTACCTAATGATCATAGATCAGACAAAACATTTATTTGCAAAAAGTTGGGAGGCCGAAGTACACCCCACTTAGGGCTAGGATCAACGTTTGATGACCAAACTTTGGTCGGGTTATTGGCACTGGAACTTATTAGAAAAACGTTGGTTCACAACAACATGTCAATTTCCCTATTTCCATCGCTGGCGTCTCTAACAAAAAATGTTCAGTTTCAGACCGTTATTACAAATTGTTGTTTTCAGATAGGTTCGCCTTTCTGAACCCCTTTGTGCCAAGATAATAAGTGCTGTAATTCATTTAAAAGCAAGAATGAAATACGTCTCCTTAAATATGTAACTTGTATAGGAATGAAAACCGATCGTCCTGCGACCTCGTGCCGTGTCTCTAATGTATTCGACCGCATTCTGCATCGCCTCGGTTCAGGGCCGGTCAGGCGCCGAATATCCAAGGCTTTTAAATTATGACGTAAGCCGAAGGCCGAATATTTATCGTCTGAAGTTTTGCATAAGTATTCCTGCCGCATTGTTGATTATGCGGTGTTATTAATGTCGGCGCAAAGCGACTTAGCTCTGCTGTCATTATGGAGTCATTTGCGATCTGAATCTATTCAGAAGGACAAGCGATCTCTCTCTACAACAAAATGTCAACGGGGATCAAAGTGTAAACTGTTAATTCGGCTTTCGAATATCTTAAATACTTAATATTATAAATGCGAAAGGTGAGGATGGAATGGATGTTTTTATTCTTTCACGCAAAAACTACTGCCCGAATTCAAATGAAATTTGGCACACGGATAGTTTATAGCCTGGACTAACACATAGGATACTTTTAATCCCGTTAGTACGATCTCGTGGGACAACTATGGGACTCCACGTCTCAAGTAAAGTACATCCCTATTCCGAAGCATAACTTATCTTTATTTATAACTACATAGATTCAATAAAATACTACATTAGTAATCGTTGGATATAATCGCCATACCTTCAAGGTTATCCGCGATAGGGCTGGGCAGACGGTAGCGAGCCATAAATCAAATACTCCCCATTTATCAAATGGTTTCCAACCTTAGTTGGTATTTTCTTCATTTTTGCGGACGTTTTATTATTTTGATGGCTTTTAAGGTTTGTCCAGGCTACGGGACTGGTATTATATTATGGGGTAATGTTCATCATAACATCATGTTCTCCGAAATATTGTAAATATAGTGGGTCAAAATCAAAATATTTCAAACTAGCGGACGTCACGCGGTTTCACCCGCGTAATTCCCGTTCCCGTGGGAGTACGGGGATAAAATATATCCTATGTTACTCGTGGATAATGTAGCTTTCGAATGGTGAAAGAATTTTTAAAAACGGTCCAGTAGTTTTTAAGCCTATTCATTACAACCAAACAAACAAACAAACAAAGTTTTCCTCTTTATAATATTAGTGTAGATAGGTCTAGATGGGCACTTATAAAACGTCGAAAAAGGTGCACAGTTCGCGTTGGTCGATTCCATGGAGAAAAACTGGCAAGAAAATCCATGGTTACTCTTTTCAAATCATTTTGTTTCTCGCCCTTTATGTACCACGCTACGTTATCTCTTTCGAACAGTCCCGCAGCCCCGGCAGTGTGTGCTTTACCTGGAGTCTGACTTTTTATGCCGACCATGGACTTCTACTTGGTTTTACACACCCCGTCGAGAAACATCTCCCAGGCATGCTGGTTTCCTCACGATGTTTTCTTTCACCGAGACAGGTGATAATTATACATGAATTCGAAAAACCAGGGGTGGGGGGGTATGGTGCCAACACTTAAAAGAAAGGTAGCGGAATAGAGTGACTTACTTGATGGAGGTGAGGATGATAACCTGGGCAGATGATCGATGGGACTGGAGTGCGCGGGGTTGAGATCCAGGACGTGTTCCGGAGATTTCTTCAGCACTTCATTTGGTTTTTAATTGTCCCACGTTGTGTTGGCCAACACGTATTTCATGGTTAAGAGTATTTTTAATGTTTCGCGGTAAAATATACAGAATATAGAGATTCAATCGTGATGTCCTGCTGTCAAAAAACTACGGCGGAAGTCGAGGTCCATCTTTCTCTTTCTGTCGCATGAGACGTAGTAGGAAGGAACGAGATAGGTGATTCAAATAAGTGTTGACAACATGAAAAAATATGCGTGTTTTGGTGATGTGCCACGTTCGTATATACTATAGTAAAAAACTTATACCTACTACAGAAACTTGCGTAAGCAAGCCGTCTCAGTAATTCGTCCTGTACGTTGATGAGTACAACTGTACGAGACAACTCGTGTCGGCGCTGTTATAAGCCGTTTTATTTCATGTTACCTTGTTGTGCTATTTAGAGACCGTGAAAAGCTACTTTATTTCTTGTGTAAGGGATTTTTAAGGCTTTTGGCACAATCAGTCTCATCTTTCTTTGTCTGGTACGGTTTCCTATGAACCGAGTTTTATCTCATGTGGGAGATTTGTGGTTGTTCTAGAGGGGTCCTTTTAGAACGCTCTTTATGAATTGTGTAAATAATAAAATTGGAGCTTTATATATAAAGTTCGCTGTGTCACAAGTTCTATCGATCCTCTATACGAGCCCAGTGTGTCTGGGTGGATGTCATGTGTTTGAACTGGGAAGTTTTGGTTTCCAGGAAAATCTCATGTCGCCTTTCTCGCTCTGTTCTCCTCTAACTTCGCCTACCTGGGTTCAAACTCACGACATACAACAATTCGACAAAATCTTTCCCTTAATGACTGCGTTTTTTTTTACTTGGCCCACACTAGAGATTTATTATTACATATCGAACCCAGGACAAATACCTGTAGGCCATACAAATACCTATTTGTTCCGTGCGAGAATGTAACCCGCGACATGTACCGCAGCAGTCAATCACTCAGCCACTGCGCCAACCGAGTAGTCCTTTGAAATTGAAACCTAAGCATTCTATTGTTTAACCATTTTGACAAAGTGCCTAGTAAATATAGCTTTCTGTCCATATTCGCCGTATTACATAGCTCTAAGTTTAACCAAGAACTAGCCAAAATACAATAAGCCGTAGAAAGGCCGTGCAAACAACATAAATCATTAGACGAAACTAACTTAACCCTAAAATGTTCCAGTTTCAATTACTAAGCGTTACGCGTGTAAAGTTTGTAGGAGTTGCACGCCGCGAACCAATTAGAGGGAAGGAAATTAATTCGGCGACGAGAAGCGTCGACGCGTCTTGTTGACGAGAGAGGCGCTGCCGAATGAACGCAAGCCTAGGGAGGTTGAAATGAGAACTTTTTGAATTTGGAAACTTTGGATGCAGAGCGCGTTTAGTTTTTTTAGTCTGTGGTGTGGAAGTTTGCTGACAGCAAGCTGCCAGTGAGTATATTGCTTTATGTGTCAGGTACTTCTGCATGTTTGCAATGAGTTTGGCTCTTAATTGACATTGTCACGTAAGGCGTAAAAATTTGTGTGAATAACAAAATGGCGGTGACAGTTCCGTTTCACCACACTTCAATAGATCCATGTAAAGACATGAGGTTAAGAAATAATGAAACAGATGATGACGAATGTCCCGATTATAAATACGTAGACGTAGTAGTTAGATTCCTACCTGGTCTTAACAATCTCTAACATCCCCCATGGGAACTAATAATCTTTCCTTACCCAGCATCTTTCTCCAATTCTCAAGAGATCTATTCGTACCTATCTGTGTTAGTAGACTTCCTTAATTACTAAAAGCTTTCTAAATGTATTGTATTGTGTCATATTCTAGTGTAATGTAACCAAGACATTCACAAATAGTTAAGATACACAGACGGACGGACAAAGCGAACAAAATTGTCAATTACATGCAATGACCAACTGGTTGGTATCGGCAAAAGTGTAACATGTCGAACTTAGATAGTACTATAATTATGTCATTTTATTATATTAGGGTCTCATTGAGACATAGGGAGGGACACAGTTTTTCTGAGACATTTCTTATGATAGCCCTTATTGTACCCACTATGTTAGCCAGCTACAACTATAACAAATTACGTATTCTATTCTATTCGTTGTCTACAACTTGCCAACCGATAGTCGCGCTCGCAATTTCAGTCATCTTCGATCGTTTTGTCGTGACAAGTTCGGGTGGGAAGTAATTTGCATGTACGAGACACACTCCCTAACGAATTTGTATGACACGCCGAATTTGGCACTTCACATTCACAGTGACAAATAACGGAAGCGTCTAAGGAGCGGTATCAGAAGGTTTACTCCAACTGACAAGTGACAAGCCACTTTAATTTAACGTTTTGGTTAAGGCGATTACATGAGCTAAACGCAAGTTTTATAATTACTAAAAGTATATGATTCACTGCTATAAACAAGACCAAAACAATATATGATATTCTTCAGGATATGGGCTAGCATGATAGTGTTTTGAAAACATAATACAATTAATTTGACTCGATAAAAAAAAATCACAAACTATCTCTAAAAATATCTTTCAAACAAAAAAAAACATACTAATATGCATGCGATCATTCTGATTTATTGGCAAATACTTCTACAATCAATATATTACTATCACGATAGTGTTAGTTTTTTAATCCAACAATAATCGCGCTATTTGGCCTGCAGTGACTGACGTAACAACCACTTTGTAGTGCAAGCTGATTAGAACTTTATTCTAACAGCATTTCAAACGAAGTTTGAACCATCATAAATATAGTTGCTAATTTAGCTCGTCTAATTGCTTTAAGAGCCATGTGCAATATCGGTGTATAATGTGAAATACTGAAATTGGACGCTGATATCCCCGTGGTGGAGTGAAAACTTCAATAGTTTAAATAATTTAATATTTCACTTTTCAAACGTCAAAACTCGAATGTTCACTTCAAACAGCAGTTTTGGTTACCCAAGTGTGCAGCTGCTCTGCAAGGTATGCTCCTCCTGTGCTGCCCATCCTGCACTACCACTTGCACCTATCGAGATCGAAGCAAATGATAGAGCTGTGCTGGTGACTACATACTGGTCTAACACAATTTGAGTTCATTGACACACGTAAAGAAGAAGTTACAAAGTAAATGCTGGTGGCAAGAATGCATTCCGACATTGTTTTAGTATTTGCTACAGAAATCAGTTAGTAGAGGTAACTGCAGTTATTTTTTACTGTAAGTCGTCGTATAACGCATCTCCTACAGTCATTCTTATTGTAAATGCATTGACACTGTGGCAGCAGTAATTCGACAAAATATATGAACGGGTTACTGGATCTTCTGTTTTTATCATCTACAGTGGCATCGTAAGAAAAACGTGTGTAGGTAAGAACGTGGCTGATATACGAGCTGGGTAATTTTACAAGCTCATGTGTGTGTCAAGCTGACAAAACGTTGGCGCGGAACCTGATGGGGGATGATTTCTTACGTGTTTTTCTTTGTTTTATCAAGTTTAGACACAGTTGCGTAAACAACAGCAAGTGATGGTACTTCGAGTTCAAATCCAGGAACTACTTCATAGATAATACACTATATAATACAAGATAGATGCGCAACTCTGGCTTTCGTTTTTAAAACTGTGTACCTTAACTGTTAGATGGCACTGTTAGTTTCTGTTCAACCAAATAAATACAAAAAGCAATTCTTGACTGACGGATTCGAACTTGGGAACTATATTTCACAAGGCAACCGCTGTCACCGCTAGGCTATCTACTTCACTGACAAATAGTCTAAAATAGCTGTTCTCTTTAGGACAGTTGTAAAACAGTCAAACAGTTGAAAAGTTGGTGTACTCAAACATACAGATGGCAGCACTATCTACGATAATTTTGTTTGACGCCCATGTATGGAAGTTTCACCCCCTGAACTACTTTTAGCTTACTTTTCTCCAAAGATATTAGAGAACTAACTAACTATAGAACTAAAATATGTATTATGAACTGCAACAATTAATATCGTAACACCGAATAATTAGTTTTAGATGATATAAAACTATTTAGAAACACTCTTTTTTTTTACAACTAAAACGGTTACAATATCAAATTCAGTAATTGGATTACATTTCATAATCAATATATGTATAAATTCTTTAGTTAGCTATATTTCTTATTTTCATACAGTAATATTGTATTGTAGTGTATGTAAACCAAGTATTTGACACAATAATACAGGGTTAGTTTTCAATGACCAGCCAAAATTTAAAATTAAGATCTAGATATAAAACCAAAAGAGCATTTTAAATATTATTGCCGAAAAAACTAAATTAAAATAATAGCATTCATTTGAAAATTTCCTAAAAAAAATCTTAATCATAAACGTAGTGGGAATCAACACACTTGTGTGCCTGCATGCACCGCCAAATGTATGTGTGTGCTACCTGCTACCTATGAATATACAATAAATGTGGTTGCAATGTCCACACGTGCACTTTTTAGTGGTGGCCTGGGTGAAATCTTATTAAAAAAAAAATGTTTGTCTTGGTTTTTTTTTAATTTATATCGAACATATTATCGATTCTAAACCATCTCTGAAAGTTTGGACGGTTATTGAAAATTAACCCTGTATACAACATTATTTTTTGTTTATACTAAACCCGAAAAGGGGTCATTGTACTCATCATTTTGAACAACTTTTTCTATGGGACGAACCTTGAAATCGCGAAAAAAAAATCAGCTGTTCCCTACATTTTGACGAGTTATGCGAACATAAATTATTATAATTAATTTTTATTTCGGGTTTAGTGTAAACAAAAAATAACCCTGTATATATATATATATATATTTATATTGCCAAATTAATTTAAATAGGTAAATATTTGACAGCTATTTTGAGACGTCACTAACTTTTTGGATACGCACTCTTAAGACGGCAGATAGATTCCGGAGTTACAGCAAAATGTGTGTTTAGTGGTTTTCTTCTTTCTTACACATGATTGAATGCCTCATTGATCTAGTGTTTGCAAGCGAAATTGCTGCACGAAGCTTTTGATTCCCAGGTTGGGCTTAGTGTTATTGAGTTTTTCTATCAGGATTTATTTAGAAGCCACACAGAGCCCGAGTTTATCCCTGTTTGTGCCCAGATGGTGGAAATAGGCAAGATGGTTTCATTTTTCAAGAGGGAGAGGAAGACCAAAGAAACTATGGATGGATTGCGTGAGGAACGATATGAAAGATAAAGGAGTAGATGATAGCGAGACGGTTGACAGAGAAGAATGGAAGAAAGAAAAAGTTGCGCCGTCCTTAAGCAAGTGCAGGAAGATAATGGTATGATTTCTTTCTTGAAACCTGGTAAAATAATACACTGCTTACATACGCTAAATCTAATTCGGAGCGGTTATTTGTCATTAGTTAATTACACTCGAGAAATCCTTACAAACGCCGCTTTGATTAACCGTCCATTCATTACGAGCCATCGAATTAGATGCCCTCATATGTAACTAATTGTCGTCGTATGTCCGGTGCCTAAAGCTGGACTAATTAGTTCTGGAGTCCAGATTAATCAGCGTTACTCCCTGGGGACTGCGGGTAATAGTGGGGAATGCTTTTGTGTGGCTGTAATGTTCCACTTGAAAGAGAGATCAGTTGTGAACAAGGTTAAACGATAGTACTTGAAGCCAGATGCCCGAAACCCATCGTCCGAAAACCTCCAGGCGAACACACTCAGCAGTTTACAGGTAGTCAGTGGCCCAGAAAGTCTGACAACCAGTGTTACGAAGGGGACTGTTACTGGATAATACCATAGTATTATTACTAACGGGGTTGTAGAGGTCAGATAGGCAGTCGATCCATGTAAAATTCTGGTATTCAGCAGCATCCGGTTAGACTGGAAGCCGACTCCAACATAGTTGGGAAAAGGCTAGGCAGATGATGAAGATGACCTGTCTTCAGAGCGGTTCATCCAGCTGTCTCTAGGTTAGACGGTGTCACGGGTCGACCCGTGTCTTAGCTTTTCAGTCGTTCACCACGTCTTCCAAGACACCAAGGATGGTTCCTGGCTAACCTTTCGGTGCTGTGACTACGAAAATGGGTGGCTGGCAACCCCACTCAGCCATTAAACTTGTTCATCAATGAAAAAAGATAGACCTGATGACTTTCAGTAATGTATAATGATTGCCACTGAGTATCGACAAAGGTTTCCAAAAAGTATTGGACACATTTTTTCTAATTTTACTTAAACAAAAATTGAAGGCGATAGATACAGTGCGTCGAAAACTCGTGTGACGTCACATTTCGATATGTCACCGTAAAATTGTCAACTAGCGATATTGTAAACTCTCGAATTATTGTCAACTTAACATACGGAAGTATCTCTGCCCCCATAATCGGAACTTGGGGCACCCCCCGTTAGGTCAGTTAGGTTCCTTTAAACCAGTGGTTCCCAACCTTTCTTAGGCCAGGGACCACTTTGGTATGTTCATTGTTAACAGGGACCATATGGTCCTAGACAAACATGGACACCGACAGGATTATAACTAGGGGAGTAAAACTTTAACTCACACTGTACCAAAATTGGACAAAATCGATCGAATTGAGCTCGAAAAATTTAGCAATCATTTAGTATGAGATTCTAAAAAAAAATGAATTTTGCCTCTGATAATATGTTCAATTAAGTTAGGTTGAGCTTGCATCTTCTGTGCAAATAACTTCTGTGTTATAAAGTACGAATACATTTACATTTTAATCTTTCGCGGACCGTAGTCGAGGCTCCTGCGGACCACCAGTGGTCCGCGGACTACAGGTTGGGAACCAGTGCTTTAAACCCTGCACTCGGAAATAGCGGCCGTCGACTACGCTTTTTAGGAGAATATCAAGTATTTTAAGGTTAGGTTATATTAATCGATATTTCTCAGAAACGGTACAGTATCTTTTCATGAGAGTGGTACCACTGGGCAAGGGGGACCCCTCCTTCCCTCGCGAGTTGACTACCATCGCATGCATTTCACGAAAAATAATACGTTTTATTGGAAGCAGTATGACATGTTCGTTTGACAATAATTCGAGAGTTTACAATATCGCTAGTGATATTACAATATAACGTGTTTCACAATTTTACGGTGACAGATACATTTTTACCGGAATGTGTGTCTTTGATGCGTTTTCTTCGTATTTTTTTATTAATTTGATAAAACATAAAATAAAATATTTTTCGATTATCTGGCGAACTTAACAGAATCATGTTTTTTTATCCCTATTGTGAACTGCCATGGTGTATTTATGAAACACAATTTCATACTTTTTCTCGTATTGTCAAAGACGTCAATGACCGCACGCTTCCACCACAATAATGACAACTTCTACAACTCGAAAACACAAAGCTAACAAACGTCATCGCTGTCATCATACCCTCAAAACTTAATAGTTCTGTGTTGTTATCATACGAGTTCTATCAACAACTGTAACATGTAGCCTCGTGTCGCTCTATTGTTCCTTTAACCACGCTTGATATATGAAAACCAACCTTATTGCTACGTGCCAAAGGCGAGGTCAGTCAAATTGTGACCATAGAACCACACTTGAGCTACGAAAACCAACCTTATTGCTACGACCAAAAGGCGCTGTCAATGTCAAATGGTAACCATAAGGGTAGAGTTCTGTTCTTCCGACTGCGGTAGACCAGTGCGCGGATAACTTTGGTTGCGGGCGCTGTGGTTTCACGATGGTGGGAAGTTCGAAAAGTGTAGCTTTTGGAAGGGTTTTTAAACGGGAGGAGGTTCTTCCTAAAGCTGTTTTTTTTTTCAATTTGAAAGATCTGAATTATGAATATCTAACTTCCATGTTTGCTGTATGAAGGTTGGTATTGTTATAAATAATCGTGATCGATGTAATTTGTTCGGACGGCAGCAGGAAATTGGTGCTCATGTTCTCGACATAACCTCTTAAAAGTGTTCAGCGACAAGCGGAAGTGGGAATACTTTGTAGGCACACAAGGCACTTTAAACTCGAGTACTTACTTATATGTGGAAAGCAAAGTATTTATTCGAAAATAATGTCGGAAAAGAATTATTTAATACTAAACTTGAAATCTTGTGTAATTAGTAATTACTAATAGTTTTCCGCATTTCTAAATCATAACTTGTTCTGTAACTTATCTTGTAATCGCCATTCATTATGCCCTATGGCCTATATTCTACAGCGCTAAAACATACAGAAACATCCAGAAATTCTAGCATAGATTCAGTGTCTGAAAGCCAAACGACAGGAATGAGTAATGTTAGCTCCACCAGACGGCCTGTGACCTAACTGTGACAGTTATGAGACTAATATGACTTACGATCCCAAACGGATTCCTCGTAAAACTTTACGAGTTCCACGAAAGATAGATTTATGTTTATCATACAGAAAATAATGTGAAATCTTACCCTTTCAGCATAAAACTTTATCTGGGAGAAAACAATTTTGTTTAGGATAACTTGTATTATTTGTGTTGTTTATGATTTCTGCTCAGTGTTGGAAAATGTTATGTTGGTTTCCCTGTTTATTTCTGCTATAAAATTTAATAGTAAAGAAGCTTACAAGGCACTGGGTCGGTTATTAACTTCATTATTGTAAGCTCCTATCGATTGAACTCACTACCTACCTATCGTTTGTCAGACCTCGGTTTAACTGTTGAGCATCCTGTCCAACTTCGTACATAAGTCGGCATAAACTTTTCTTTGTGTTTGTACCAGTATACGTCCACGTTGTTCCAGCTACGGCCAACGTTGGCCCGTCTCCACCACCATTGAGTCATACTTGCCAAAAAATAATTAACAACGTCATTCTTAATTTAATAATAAATTCCGGGACAAGCACTTACTTATTCAGCGAATCCCAAGAGACCATTTAAAAATGGAATTCAGTTCCCTCATTGGATATTATATTTTATTAATTTTGGCCGGTCGGCGGAGCAAATTGACGGATTTTGTACGCGCCAATGGAGCGAAGGCATTGCTCTGTAGGGTTGCCAGGAATACCATGCTATATTTTTATAGAAAGGGGTAAACCAATGCATTGCCACATATAATAAATACTGATGATATAGATAGATGGTAAAGAATATCGAGGAAAACCATGTCCTAGAACAGAAAGGTCGAAGACATAAACATAGACAAGACATAAACCCAGCGTGGTTTAGTAGAAGTCTCTACTAAACCACGCTGGGTTTACGTGGTAGATTACTGCATTGAGAGGAGGCCTGTGTGTCCCAGCTGTGGGGACGTGACGATACTGATGGTACCGATTTAGACATTGATGTAGTTCCTGTGATCATTGGATTTGTTCTTCTCGTTTAAGTTGCAGGCTGATTTTGCGTCTGTCTTCAGTTGTATTTTATCAATTGAAGTTTAATGCATGCCTTTTAATAATGTATGTGTGCACAAACGCTATAAATATTCCTATTAAATGCAAAACAATTGCGTCATGGTCGTAAAGTTTCAATCTGCCTTGCAAATGCATTGTAGTAATAACTTGCAGCCACTGATGTCATGATTTTATTAGTCTGGCAACCCTAGCTAGTGTTGTGCGTCGAGTATCCGCTGCAGCTATGGATAGTGCAGCCCAACTCGATCATCATAATCGGTTTCCGAAATACGCAGGGAACGGCTGGTTTGGTTAATCGAGGGATTTCATACATATTATGTAATGTGTTGTTGTTTCAATATTTGAGTTATTTGGGATTTGTGTCTGTGTTGTCAGGCCAGTAAATTATGTTGTTAGTACGTTGAATTTGAGCAGCATAAACAATTATTCCAGTCAAGTGGCTTGAGACAAATATGTAATAGATTTCCAATGAGAAAGTTTGCGTTTATAACGTCGTGGGTTTGAACTTGAGCAGGCATTGTTTCATCACAACAAACCGTTGAAGGGAAGCATCGTGAGGACACTGGCAAGTCCGACATCTAAAAATTCGAAGACTAGAAGTTGACATCTACCAACCAACTCTGGGTCTGGGTCTGGTGGTTGCTGAGCCCACTCACTCCCTTAAGAGTGGAAAGCCAGCAGCGAGAACATTACAAGCTGAGCCGAGCAAAGCTTCGAAATGACACTAACATCATAGTCAGTTCGTCGGCCATCTCCACGTATTCATTCTGAATAAAAGATGCAATCGTTACTCTCGTTACACATAAACCCAACATTCTCCATCATTCAATGGGGCTATATCGAAGGGTCCTTCCCATGGGGAGGATCCCTTGCCCGGAGCAATAATGGGCGATCGTATGAATGCCTGAAATAGCGTCAATAAGATCGTCACACCCTTCCACCGCACTGTGACGTGGGTCCATGGGACATGTGGCCAATTTTATGGGGACCATGCTTTAAAGAAAGTTAGGGTCGAAGGTGCTCCCTGAAATATGTTATTGGAGCCTTTTTTTTGACAAATGCAAGGAACGCGATTTGTTATTTGCGAAATGTTATTCGGTCCTTTATATTACTCTTGTAACATTCAGGATTGATCAATCAGTAATTCGGTAAGTGTGAAGCAAAAGTTTAGTTTTAGAGAGAGGTTTTAAAAGCTTAGGTTTCTGAGAAACTATTCTGGTAAGAACCCAGGATACATCCGTGAGCGAATTCCATGAAACATTTAATAAGCTCTCGAATCACTTTCGTTCAGACACGTTGGGTGCATTAAACTAAATAAGTGATCTACAACACAAGAGTCAATTCTATTTGCGTTTTAAAAGGGCCTTTTGGCAATTGAAAGTAACGGTTCAGCTTAGAATCACACCTCTCTGAAACACCAAAACAGTCACAATGCGGACTACCTCAACAAACAAGAGTAATCTTCCACCATCACACCCGGAAACCCTTCTGGGTAACTGCCCAATCCGTTACTTAAATAAAGAGGCCGTGGGTTCGAGTCCCGGACGATTACCATATAAATTGTGTGCAGAGGCCGCCGACGTTTTGTACTGTAACTTACTTTATTTGGGTGTAAATAATGGCGGTGTGTTTTAAGGCAACAATGCTGAAGGGTTGAGAGAAATGCATATGAGGTTGAGTAGTTCGGTTTAGGAGAACACAATGTGAGGAGTCCTTTAACCAGGGAAGTTTTTCTCTACATACAGATCGCAAACACACTGCCCGAAGCCGCTAAACAAACATTCTGTACATCAAACTATAACCGCACGCAAAAATGATTGCTAGGAAACGACTTTTTTTGGGCTTAAAATCATGTTTTGTGGTGGAACTCAAAGTAACACACTTAAAGTGTTAGTGCCTTGGGCATTTGCTACCAGTCTACCTTAGGGTGATGCAGAGATAAAACTAGGTGCAATAGTATAGAAAATTATGAAGAATAAAATATAACAACAATTATACATATTTATACATACATATACAACAAATTATAAAAAGTGAGGAAAGATAAAAACAATTTAAAAAAGATATAAGAGTGAAACATAACTGTCGAAATGTGGGTGTACCTGTAAAATTAGGTGTGTACCTCTGCCTAACCTTCCGGGATTACAGGCGTGAAGTTATGTTCAGACTATAATATCAGGTGCTCCATCGGCCAGTCAAATAAATAGAAATCATACGGATATTGGACCCCTAATAACTGCAGCGCAATGCTAAGCTCTGCTACCGAAGTAATATTAGATGCTTATACTCCGAGCCACTCCCCTAATCCCTAGCCAGGGACTGGGGGACTATGCCCGTATTGAGGAGAGCCCCATCTTAATTCGATGTTATTATCTTCTCAAAGGAATTTTGGGTACCTACATCCCTACAAATAATAGTAACATTAGTAAATCGCTTCTGCCCGCGGCTTCGCCCGTGTTAAGTTCGATAATTGTCCCATGGGATCTTACTACCGTGATAAAAAGTATCCTATGTGTTAATCCAGATCATAAACTATATGTGTGCTAAATTTCATACAAATCCGTTCAGTAGTTCTTGCGACAAACATACACACTTACTCACACACAAACAAATGTTCGCTTTTTATAATATTATTAGTGTGATTATTAGGCTAGCTTTTTTTTACTGGTTTCGCCCACGTTTAAGACGAAAATTATATCATGGGAGCACACTACTGCGAAATCATAAAATCAATACTAATTGTATATCTGTAAAGATAGACCAAAGAACCGATGGATGGACTGTGTGGAGGAAGATAAAGCAAGAAAGAAGGTGTCTGATGAGATGACGAGTAATATTGAATCAGTCGACAATCGGTTATAGGTCCATATAGGTACCTCGCATCAATCTGTTTAAATTACAAACTGCTATAACTTATGCCGTATCACGAACTAACTTCGGTTTCTCTTACTAATAACTTGGTAACTTAAACATAACTTGAACAGCGCCATCCATCGGCGACTCGGGGAACTACTCCACAAAGAAAACAAAGACTGTGTGTCTAGGTACTTAGGACCAGTGTAGTGTGGTCTACCTTTCACAACTTCAAGTACTAAGTGAGTAGTTAAGATAAACGGAACCTAGTTTTCTTAACTACTGCGAGTCTAAAGTGTGAGCGTGAACGAGCTTTAGTTAACCCCCGACGCAAAGACGGCGACGGGGTGTTATAAGTTTGACGTGTCTGTATGTTAGTGTCTGTCTGTGCGATCGTAGCTCCCGAACGGATAAACCAATTTTGATTTTGTTTTTTTTTTGTTTGAAATGTGAATTTGTCGGGAGTGTTCTTTTCTTAGCTAAGTTTGATCCACAAAATGGTGAATATGATGATAAAGCTGAAACAAAAAGGTCGTTTTAGCAGTAGGTTGTCCTGGACTACTACTTGGTACTAACTACAAATATCCTAAAAAATATAACAAGGTTGAAGGAGCCAAAATTAACGAAAGATACGTGATCTCTACTTAACCAGACATCGCTGAAAACTGGTACCCATCGGGTTTTTCCCGGTAATCGATTACATTAATATCCCCTTTCACCTCCCTATCAACACGGGTTATAATCGACTTTCTCAAGTTAAAAGCAAAAAAAATATCGCTGAGACAACGTGTCGTAAAAATGAAATTACTTAGTACACATTACAGGCCAGCGATAAAGCGCTTTGAAGCGATACGCGGGGCGATAAAGCGCTGGAAGCGATGTCAGCTGTATCCCGTCAATGATGGCGGCGCTTTAGCTTAATGGCATGTCTTGATTGTTTCTTCAGTGCAAATGAAGCTTTTTACTGTAATGTTCGCTTTAAACGACAGTTTGGCGGAGGGCTTTGGGATAAGCGGTAGCGTGGTTACCTAACGTGAGTACCTACGAGTATCTTCTCAGATCCTGAAGGTTCTAAAACATTTGATATCTAGCTCTCTAGATTCTCACTTTTCTCGAGATTCACCTTGCCCTAAATTGACGAACAGTCTGTGTGCTAAATTGGATCAAGGTGAATCTGGTAGTTGCTAAGCGATTGCATCCTGTGGTTTAAAATATATGCTTGGACGAAAACCTCGTCTGACCTCCGTAAGAGAATAGGTTGTAATTTATGCCATCCAAACGTAAATCCTGTCTTCTTTAGTTCTTTATCGATCTACTAGCTGATTCCTGCGGATTCGCCCGCCCGCTTGACTAATTATATACTAAAACCTTCCTCGAGAGCCACTCTATCCAGCATTAGTGAAATCAATATGAAAATTGGTGCAGTAGTTTTTGAGTTAATCGCGAACAGACAGACAGACGCAGCGGAGGACTTTGTGTTAAAATATGTTGTAGTGATCTGTCTAAGCGCAATCTCCGATGACACAACACTGTGAAACCAAAAGTGTAATCATTGATAATAATAGATTCTATACATTGTTGTTGACTGATCATTTTCAAGTTATTTATTGTCAGGGACAGACTAGTTACAAATAGAAGACGTGAGACACGTAAGAGACAACTGTTATGAATTTTATAGAATATGAATTTATCAAAAAAAAAAAACAAATATTAATGTTATATTGGATTATTTATAAATCTGTATGGGCTATGTGCTATGTGGTTCAATTGTATTGTTGAAATTCGCTCTGATGTAACTTCTTTACGTTGTCTTCCTTCGCTATCTCGTTTTCAACAAAACCGCACCCCAATAACAGTTTGTATCTGTAAGCCTTCGCTGATTGTATTTGATTGTGTAGACTCAGGGGATGTTAAGGGAGTTAAACACTCATATCCATTCGGAAATAACCTTTTATTAGTCGTTTGAACTTTCAACTAGATGTTTTGAGTGGTCTTTCTAATAGCACTGTTGGTTTAGTAACTGTGTCGTGTTTTGAGGCCCGAAGTCAGGGGTCTTGCTATGCTTTTTTTCTTATGTTCTCAATCGAGGCCATGTTTACTAAATCATGCAAGTTAACACGATTTTTTTATTTTTTTTAACACTTCAAGCACATAGTACAGAGTCTAGGCGGACCTAATACTGATTTTTCTAACATACTTTCAATTTCAACTACTATACTGAACATCAGAAACTTTTTGTTAAGTAATTAATTTTCTACATTATTTTATATTGGTCCTAAATGGGGTCACACACACACAAATACTTTTCCAATTTTCATTACGAAGCTTTTGCGAAGTAAATTTAGAAAATTCTTCGAAACTTAAATATATTTTCACAAGCGTGCAAAGACCACACGCTCCTTAATGAACAAATAACTTACAAAGCCAGAACACATTCCTAAACAAACTCATATATTTTTAATTAACCCTAGAGCACACTGCAGAGCGCAATATTTAATTATACCTTAATTTGTTGCAGGTAAACACAAGGAAGAAAACTTCAAAAGAAAAATACATTAGGAAGAAGTGGACGAAGTAAATCTAATATCCCCAGGTCACCTGTTTACCGGAAGTGCTTTAGAAGGCTCTAACAACCCGAGAGCCGGCACTTCCGGTCATCTAATGGAGCCTCCGATGGGCTTTCGGGATCTTAATGACGTTTGAAAATAAAATGGCTTGTCGTCATTATATCTGTCTTGAAATGAACTTGGTACTAATAAATTAGAGCGCGGATTGACATATTAAAGTGCGTGTTTCTGAAGGTAATTAGTGCTATTGATGTTACATAATTAAGTAACAATATATTCGGCAATACACTAATGTGTCTGGCACAGCTGACATGTTACAAAGCAAAGTTATAACTTGAGCAAAATGTCAGCTAGTCCTTGCTGATTACTTTCGGAAAACCCAATGGATGTAATTGAAAATTCGTTTGTAGTTTTATCAAAAATAGTCTGTTTTATCAACCTTTTATAGCAAACCGGGTTTTCAATAAAATTTAAAATACAATGGACCCGCATGAAACACAGATGGTACACAAAATGGAGATAGCGGCGGTACACTGCATGCTCGTCGAAAAGCATGCACACATCAAAAACACATTTAGATAAATGTCGACGGCGAAATATTCAGTTTTATTGAACTACAAACATTTGAAAATATAGTAGAATCGCTTATTGCTTAGGTACTTAATGACATGCTTACCAAGATTGCAAAATGCCTTAAAGTTTCGAAAAGTCTAGAATAAGTACTCGTTTATTCGTTTAGTAGGTAGTCTAAAAACGCACATATCGTTATTTGTTACTCGATAGTATGGGTGTTAAGAGTAACATTGAGTCGTCTGCCGCAGTCTCACACGCATTTGTAGGCTTTTATTATAGAGGGTAGATCAATATCCAATAACATTTAAATTCAAATCAACGCAACGACTAACCATCCTTTAGTAGCAAAATAAATTTATTCATTCAATTCCTTTATGATATCTCCATTGCCCACGTTATTATAGTTAAAACCAAGACTTAATTTTTTTAAAGATTAGCATAATTTCAGGAGCACCTAGTAACAAATGGCCTCTTCAGTATTATCCCCTCTAAACAGTTGATTTACGAGCTGAAACACGTCCGATATAATTCGATACAGCGAAACGCCGTATAACAACGTTAAACCTATAATTTAGTGATGTAATATAATCTATAAACTTAATTAAACTCGAAGTTGCTCGAATTTTCCTGTTGGCGCCCAGCGTGGGACTCTTTCCCTAAAATTGATATTTCCTGTAATCTCATCTAGATCTTAATAACAGTAATATTTTATGAGTGGGATTCTATATTTTATTGCTTCCTGAGGTTTTATCCAAGGAACGGATTTTATTAATTTTGTATTCGATTCTTATTTTTCCTCCAACTTCGCTCTCGTCGCTCGGGCAACAAACGTACCCAATTATTTGCGGTTGCCATCCGTATTTAATCCTTTTATATTAAATTACGGAACTATTCCTGGATACCGTCAGTTTTCATTTAAAAGTGTTCGCTAAAAACAAAGTTAGCTCATTTTTAACACGATATCAGACAACAAATGAAAAAAATTAAACTTTTCTCATTTATATTAGTAATCCTTGAAACTTGAGCGTTGCATAATGAGAACATTCTTGACTCCATTCTAATCTTGCAAGCTTATTATCTCTGCTATGGGATATAATTATTTACTTCGGTAATGTCTTTGTTTACACGCATCGTTGGTAATGCTCGTGAAAAGCTGAACAGAGCATGTTTTAGTGCTCGTTTTAAACTTGTTTCGGGTTTGTGAACAGCTAATGAGCTGTGGCAGACACAATGCTTCAATCTGATTAAATTATTTTGATCACATCCCGCTGCCGGGGCGGGGCGGTGTGCGGATATTTGCGTGTATAGAATTTTGGTTTAAAATATCAGTTTCGTACCGTTTATAAAAGAAATTCCATAAGTTTTGTCCAGTTAATGCGATTATAGGGACCAGCAGATTTTTTTTTCGCAGTTCAGAGGTTGGTCCCATAGTAAAAGTTGTTCATAATGATGAAGTTTATGGATATCGAACCACGTTGTTTATCTGCCTACTTCACAGATTAGCAGTAGCTAGGAAAAGTAGAGTAATAATCCCAACATTTTCTCCCCAACATCAGCGCACTAATCCCCGCTGCGTCGAACACGACGTTCAATCCGAAGCCGTGATCCGACGGGAACTCATCAAGGTACACTCGCGAGGCTGCGATCCATCACCGCCTCGCGTCGTAATTAGCTCATCAAGCACAATGCGCTGCGTACTGAGTCTGCAATGGATCGTGCAAGCGAATTTAGCCGCTGTGTTACTTTTGATAAGGATGGGAGTTGTGTACAAGGATTTGGTAATAGTCATTCTGTAGCATTATGTAATTTTGAAAATTAAACTTCGTTTTTCAGTGACTATTAAAAAAGCGATTTTCATCGTTAAATGAGTATGAGACGATACGTGAGGAGATAAGTGAGACTGCGAAAGTAATGATAGGTATTTAGATAACATAATTTGTATTTAGGAACGTAAAGCCTAGTTCCTTAAATCTGGTTCAATCAATACATCGTTAACGTAACCTTAACGATTACCAGTTTAACCCTTCGAAGTCAAGGGTTCAACCAAATAGGCGTTGTATTAACCTTTAAGCGTTAGTGCTCCGGGCAACACCAACACACGGCTTAGAGTATTAACATAATGGCTCGGAAGATTATGGTAATGTTCAAATAATGACAGCGCTCTTATCGCTGCGGGCCACTATTAAGTAATTTTCCCCTCAATTTTACATCTGTTGCATGTTACCAGATAAAGTTTAACATTTTTTTTTATGCAAATGCGTCAACAGTTGCCAATCAATCGATAGTTGCATGCCAACAAAAGCAAAGCAAATAGTTCTACAACCAACAGTCTATATCCCATTAAAACCCTTTGAACCTCAACCGTTTAATAATATCAACAGACGTCCAGCTCGTTAGGCTGGCGAAAGCCGACTGACAAACACATTCCCCCCACCCCTGGGCAGTGAGTGATGGCCGCTCGGACAAACAGGCCGACGGAGACGGATGACCAGGCCGACACTTAATATTTGCCGCCATTAGTTTCATGTAGTGTACGAAGATTGAATTGCGATGTACTGTTTGCGTTGTGTGTTTGGCCACTTAAATATGATATCGTTCTGTTGGTTTGCGGGTAGATAACGGGTTTATCTTTTGTGGTTTGTTGTATTGTTGGTGTTAAGTTTTTGCAATAAAAGCGTATGAATAGTAACTACATAATACAACGCTTTTAGTCCCTGAAGGGTTAGGCACACGAGCATTTGGACCCACATTCTGCTAGTTATGTCCCACTTAATATGCGGCAAACATCCCGACTCCGGGCTGCTACTGAGAAAACCTGATGGAAAGACTCAATAACATTTTCCCTGACCTGGGCACCGAACTCAGGACCTCATGCTCAGCTGTAGCTAAAATGACTGATAATGCTCTAAACATTACCTTATTATTCAATATGAACTGACATCAGTCACTCCAAGGTAATTTTCTGTTTCTGTCACATACTCCATGATATCAATCAAAGTAGCTATTTCAAGAATGACAAATGCTAGTTCGTTACATTTTCTTTTACCAACGACCTTCAGCCTTCGCAAAAAGAATACCCTTACAATTTTAGCGACGTATCAAATAGTTGCGGTCGTTCCGGCGGAAGTGCCCGCGGCCATGACGGCCCGCCATTAGTGGCGGATGACGCGCGCCACCCGACTTCCGCCCATAGAGAATACCTACAGCTAACGGACATTTTCTTAAAAATGTTAGTGGGGTTGTCTTTTAGTGATAGGTTGTCAGTTGTCAGGGAAAAGGTTTTTCCGTTTAAAGTCTAATGGCAAAATAAAAGTACAAATAAAAACACGTAGTTCGCTCTGTCGATGGACAGAAAACTAGTTTATTGTACGGTCGAACAAGCTATTTGGTTTATACACTATACTTCTCAGCTCTTTAGCAATGTTCTTAAATACTTACTTGGAAAGCAGTCATTTATGTAATGTGTGATGATTGAACAAAACTCTACTTTAGTCACTAACCAGAACCCTATTAGAAAATTAATGAACATCTGGCGGGAAACTTAGAAGAGAATTGAAGATTTATGACCACAAATTTTTCAGCCTGATATTGGAAAAACTTTTAAACCAATTACTAAAAGCCTGGAGTATTACCAAACATAGTTGCTATCTAAATATATATAATTCAAAGGTGACTGACTGACTGACATAGTGATCTATCAACGCACAGCCCGAACCACTGGACGGATCGGGCTGAAATTTGGCATGCAGGTAGATGTTATGACGTAGGCATCCGCTAAGAAAGGATTTTGATCAATTCTACCCCCAAGGGGATAAAATAGGGGATGGAAGCTTATTTGAAAGTCCGTCAGTTTTAAAGTTAGGATCTTCTAATTTTATGTTTAGGCTGACGACTGAAAATTAATTTATGCGTGTTTCAGCGTTTTTGATAACTCCACCCCGAAGGCTTATAAAGGGGATGAAATTGGATGTGAAAAAACCTTAATTTTCCACGTAAAAAGTACAAAATTTGTTATCTGGGGTTATGATTGGAAGCTGACGCAACGGCTTTATTAGAATTTCAACCCTTGAGGGGTGAAAAAAGAGCAACATTTTGTTTTTAATTAAAGTTTTAATTTTTAAATCACCAAAAAGTATCAAGTAAGTAAGTCGTTAGTTTTTTTTATTTCAACCCACAAACGGGTTAAAGGGGGGATGAAGTGTTGCATTGTAGTTGTTCATTCGTTCACGAATGACAGCAGCAGGAGAGACCTTTTGCAGCAGTGCAAGTTAATAGTATAGGCCGTACACAAGTTAATAGCACACGTGACTTCGCGGCTGGCAGTACTTACCGTTTTGTAGGGACCTAGGTAAGCCGAAGATTATGGACTTACGGCAGGAGCAGAAAAAGAAAATATGGCAGCCCCCGCTCCTGTGGGTCTGTCAAGTTACGCGAGCGCCCGCTCGCACCAACTTGCTGCAGCACGCGCCGCTGACGCGCGCGCTGCGTGCACTTAATATGGTGTCACAACAGATTGATTGCTTCAATTGGACACTGAGCGAATTCACACGGGCTGCATTTTGCGCAGTAACTTTAGTTTGTCAAATTAATTAATTTATTCAAAACATAAATAATTTAACTTTAAATATAACTGCTCTATTGTATTAGGTACATAAACCTGTAATAATAGTTGTATGTGTTGTTTAAATAAATAAATAAATTATGTATAGTAGAACGAGATAGAGTGAGTAATTGTCCATATCGTATTTGATACCACCTAGATTTTTTTATTTTGTAGATTTCTGTTTTTTTTTCTCTTCTGCATTTCTGATCTTACTTTTGAATGAAGATGAAATAAAAAATGGCGCCGACGAAAGTTTTTGGATTTTTAATCATGGGTGTCGTTTCCGTGGTTTTTGGTGTCGCTAATAGTGAAAACTTTTTTGCAAAAAATAAAACCGACTTCAAAAAAAACAAAAAAGTGAAAAATAACTTTAGCTTCTGAAGTCGGCCGGAACGTCGGTCGGAAGTGACCTTTGTTTGATTGCTTTAGTTTTTTTGTCACCGACTTCAGAAGCTAAAGTTATTTTTCACTTTTTTGTTTTTTTTTGAAGTCGGTTTTATTTTTTGCAAAAAAGTTTTTATTTTCAACTTTTTAGTGGTTCACATGTGCTTGATACATGGAAAGTGCATACCGTTACAATTTATAACAAGCCCAAACACGACTATGGTACATTGTCTCATTATGGAGTTCCGTGACTCTTGGCTTCATCATCAGATCTGATGGTAGAATGGTTCTTATCAAACGCAAATGCTTCATTTGTTGTAGAAAATACCAAAATCGCAACACGTTTTCATATAAAATTTGAAGAGTTCCCTCGATTTCGCCAAGATTCCATCATCAGATCCTGATTTGGTGGCTATGGGACCATTTGGAAAGAATACCCTTTCCAACAGAAAAATAATTATCCAAATCGGTTGGCAAGCGACGGAGTTATGCCCGAACAAACATAAAAAAAAAAAAAAAAAAAAAACCGAATTGAGAACCTCCTCCTTTTTTAGAAGTCGGTTAAAAATGAGGTCAAAATTAACACGGGGAAAAAAGTTAACAGAAGCAAAAAAAACAGTATTCCTTTTTTTTCTACGGCTTCCCCTGACACTATTTTCACCCTGCGCCACTGTTAGGTAGAGGTGTATCTAATCCTACACCCACATTTCGCACATTTAGCTTAATCCCATCAACCGGGTACAAATAATACAATAACACTTTGCCCGGCCCGCAAATCGAACCCAGGACCTCATGCTCAGTAGCGCTTGCGACAACTCGAACAACGATGCAGTCTCATATGACCCATCAATATTTTCACGCGAACGAAGTCGCGGGCAACAGCTAGTTCGCCATATAAAATGATATTAAAAAACTTGTTTAAAGACGCACTTTGATTTTCCCTCGCCTCCGAGAACCGTTACCTTTACGACGCCATCTTTGAGTAATAACGTTGTAAAACGTCAGCTTGCAAGTTTAAAGCCAACGACTTTTTAAATATTTCTTGCCTGTTCAGTGTTCATTCAATCATCGTGTTTTACGATTGGAGTGTGTATTAAAAACTCGTTAGGATTGAATTGAACCTTTAAACAAGTATAAAACGTACGAAGTTTTGTGTTGAAGTTTATATTTTTGTCCATCTCGTTTCGATAAAAAGGCACCTCCAAAAAATCAGTCATTTCAGGTTGTTGTAATGAAAAACTGTATAATGAGCTTTATTCGTAATTTCCTCGAAATGCATTTTATTCTCTAAAATTTTTTCCTTTTAAAATTTTTCTTTGATTTTTCCAAAATAAATAGTAAAGATATGAAATAATCAACTTCTAAGAGCTTACTCCTCTTTAAATTCCTTTTCTTGGTATAATTTAAAATGGATAGGTACTTGCTGAACCAAGTTCACAAGCACAAAGGTATTATTACTACAAACTCATAAAACTTTCTGTTTCAGAAAATGATGCACCCTATTATAAACATTATGATATTTACTGAGGAATTAACTCGAAGAACTCAATAACTGCGGCATTACTTGATATAAATTGCAGGGTCAATTAGTCTATTCGTCCTTGCTATTTATTACATTAGTCGTTCTCAATGTACACCACAAATTAGTTACTTACCTTGCATTACGAATCTTTATAGTTTAGCCCAAAGACATCATCATCTGCCTAGCCTTTATCAACCATATTGGGTCGGCTTCCAGTTAAGACGGATGTAGCTAAAGACCAGTATTTTAGTCCTGCTCACCCCAGTTACTGTGTTCAACAGCAGGCAGTCAGCAGCCCAAAAATCCCTGTCACTGACCGTCAATATCACAGAATTAGTTTAGCCCAATGAAGACTTATAATTGTGCTGACATGATGTTTAACTATACCGTCTAGTTTAGGTGTTCTTCGCCCCTCTAACGCGTATTATCAAGTCACGTCTAACATCAAATAAGGACAGTTCAAAAGTCTACTTCAGCCTCCTCTGCAAATTATCTCTCTTAAACACATGTATGTACTCCCAAAGGCTGAGATTAGTATTCCACCTTCATCCGCAAGGATCAAAAGTTTAACTTATACGCGTTCCGTAAATAAATAAGGTGTTTCTTGACGGCCCCATAAAAACGAGGAGTAACACTTTACTCAAATATTAATGTTGTGAGTGCTAACACTAGTAAGTTTCGTCGGAGATTTTCACTTTATTAACTTGGAATCCAAGTAATACGACCTCACGAGCGAGCGTCTAAATAGGATTAGATTTGTTACTGTAAATAGGTTTGAAAAATACTTGCTTGAGATTTTGAAGAAAACCTTACCAAAAAATTCTTAGAATTACAAATAAGTCTTTAAGAAAGAAATAATAAAAGCTCGCAATTTCGAGTAGTATGTGAAGTTAATAAATATACCACATTGAATTAAATTTCAGATAAAACCTTTGTACTTAATCACAATGGACTAGCCAATCACTTTGAGACCTAATAAAACATCTTAAAAATAGTGCTATAAATTAGTCAGTTCTTTTTGAATACGATTCCACTTTATCGAAACCCCACGGGGCCGAATACGACCCACTCAATATACGCTCAGAACAAAACACGTCAAAAGTGTCGCAATAAAATATGACACCCTGTTTGTTTATATGTCACTTGTCACTGTGATGTCACTCCAATAAGACGTATATAATTCGCTACTGTAACACTTATTTTATTGCTTTTCCCGTAGCTTTTTCTTTTGTGTTGGAAGACTAAGTTTGGCTCGCTGCTTTGCCCGCTTTTTGCGTTCGGAAATTATACCATGGGTTCGTAACTCGGGGATTAATAAATTTAATTATACTATGTGGTTGTGGTGTGTTTATGCACATGGGCTATCCGTATTCCTTACGTCGAAATCCATTTAGTTCTTTAGCCTTTAAAGGTAACAAACAGACATACAGACACATTCGCATCATTAGTATGGTTTATAAAACGTAGTTTCAGAACTAACCTTGTACCCTTGTTGTTTACCCTTGTTAAATACAAAAAAAAAAGTTTAGTTTCGATGTGCCAATCAATCAATGTCAATATTCTTTCATATTATTCAGAGGGATGTAAGTAAAAGGGTGGGAACCGGAGCTTAGTGATCCCTTGACGGATTTGCAAATGCTTTGAGAAATGCTCACAAGGAATCGTTTGTTCCAACGAAATATTTGGAACATAACTAGATACTGCTCAAAGACATTTAATAGCACATTTTGATTATAAGTGGGAATTTTGTTATTGCAATCGAGGTGGAATAAACAACCGAGCCGCCATGCTCCAGACGAGGTTGTTATGGAGCTGAGAACTGCAGTAACCAATGGCCACAAAAAAACAAATGCCCACGTAGATAAAACGACGTTTTTTCATACACTTTCGAAGAAGTAAAATAATAGCATAGAAACGAAAAATATTATGTCATGAATTATTAGGAAACTATGATTTCATTTGCTTTTTTCTGCGCTTTGGTTTCGACAGGTTGAAGGAGAAGCAAAGGTTTGACCGCTAAAAAACCTAATATGAGGCTAAACAGCTTAATAAGAAAAATACAAAAACACTCGGGGACTGCCGCGGTAAAGCTATCGCATAGCATTTTTTATCAACTTATGCAATTACAATTATTTATTTATTTTATTTTTCCGCTTGTTGCCGGCTCGAGGACCAAGCGCAGACTGAATGTTCAGGTTCGCGGACCGCGCTCGGACGCCGCAAAAACGACGGGGTGTTATAAGTTTTACGTGTCTGTATATGAGTGTGGAATATTCATTATAAAATTCATAATTTCATCGTGATGGGAAGCCGAACCTTATCTGACATGGTGTGACATGGGGTATTAGGTTATTTTCGTTACGGAATTTCTGGAATGCAATAGCTTAAAAATGAATTTTACACGAACAAATGTTTTGTTTTTAAATACATTGACGCAGAAGCACAAGTCGTTGGTAATACGGTGGGCAAATAGGAACCTTAGGTGCGTCTAACATTACAGGTAAATTTCATAACCCTGATTACAATGTCCAATAATGCATCTGGAGCCATTACTTAGCGTTAACAGTTCCGACGTCGTAACTTGTGATTCACGACTCGAACACTAAAGGTCGGGCAGAGGGGTAAGCGGGATCGATTGTCTCGCAGCCTTGGGCGCTCGTAGTGGCCGGGTAGAGTTGCTTTCTGGACATTTTTGTATCGTAAATCAATTAACAAGGTTACTGACTGTAGTATCGTCTTTTTGGGAAATATTGGGACCTTACTTTGTTGTTCTTCCAATCTTACCGGATGCAGATGAAAACTTGTATTTTATTAGAGCGACTGCAACCCACTTTCTGAGTAATGCGATACCTATTTTAATGCCTGATTGTTTTTATTGCCGAGTAAGAGAAAAAAATATTAAAACTGTTTTATTGATTTGAATATAATCATCATCTTCGTTTTGATGAATGCCATCTTGTTGCTTTCTCTTTTGGAAACAAGCTTTTATCTGACCCCAACAAATTTGCTCTCATCCGTCATCCAGTTCAGGAAAAAAAATGAATTTCGCAGTAATACTAGCTTCAAGAATGAACATTCCGTTCAGGCAACTGTGCCTTTCAAACTAGCTACCGTCATAGGTAACTATTAGTTAGGTCATTACCCAAAATACTAGTTACTCGATTGTGTGGGTGCTCAGTGACTCGGAAACCGAACTAGGTTCACCAGCAATTGTCAAAGGACCCTGTGGAGGGTTCATTGTCAGATCATTGGACCGAAGACCTGCGCCATGTAGTTTAGTTATTAGTTTGAATGTATTTGTCACCGTAAAATTATTGTCAAACACGTTATGTTACAATATAACGTGTTTCTCTCTAGCGATATTGTAAACTCTCGAAATATTGTCAACTGAACACGGAAGTATCTCTGCCCCCATAATCGGGACTTGGAGCACCCCCCGTTAGGTTAGTTAGGTTCCTTTAAACCCTGCACTCGGAATTAGACTCGTCGACTACGCTTTTTAGGGGAATATAAAGTGTTTTAAGGTTAGGTTATATTAATCGGTATTTCTCAGGAATGGTACATTATCTTTTCATGAAAGTGTCGAGTGGTACCACTGGGCAAGGCGGACCCCTCCTTCCCTCCACACCCGCGTGAATTGACTACCATCGCATGCATTTCACAAAAATAATGCGTTTTATTGTAAGCAGTATGTTCATTTGACAATAATTCGAGAGTTTACAATATCGCTATAGAGATTACAATATAACGAGTTTGATAATTTTACGGTGACATTTACATTGTTACTGTGTCGCTGTTGTTTATTTCTGGGATGTCATTGACTGAAACTTCCCGTTTTTGTGCTGTCTGTCTCTTATTATGTCTCTAAACTTTTTCAGAAGCTTACTTGCAGTAATGTGCGGAAGAATGCCAATATTTTTTGGTACTATTAAATATATTTTCGTACTAGCTGACCCACGCAACTTCGTCTGCGTCACATACTCGTAAGAGAGAAATACGAAAGGAAAAAAAAACCCGTATTTGCAACATTTTTCATTCCTGCTACACTCGTAATGATCGTAGCGTGATGTTATATAGCCTAAAGCCTTCCTCGATAAATGGACTATCAACACAAAAAAAATGTTTCAATTTGAACGAGTAGTTTCTGAGATTAGCGCGATCAACCAAACAAACAAACAAACAAACTCTTCTGCTTTATAATATTAGTATAGAATATAATATTAGTATTGATTGTACAAAATGTTATCAAAACATGTTATATTTTGAATACACATGTATTGACACTTGACACACAGTAACCCTCGTTACGACAACGAATTGCCACGACTACTGATTCTCAATTTACTAAAACTAAATGAAACCACGTTTTATTTTGTACCTTTATTTGAATTATCTACAAGACAATTTCAGACCAAATAAAAAAGTCTACAAAATATACGAATCTCGATAGAAACAGAAACGAAAACATATAAATCAGCAAGCCTAAATTATTTTAGTTCCACGTTTTGCATTTTAAATCCCAATTTAATAAGCTAAAGTTGTTTATTTCGGGCGAAGTTTGTAATTTATCGCGCGGAAGCCGCGCGGAGCGGGCGCGGTGCGGGCGCGTCGCGTGCCATCCGCTGATAAGCCTCCGGATAAATCCCGGATTATAGAGGAGACGAGCGACAACTTCTGATTTATTTGTATCGCTCACTGATTCGGGGTCTAGGCTTTGTTGAATGTTGACTACCCTTTTAGTTAGCTGGCTCTGAGTAGATAGCGTTATTTATGTACATACGTTTCACGCTCCTTGGCGCCGTTTTAACAGAGATATGTTAATAGAATTTATTCATAGCGTCATGAAAGATTTACATTATTTTTTCTAAGAAAATGTCTTCAAAGATTTTGAAATCAATCAAACATCTTATTTTATGCCCGCCGATTCTCAATACACTTCAATTTTGTTTTTGCTTTACACAGCACCTTGTATTTTAATAATTGAAAGAAAATACGCAGCACTTAGGCTTTCTTTCAGAAGGTCTATACCTAGAATATATCAATATTTTATTTTTATTTCGTTAAAAGGGTCGAAGGGTTTTAAATTGAAAGAAAACATACACCTATAAGTAATTTCAATGGGGTTGAGTTGATACACGGCTCTCACAGAGTGGATGGATGAGGTTCATGTTGCTTTTAACCCGTAAATGGTGTAAAACTCCATGGTCGGATATAGGGTCGGTTGAGTAAGGGACTGAGGGTAGAGGTAACCTTGAAAATGTTTCCCTTGTCTTGATGCTTCCCTTGATAATGGGTTAATGTTAATCACTTGTTAGATTTTTGAGATTTATTTTCTACATAATCAGCACGAAACGTCTTTTTACCACAGTTAAAGCACACGTCATAAGCTCTACTTCAAAGCTAACATATTTATAACTAGGCAAAATACTAAAAGAAACTGTGATGAACACCTGCAATCATTTCAGAACATACAATTTAAACTACATGAAGCTTGTCTCTCAAATAGTACTGCACGTTGCCCACCAATTTAAGATTGTCTGTTAGCAAAACTAGGAGAAACAGACAAATCGTTTCATTTTATTCCTTTCCCATAAAGGGGGACTTATCACAACATTATTTCAGATGTGCACTTGCAACGCCCACCTGAACGGCCCTGCCGTCCCCATTCATCCAGATAAAGGATGAAAGCCTTCACGAAGGACAAAACGTTTGAAATAAAGAAAAATAAACCCCATTGTTCACGTTTTATGGTCGTACGGAAAATACGATACATCGGCAACTTTTGTTTCCCGTACATTGCTTTGTTTGCGGATACACGGGACCGTCATAAACATAGAATAAGATGGATTCCGACCGACGGTCAGATTCAGTTATGACGGAGTCCCACGGTGGGCGCCAATATATTTTTATGTTCATGATTCATTCATAGCTGTCACCTGGGACTCCCTAAGGGTAAAGTAGATATGTATTAACGTGAAATGTCGATTATGAACTCAGATTAAACGATATTATTACTTGTTTTGCTTTTAATCGGTCCAATATTATTCAATTTGAACTTATATCATATCCAAAAATAAAATCAGCCTTCCTAAGCAAGTAATATATAAAATAATTGTTCCAAGCACAATAATACAACGATCGCGAAAGTTATTCTGTCATAATTCTGATAAAGGCTCCGCTTTCCCGGCCGAACCAAACGAATTGACCTGTCAATCAAACCGCCTTCTTTCACAACAGTAAATCAGTATTTCTGTACATAAATAATTCTAAGAAGATTGGATCTTATTCATTTTCTGTAACAAAAAGACAAATTGGAAGATGGCTTAATATGAATATAATCCGATACAGAAATTGTTCCTATTTTTGTTTGTTTCTTGAATATGAAATTATCCATTATTGTGGTTTGTCTAGGACTCTTACATAGTCTTTGTTGGTTTGAAAGGGTAACTTTATGTTATATTACATAAGTTACTCATATGCTTTAAAAAATAAGCAGTATTCTACCCCATAATTTAACAAAAGGTTGACGTAATCGCATAATATTTCATAAAACAATCGGACTCCCATGATCCCATAAGCCTCACAAAAACACGCTCCACATAAATAAATTAACCTCTTAGGTAACTGTCTCACTCAAATACCGGAACGCGTCAACATTTTAAATCCCACCCGCAAAAACTGAAAGCCGACCAGATTCGGGAGCCCGCGTGTTCTACGAACGGTGTAACAGCGAGCAGTCCACTCCAACTCGCCGGATTATCCGTGTAAGCGGCGGATTAATCTGACAGTCACTCCAGAAGACGGCTCCTCAAACTCTTATCTCGCTATTTCAATTAATTCTGTGTTCAATCCCTCGCTGGCCTTCCTCTGCAACTGGATCTCGGCTTAAAACCCTCCTCTTGGAACTTCCAACTTGTCCGAACATGTAGGAACTTTACCCAGATATGAGGGTATTTAGAATTCTTCGTGTATTTGGATTGAGGAAAGTAATTAAACTGGGAGCGCGCACATATCTTCAAGTTTGATTTAGTACTTGAACTGGGTTTCGGCAAACATGTTTAAATATGATTCTTGTCTGTAATTACTTTCGCTGTGGTTGCATAACAGGGACATTTATAACATATTAAACCACTACTTGTTAAGAAACTGATGTAGTTACTGCAAACACGTTTAACTTATAGAAATAAACTTTGTTAGTAGTTGAAGTTGTCACACAGTTTACCTACGCAGAACGTTGACTTTTATTTTATTAATAAAACAATCTGTTACAGAGTTAACAGCATTCAGTTTGCAAATGTTATTCTCCTTTCGTCCGTTTAATTGAAATGAGTCCCACGTGGGCGCCAACTAAGCGGGAAGCGACAAAAAATATTTTATTGTTTTCAACACGTTCATTTTTTTACTGTCCAGCAACGATAATATGTTTTTGTACACCTGTATAAGTTTATTTTGTAGCATGTGTGCTATGAAATTTTACAGCGGCAAGTATTTCACGCTGAAATGGAGTGTTCTTGAGGAGCTCCTGTACAAACTTAAGGCAGGTTTAATAACTTGGGTAAATGGCGTGTGTTTATGTTTTATTGTGTTTTCTCAGCGTCTACCGCTCCAAGTAATTTGAAAGGATAATTAAATTGGCAGGGACATGACAAAGAAATAATGATGGCCACGAGTAATGTTTTTAGATGAATATTCAACGTGGCTCTTATTGTAGACTGTAGTGCCTTTGAATATCAAGAAGATAGAAATAATACCTCAGCGCTAGTTACTGGGTCAAGAATATCGTAAAAGATATTTCTTTCGAATAATAATAGTATTTGAAAGACTTATTTCCAGACTTTTATAAGAATTGCTTACTACAATAACTTCGAGGAACTATTGTCATAATAAGATCTTACCAATACAATATTTCGATTTTAATGTGAAACAATAGTAGGTCTTCCAGAAAATTCTCAATAAACAAATAACAATAGGTATCATCGATAGTTTGAGATTGGACGGTTCATTTTAATGGAATCTGTTTTAATCAGTATTTAATTTTCAGTCCTTTGTTTCAGATTTTGACTCGAGTTCTAGGAAAGTGTGGGAATAAAATACTTGGAAGGCTAACTTATTTCATGATAATGAGAACATTTATGTGATTAAAGGCCACGTATATTTTTTCGAAACAGAAAAATGCATAGACCGCATCGACACACCTAAAACTAATGACGCATTTGAAAACGCATCAAAAGAATCTCATGTGCTATGAGTCACACACACTCACAAAATTACGCCTGTTCCCCGAAAAGTAAGACAAGTAAAAGTTTATTGGTGTCCGGCCGAAGTTTCGGCCTAAAAATGGTATTTTGGCCAAAGGTTCGTAGGTTCTCAGATTAATTTCAGCCGCGCCAAAACATCATATTTTTTCAGTGTCACTATGACAATGTTGTACTTAATTTCAATTCGATAAGTGACACGTAGAACCCCTTCAATATTGGGCCAGCGCGATGTTTCATCACTACATAATTATAAAACAAAGTCTCCCGCCGAGTCTGTCTGTCCCTATTAGCTTAGATCTTTAAAACTAAGCAACAGATTTTGACGCGGGTTTTTTTCATAGATAGTGATTCAAGAGGAAGGTTTTAGTATAATTTTACGCGGACGAAGCCGCTGGCATTAGCTAGGTATTCATAAATGTGGAAAAACGTCCCACTGTCATTTTTCATCGTTTTAATCATGTTTATAATAGGTTCGGTTTGGAAAGAAAAGCTTGTTTGGGTTGGACATTAAGAAAACAACTAACAACTCCAAAATACTTAATACAAATCTCCTCAGTCTTCCTGTTCAGTTGACATACGTCATGACGTCACATACGATCGGTTATTGGCGGCCATGTTGTTTCGCCCTCTTTGCGGCGCTCACTATGTTTGACTATCGTTTCCCTAACATCCATGTATTGTTTCATCCTCTGTCACTTGCACGGATTTCCGGGTACCCTCGCTTTGTTTACTTAAGAAAATCACGCTTGGAGTTCTGGGAAATTGGAATTGAAACGGTACATTGGAGATAGATAGGATATTAGAAAATGAGTTTGGGTTGACAGTTAATAGAAGATTTTATGCTTTTGGTGATACTAAAAGGTGCTCGTTTACTTATATGACATGAGTCGCAGTATTTCATAGTTGTAGAGGTCGAATCAAAATCAAATCGAATTGGCAGTAGTTCCACCTAAATACTGGTGTTTAGCTACGCCCGTTCAGACTGGAAGCAGATGGTGATGATGACGACCGTAGTACACTATAGTTACAACAGTCATCATCATCATCATCATCTCAGCCGAAAGACGTCCACTGCTGGACATTGGCCTCACCCAAGTGTCACCATATTGGCCGGTCCCTTACGACTCGCATCCAACGAGTTCCCGCAACCTTCACCCGGTCATCGGTCCACCTAGTGGGAGGTCTTCCAACGCATCGTCTTCCGGTTCGCGGTCGCCACTCCAGAACTTACAGTAAACTTCCCAAATTCTAAATCCCATACATCATCTATTACATTTCCCCTACAACATTTCCGTAGTCATATTTCAAGATTTACGAAGATAAAATAACACCAACACATTGTTTTTCCCTCTCCCAAAGCAGGAATAATGTATTCTTTTATTTTCATTCCCTTTTCCGTTGTGTGTAAAGTAAAATATCGCCGAGATAGCTGCTTAGACCCCAGCGTAGACCCCGCATACGTCTGAATGCCCTCCATGATTACAACGACATCTTAACGACTGGCAATTTGTATGGAAGCATTATCACGATTTGCAACAAGACGTGCGTAGTATTTATTGTCCAGGATTATGCCATTCTGAATAATATTGAGAATTGGTCTCGTATTGTTCGCAAGTATCGGGAATGGTATTGGATGCTGCTTTGTTCGGCTTAGATCTAGAACTTCGTGCAGCTTATTGCCAATTATAATTTTGTTTTTAACAACAATGAGGCATTTTGTTGAACTTTACTTCAGATACTTACATTCGAAGATTAAGAATCTCCCAAGTAACTGTTTTTTACAGTATCTACCGAACACGACATAGTTTCAACATTCTCTGACCCCAAGCGTAACACCACATCCCAGTTTCCCGCTTTTAATTCCCGCCAATAAAATCCCAATTTGGCAAACTTCAAAGAGTGTGTTGACAAAAGACTATGCGCCCGTATTGTCGCAGAACTTTAACGCGAAGTTAGCCGAACTTGGCCGAAGTTCTCCGACAACACTGCGCCGGCCGCGGTGGCCGACCACAAACCCAATTACCTGACTTGCTGTATAAACAATGGTTCAAAGTGACCCACGACAAATTATTATCCCAGTTTACGTTTGGCGCAAGTGACGGACTTGGCAACTTTCAGCCATTGCCATAATTGGCCTGGGCAAACCTTGTAAGAGTTAATAACGTTAAATAAGCCGACAAGTTTTGATTGGACTTTATTGAATACACACGAAGTCTGGAACTTGCTGCGAACTTCACAAATACCCTTGATAGGAGGCAATTTGCTTATTACTTCCCCGAAATAATACCTACACTACTTATTGAAGTAGACTTTAAGTCCTTTGAAGAGGTTTCTGAACCCAATCAATTACGTAGTACTTACTGCCTAGTAACGGCAACGTAGAGATGGTCTACTTCGGTACATTATGCTGATAAATTAATACTCAAGAAGGTCAGGTGATACTCGCAACTGACGTTCGTGTATAACCAGAGTACCAGATGTAACTATGAACGTGAACTTAGCAAGAAAGGATATAGATTTCGATAAGTAAGGCATTCTGTAGATTTTGTTTTGGAAAAAAGATGTGCCTATGTATGTATGAATCAAGAAATATTCAATCCCTTCTGTCATTGTGTTAGTCATGGTCAGAGGACTTTTCCAATAGCCAGTGGCAACAAAAGGCAGACAATACTAGCAAACGAGCAGTTCTAGGGTGCAGCACGGTTGAGCAACACGAAGCAGCGCTTTGCGGGAATCACATGGTATTACTTTTTGAGTAGAATTGACAAAACCTTCGAAGAAGTAAAATATTTGTGTGGCAGATTTGATAACAAAGCTACAGGGACTTATTCGTTCAAATGAGGATGACATGTAACAGCTGTTGATAAACTTGCAATGAGAAGTTTTCTTTTTGAGAATTAAAAAGAAAATAGTTTCCATGAACTCGATAGATGGCGTTACTTACACAAAAGCCAACACGCTTCAAAAAACATACGCCACCTACGCTTGTCCACAGACACTTTCGTTTGCATAAGCTTCCGAATATAAAAATTAGGTCCAAGTGAAATTATGTGACGTTATATTCCTTGTAGCAACGTATAGAGATTAACGCCATTTATCCAGCAACTCGGGAAGAGTTAAAAAAGAAAATCCCTCATTGTATTGTAAAATGTGATTATAGAAAAGTAAAATGGCGACATTAATTCTAAAATAGGGGAGGCGACAAAAAATCTATTTAGCCCTTCAGATAGATTTCCAAAAAATATTGAACACATATTTTTTCTTTTTTCACGTAAACCAAAAATAAAGACGAATACAGTGCGTCGAACACTCGTGTGACGTCACATTTGAGTACATTTTTACCGGAAAGTGACGTCACAAGCGCCGTTCATGATCTTTGACGCGACAGACTAAACAGAATCATAGTTTATTTAGTCAAGAATCGTCCATATTGTCCACGCGCACAAAAAGTTATCCTTGTACAGTTTTACCCAGTGAGAAACCCCTTGTTTAACATCGTTATTATAACTCATTGAAATGGTTCCATAAAACTATACGCACAAATGAAAGCAACCGTTTGGTTTACATTTTATTCCTCAATTCAAGCACTTTAATGTCATGACCGTCGTAACTTGGAAATAAACTTAAGACGAACACAATGCGAAGTAAATAATGTTAGGTTTAATTTAGCGGAAACATTATCTATTTAAATAGAATATTTTATTGAAATTGTCTGTGTTATTACGTTTATTTTGAATGGAGAGACTGGAAACACTTGTAGGCTACATTTTAGTTTTGTTTCGCCAATACCTACTGGTTTGGCTTCAACGTTCTATTTCAAAATTATACCTAAATACATTTTCCTTAGGTTTAAGTCAAATGGTCTGTGGTGTCTGCTTATTCATTACCAAAATTATATGTAGGTAGGTAGGCAGAGGTACGTAACGAATGAAGTTCCGTTCTGCTCTGTATTATGTATACCTCATAGATAGACAATTGATAATCGGTTTTCAAGCGTTTCATATTTGTAGAAGGGCTTCCAACAGATTTTGTTAAGATATTTTAGCTGCGTCAATCGAACACATTTTTCACTTTTCCATCATCTTTATTGCCGATAGAATTTCCCTTTCGGGCATTTTTCCATACGTTGCGTACGTGGGCCCAGCTTGTCCCTCGCTTAACCACATGCTAACTGACGCTAAATTATCATATCGCACGCGTATCATGAATTCATGATACACATGTCTAGCATTATGATAATCGTTTGATATTTTGCGACAGTTAATACAGACGACGACATTATAGTTTACAATTACGTGTTTTTGATACATGTTAACATTCACGTGTTTTGCCAGCTTAAAACGATTCCCTCTAGTGTTGAATCATAAGCTTCAAGCATGACCTTTATATTTCCAAGTGAGACTCACTAGGGATTCGATATAATATATTTGACACCTGACCTTTGCACGTTATTGCTATATTACTATATTACCCACGTATCTTAGGATACGGTAAAACGGGTTGATTTGTGGCGCGGAATAAGAAAGAATAAAGCACTAGTGCGGAATCGTCTTCATTTACACACAATCAAAATAAGAATAATATGGTTTGATCAGTGATCATTGCTTGGTTGATATAAATATTTTACCTAAACCATCACGAGCATTAACTAAAATTATACAAAATGGAGAATGTTTCTTACAGTCGATATTAGATTGAGATATGAAGGCCTTTATAAGTCACATTTTTCAAAGAGTTATTACTCAATCTCGCCATTCATATCACTCCATAACACAAGAAACGCATTTCTTTATACCTGTTCTCGCCAGAACCAACCGGGTATTTCACGGGCCCATAGATGAATACCGAACAAACCGTTTATCCTGACGAGAGCAAAAGAACGCGATACGCGCCAGCTAATCCTTATGCCTAACTAACCTAATTATCTAACCTGTTGAGTAGATATTGCTCGTCGAACCACTCGCAAGTTTGAGTTTGTGTTTATGTGTTAGGTGTATGTTTGTGAACCTTGCGATGGCCTGCAGCAGGGTCCTGACTCGCCCTCACCAGCTCGCCGTCCAACAACGCCTTGTTCACACCAAATCTCGTTCCACTTAAAACTCTCTAGTCCAACACACAAGGCCTCGGTGCTCCGTATAGCACAGCCCGATATGAGACAAACCGTACCGGTATTTTTAAATCCCGTGTGCCTGCGCAAGGTGTCCCGAAAATCAACCTCAAAAATGCGCGCACATACAACTAAGCGGGTTGCTTTCCGACAGCCCAAGTGCAGGCGGAGCGCGGTCCGCGGCCACTACTGTCCTGCTCGCGCACGTAGTGATATCTCGCTTGCGCAGCCGACCGAGAGCGTAAGCGGCCGATCCCGCGCGACGCCGGTGGTTTTATCTATTATATTACTAACTAACGGCTTGGTTTCAAACAATCACCCGCCCCGGACCGACCCGTTGTCGGTCCGCTCAAACTCCCGGTAATCGGGATAACGTTGACACTGCCCTTCTAAGGATCGAGTCCCTCACCTGTACGTCTGCGATCCGTGGAGACCCATCCTTGCCCGTGATCAGGTTAACGATGCGCCCCCGTCGCCAACACAACGGTGATAGGTTAGCATCTTTAACCAGTACGAGGTCTCCAACGCAGGGTGGGGTCGTCCTGTCCGTCCACTTAACGCGTTGCTGCAGAATATGCAAATACTCCAGCGACCAGCGCTTCCAAAAATTTTGAGACATTTGCTGCAACATCTGATACCGTGACAACCGGTACAACTTTACATCTGTATACGGATACTCCGGCAAGGCGTTAAGTGGTTGGCCAATTAGGAAATGGCCCGGGGTAATGGCCTCAAGGTCATTCGGGTCAGCGCTCAACGGGCACAAAGGTCGCGAGTTTAAGACCGCCTCAATTTTGCAAAACACCGTAGACAACTCTTCAAAGGTGAGGATCGTTGAGCCGATGACCCGGTACAAGTGAGTCTTGGAAGACTTAACTACTGCCTCAAAAATTCCTCCCCAGTGGGGGCATCCAGGTGGACTAAAGTACCACGAAATGCCCCGACCGGCGAGGCCCGTGCCAATTTCACGCTCATTTTGGCTCAAAAACAATGAAATTTCCTTTAAACAACGGTCGGCGCCCTTGAAGTTGGTACCACAGTCCGACCGAATCAGTGACGGTATTCCCCTTCGAGAAACGAATCGATCCAACGCTGCCAAAAAGGCCTCCGTAGAGAGATCAGCTACCATTTCCAAATGAACTGCCTTAGTCGCCAGACACACGAAGACGCACAAATATGCCTTAACCGACTTCGCGTTCCGAAGGCGTGATGTCTTGACCATGAAAGGCCCCGCGAAATCTGTCCCTACGCCAGCAAATGGCCGAGCCTCCGTTACTCGGTCGGGCGGGAGATCTCCCATTTGTGGCTGCATTGTGGCTGCCTTGAGTCGGTAACAAGGCAAGCAACGAAACACAACGCCCCGTATTACTCTTCGTGCCGACAAAATCCAGAATTCACGCTGCAAAATGCCCAAAAGGGTGTTACAGCCTGCGTGTGAATTCCTGGTGTGACGGTCCCGAACCAACAATTCCACCAAAGCTCCCTTCTTGGGGAGAATTAGAGGATGTCGCGCTGCATAGGGCAAGTCGGCATTCCGTAGTCGACCTCCCACCCGGAGCATTCCGTGCTCATCGATGAACGGGTTGAGGCGGCTAAGACCTTTCTTCAATCGACCCGCGCCAGTCCTCAACACCCTAATTTCGTCCTGGAACTCATTCCCCTGAAAGACCTTCACCCAAAGTGACAGCGCCCTTTGTTGCTCTTCAGGTCCCATTACAGGCGACATGTTTCGCTGCGCGACAGGGCTTCGACAATTATGGAAAAACCGCATTACCCATCCCGTGACTCGAAGTATCTTCCCCAGTGAGCTATACCGTTCCAAAAGAGTGTGGTCTACGGTAGCAGACTCCACTGTAGTCACATTGACCCTCAAACCCTGGTCCGGGGGCAACGAATGCCGTCCGCACTCATTAAATGGCCACTCCGTATGTGGCCGTTCCAACCATTGTGGCCCCCACCAAAGAGAATGTTCAACCAGAGCAGGCGCCGGACAGCCGCGTGAGGCGCAGTCAGCCGGGTTAAACTCGCCTGGAACATGTCTCCAGACCAGAGGAGTCTCCGAATTACTTATTTGTGACACTCGGTTGGCCACAAATACCTCGAGCGTGTGTACCGAAGTCTGCAGCCAGCACAACACGATCCGGCTGTCAGTCCATGCATAAACCGTCTCGTTTAGGTCCACCGTACCACGCAAGTTCTGCACCACATGGTTCAGGAGCCGCGTCAGAAGGGCTGCACCCGCCAATTCCATTTTCGGAATCGTCCAACGGGTCCGAACAGGTGCAACCTTGCTCTTGGCCATGACCAAGCGTACGATTCCCGCACCAGCAGTCTCACCTGCTCTCAGGTAGACTGCGGCCGCATACCCCTTCTCCGACGCATCACAAAACCCGTGCAGGGTGGCCTTGACTCCTGCCTGCGGGAGCAGTTTGCGCGGGATCTCAATCTCCGTGATATGTGGTAATGTGGTCACGAATGCCGACCACTCACGAGCCAACTCCTCCGAGAGTTGATCATCCCAACCTAGTTGGGCCAACCAAAGCTTTTGAATGAAGCACTTTGCCATGAACGTGACCGGCGCGATCCAACCGGTGGGATCGAATGTTCGGGCGATGGTCGAAAGGACCGATCGCTTTGTCCAGGTCTTCGACAGCAACTCGGCCTCACAATTGTACGTGAAGACATCCCGACTCGGTCGATACTGGACCCCTAATATTGCCAACGCATGAGGATTGTCCGAGTCCTCAAACAAATGCGGGTCTTGTTGGTACTCAGCTGGTAGTCCCGCCAGCACCTCTGGGCAGTTCGACAACCACTTCCTGAGTTCATAGCCACCTGAGGCCATGAGCGCCACCAATTCATCCCTTAAGATGAGCGCCTGCTCAATACTATCTGAGCCCGTACAAATGTCGTCTACATAGACGTCTCTATCAAGGACTGCAGCCGCGCGGGGAAAGCGAAGCCGCTCCTGTTCAGCCAGTTCTCGTAGCGTACGCATGGCTACATATGGGCTGGGCTTTAATCCGTACGTGTTCGTGTTGAGCTCATACGTGACCATCGGTTCTTCTGGGCTTTCTCGCCACAATATCAGCTGGAACCGACGGTCGTCTGGATGGATCTGCGTTTGGCGAAACATCATCCTCACGTCCGTAACGAATACAACCTGGTGCCTCCTGAAGTCTGTTAGAATGTCCCCAATGTCTCTGGTCAACTTAGGACCAGCATGTAGACATTGATTCAGGGACACTCCGCTAGATGTCTTCGCGCTCCCGTCGAACACGACCCTGATCTTGGAGTCAGGTGTCTTCAGGACTGCATGATGAGGCAAATAGTAGTGCTCCTCATGACGCCAGTCTACCCTGGACACCGACATGTGGCCTAAGGCCAAGTATTCGCGCATGAACTCCACATACTTCTGTCGGAAGTTGGAGTCCCGTTTCATGCGCCTCTCCATTGCCACTATCCGTTTCTCTGCCAGACTCCAGGAGCTCCCCAACGGAGGTCGGGTCGATAGAAACGGTAACCGTGTCATAAATCTGCCCGACGGGAGGCGCACCGTGTTACATTGATAAAATGTCTCGCACTCCTCGTCATGCGGGCTAGTCCTAGAAGCGGTGGGTGGCTCTTCCGTTGCCCAGAACCTTTGCAGGACTTCTGATAAAACGCTGCCATAATATATGGGGCTATAATCCGCTGCGTCTTGTGGTCCCCGTACTGGACCCAATAATGCGTAACCTCCTGCGGTACGCATGGCCACAACCCCGTTCGGTTGTAGCTCCCGCTTGCCGCTCCGTAGCAGCTTTCCGAGGACGTCAGTCCCAAGCAAGACGTCCACCCGTCCGGGACTCGCAAAGTAGGGATCGGCCAGCTCCAACCCATTGGTCAACTCTTTTACCGCCGGCGGTAACCGTACCTGAGGGAGGACCCCTACTACTTCGTCTAAAACAATCGCCGTGGCATTCACCCGTGTGACCGATGCTGAGTCACCCATTTCAAACAGGAGAGTAGTCTGACCCCTGAGGTGAGGCACCCGATTGCCACCTATACCTACTGCGCCATCCCGTGATGGCTCTAATGTAAGGCCCAACCTGTCCACTAGACGGCTAGACACAATACAACCTTGTGCACCTGAATCCAAAAGTGCTCTCACGTGCACCGGCTGTCCATCCGTACCCCAGACAGTAATCTTAGCTGTCGGTAATAATACCGTCACTGGCGGGGTGGGCACTACGGATGAACAGGCTGCTAATTGCTAGCAGGGGCCACCTCCCTCCCCTCTTGCCGGAGGGGGACGAAGCCCCTGGCCCATGTACGGGTCCCAACCAGGGTAGTACACCCCTCGACCCGTTGGCGCCATGTGCGTAGATCGAAAGTAGTCCACTGGCACCCCTCCTAACAGCGGTGGACGCGCCATAAAGCGTGGGCGCTCTGAGGGGGGCGGGGGCAAGCGACTATTCGGGGGCGGCAGCGTGCCCCCCAGCGCGGTCGAGTAAGTCGCATAACCCGGCTCCCCATGCATTATCTCCGGGCACCCGCCCGTATCTCGGCGCCGATCCCCACCCCGCGGCGGAGACGGCGGCATCGGGTGGTGATCCGGATTTCCAGTTGACCCACCTCCCCGAGGGGGGGGCGGCCGCTGAATCCTTGTTGCACCCCCTCCCCTACGGGGGGGTGACCGGCCACCGGAAGCTGGCCTAGGAGAGGGGGGATGACCTCCCGACGAGGCCCCGTTCGCCTCCCCACTCTCAGCCAGGCAGAGGAGCTCATGATGGGCCCCCCCGCATGTCCGACAGGTGGTGGTTTTGCTGCACTCACGCACATAGTGTGTACCTAAGCAGCGGAAGCACAAGTAGCGCTGCTTGACCACCCCTCTGCGCCTATGCACCCGCTGCGCTTTAAAATCCGCACACGCGGTGAGACCGTGTCCCCCCTCCCGGCAGAAAGGGCACACTTCCGATTGGAGGGCGTTGTATTTCTTCCCCCCCCGACGGGGCTCAACCGGCTTGGGCCCGCTGCTATGTCGGGTTGACGGGGTGGGGTGCGACGTGGTTGCCCCTTGGCAATCCGCCCGCCTGCACTCGCCCTCTAAGAACACCCTCAAAGTCTCAAAAGTCGGGAGGTGATCCGATGACTCGCCTCCATGTGATTGCTCAAACCGCGCCACTACTTCGCTCGGCAATTTACGTAAAACCCTGTTAACAACAATATACCTATTGTCCCCTAACGACAACTTAAGTCGCTCTAACGTGTTAACCGCTACCGTGACCGGGTTTAGGATTTTCGACCTTATTTCGTACACGTTAGAAACCTTCGGGATACCAAATATTTTTTCGATGAGCCCATCAATAATTAATCGCCGATTATCGTATCGGTCAATTAATAGGCCCCATGCCGTTTCGTAACTAGCGTCCGTAATTTCCAAATGGGTCAAAATGTCGTGAGGCTCACCGGACAGCCTACCCATTAACTGCGCCATTTTATACGCGGGCGAGAGGTCCGTACGCGAATGCACAACACTATTAAATATATCGCGAAATCTCGGCCAATCGGCATACTCGCCGCCAAATTCTGGTACGTTCACTGGCGGCAAAGGCGCCATGATCCCTACGCCGGCCGGCCTGCATTTTTCCCGAATATCCCCTTTTCGCGATCGCTCAATGTCGGCTGCCGCTTGAATAATGTTCATCACCATTTCACCACACTGGTCCACATTAGCCCGCACTACCGCCTGAGCACCCTTTTCCAGGTCCTCGTCTTCAAGATGTGCTAAATATTCGGCGTGACATTTTAAAACCGTGTCATACCTGTCATCTACTTGTCGAGCGCGCGTCAATAGTGCGTCTTCGCGATCTGAACGACCAACTAACGTAACCGCTAATGAAAACCATCTTAATTCCGATTCAATTTTTGCCGCAATATTCTTAGTTACGGACGGAGCCATTGTACCAACTTCAATACACGCGATTATGCAACAATATAATTAATAGATAGACACTTATTTTTATCCGAAACTAAACAGTTAATTGTTTGTTGAGTGAATAAATTTACGATGGAACCCCAAACCTCTAGGTCCCGAACGGGACGTATACGTCCCGCGCGCAATATTACTGGATAATAATGGATACTTATACGTTTCTCCGTATCCAAACGCAACAATAACAAGTTATTCACTCAACCAATTTTCTTATTGTCTATTTGTCTTAATACAAAACTTAATTTTAGGTAATTTACAATGGAATGTGGTTCCACCGCGATCTACCTTCAATTGAAATTATGACTACAAGTTTTAACCAAACTAATTTAATTTGTACCAAATCTACAAAGTGGGTACAAACCACGCTCTGCTACCAAAAATATGTTCTCGCCAGAACCAACCGGGTATTTCACGGGCCCATAGATGAATACCGAACAAACCGTTTATCCTGACGAGAGCAAAAGAACGCGATACGCGCCAGCTAATCCTTATGCCTAACTAACCTAATTATCTAACCTGTTGAGTAGATATTGCTCGTCGAACCACTCGCAAGTTTGAGTTTGTGTTTATGTGTTAGGTGTATGTTTGTGAACCTTGCGATGGCCTGCAGCAGGGTCCTGACTCGCCCTCACCAGCTCGCCGTCCAACAACGCCTTGTTCACACCAAATCTCGTTCCACTTAAAACTCTCTAGTCCAACACACAAGGCCTCGGTGCTCCGTATAGCACAGCCCGATATGAGACAAACCGTACCGGTATTTTTAAATCCCGTGTGCCTGCGCAAGGTGTCCCGAAAATCAACCTCAAAAATGCGCGCACATACAACTAAGCGGGTTGCTTTCCGACAGCCCAAGTGCAGGCGGAGCGCGGTCCGCGGCCACTACTGTCCTGCTCGCGCACGTAGTGATATCTCGCTTGCGCAGCCGACCGAGAGCGTAAGCGGCCGATCCCGCGCGACGCCGGTGGTTTTATCTATTATATTACTAACTAACGGCTTGGTTTCAAACAATACCCTTAGCACTTCTTCGCGTTTAAAATCTGAATATCAAGAAAAGTAACAAGTTAAGGCGCAGTCGTAACCATTTCACATCAAAGGTGTTTAAGGTGTGATTGGCACGGAGTCACTCGTCGGGTCTGACGGTGAACGTGGCAATATCGCGTTTGATGTGTGTTTCATTACAACTTGGCGGTATTACCCTCTCGTATTATTATTAAATATGGTATATTGACGCGGTACGGTCTTGACTATCGAATCAAAGAAAATGTGCTCTGTTGAACTTTGATATACGGTGTGGTGTAGTTTATTGTCTAATTATAATTGTGTTGGGTTGCGACTAGTTGCGAGCTTTCTGAGAAACGATCAAGTTAGTGTATGGTTACATAATTGGGCTATTTTCGGGAATATGGTAATATTCGTGTTGATTGTCTTTTACCACCGTTTATGCTTATTAGAAACTAACTAATAAACTTAAACTGACAGTTTCGGGGTATCTTCTGTGATTATTCGTAATTTTGAGCTCCTGATATTTCGACACTGTTTCAAGCGCCGTGATCGCGGGTTGACTAAGGAATGCTGGTAAATATTTTTGCAGACAAATCTGTTACTTTCTTTCTCTCTTTGTTCCCTCTTTCTTGCTATATCTTTCCCGCTGCTGAACCTATACCTCTTATAGAGGGAGTGGAAACAAAATTTAATTGCTGCAAGGCATCACACGCGGGCCCAGCGCGTTGGTTACATGCCACATGACTTCGAATGTTTGGCTCTAGTACTTACAGGTTGCCCCAGTTTTATTCCTTCATCGTTTTAAGAGGCTCATCTATGGTCTTATTAGGAACTATTCTTTGAAACCTCTACTTATTTTCAATATGGCTATTATGAAATATAATGTAACTAATATTCATTTATCATTTGTTCCAGGTACACAACTGTTTCCTGCTACTCCAAACAGTAATATCATAAAGTTTATTTCAACGAAATAATATGAAGGTAGTATTTGATATAGTCCTCACGGGAATACGGTACATCTCCCGTTTGTAACGGAGCTAGGTGGATGAGGTGGATAACATGACGTATGTACCCATCCTCCCACCCACTGGATGGCCGGACATGTTTCCTCCTCCCCTGGATATGAAAACGTCTGGGAATAACGATCTTTGATCTTGTATTTCTGGAAATAGTAAGCTGCCGTAATAAACCAATTATGATATCTCTAGGTGATGCCCGCGGCTTCGCCCGCGTACAAATTATGTACTAAAACCTTCCTCGAGAATCACTCTATCTGTTGGTGAAATCAGCACGAAAATCGGTGCAGTCGTTTTTCAATTTTTCACGAACAGACAGACAGACGTGGCGGAGGACTCTGTTTTATAATACACACATCAAAAGTGTCTAGGGATCAACATATATTTTTGCAATAACTTTTCTCCTGATTGATATTAATTAAAATTTTCTTTAAGGATTCATCAAATAAAGTGTTTTCGTTTGTCACAGTAACGATAAACCAAGTCACCTTTGCATTAATAAAGAAATTTGCCATTTTCCTAATAAAGGGATTTTTGACATTTGAACCACTAACACAAAAGTTCGAAAAAAAGACTGAAATAACAGTTTTCTTTAAAATTTTATTGGGTAACTTAAACAATTAATAATCCGTGTTTCTACCGCGAACACTAACAACACAAGAACATCGGTTTGGCATACTCAAAATGAGTTCATCCAAATCACGCTGTGGAATGGCCGCCCATGTTCGTTGCAACAACAAAAAAAGGTCTTCTTGCGACTGGATACCCTCCATATTCGGCAGAGCTCTTCTCTGTAGCATATCCCATGCATGCTCAATCGGATTCAAGTCTGGCGACTGAGCAGGCCAGGGCAGGACATTGATGTTAGCTGCGGCGAGAGTCTGTCTTACAACTCTTGCGGTGTGCGGTCGTGCATTATCATGCATTAACTGAAATAAGGGACCGATTTGCACTTGTAGAGGAACGATGACGTCTGATACAATCGTCTCAGCATAAATTTGAGCGTTGAGGTTGCCTCTGATCCAAATCAACTCAGTTCTTCCGCCGATCCAAATACCCGCCCATACCATGATGGTTCCACCACTATAAGGATGGACTTCCTGGCAGGATTTTAATCGCTGTTGGCGTCCAGGGGTTCTCCAGTGTCGTATACGTCTTGTATCCGGTCTCATACCAAAACGAGACTCATCAGAAAAGCACACGAAACGCCATTGTTCTTCTGCCCAATTTCTGTGTTCAAGAGCCCATTGATATCGAATCCTACGATTGTGCATTACTATAGGTGGTACCCGTAGCGGTCTTCGGGAATGAAGGTTCACTTCATGCAAGCGGTTTCTGACTGTTTGGTCGCTAATTAAGTTCCCTGAAGAGTGATGAAGCCTCACGGCTAACATCATGGCGGTTATTGTTGGAGCTCTTCGAGTTAAGATTTGAATGTATCGGTCTTGTCTCCGTGTGGTGCAGCGATACCGTCCTCCATGGCGCTCAGCCACGGTACCAGTGCTTCGGTAACGTGTCCAAAGTCGACTGATAACACTCTGACTTGTATTCAGAGCTAAAGCCACAGTACGTTGCCGGGAACCAGCTTCTATCATTCCCACGGCTCTGAGCATTTCTTCCCTGCTTAAATGACGTCGCCGCTCCATAATAACGTTGGTTTTAATCAGTAGTAGGGAAACAGTAGCACTAATAATGTCTTCAATGCGTTGTATGTTTTTATAGGGAAAATATTGACAGCTGATTTTCATCTTTTACTCGAATTTGATTCACAGTTCCTGATTCAAATTATGAAATGCACCAAAAAGGATCCATATAAATTTATAAAATCATAAGTTTATTACAAAGCCACATCTCAATCTCAAGAAATTCGCATAAAAATGCTTGATCCCTAGACACTTTTGATGTGTGTATGTAGTGATAACAATTAGAACCGACATAGACATCATTGCTTTCGGCGTAGTTCAGGGACCACCAGCATTGCCCGTGATGCACAGCACAGCTGAGTCAAAGTAAGCGCGTTTTGCCGAGTATACGCCGACAACCAATATGGCTGGATAGTGAGCTTTCCTGACTTGTCTGCGACTAATCGGTGCATTTCTAACAACAATGTACCTTCATTAAAGAAAGATTGAACTGTATGGTCATAAAGTACATGGTCAAGCGTGCTGCTATAGCGACTGCAGTGAAAACTAATTAAAGAAATTGCTCAGAGTCTCAGCGCACGCCATTATTTGCCGCGATACGAACTGGCTTGCATCGCGTCGATCCTAACCCGAAGTAAACAAATAACGCACTCGTTTGCTTGATGTTAGTCGCGTCGTACAACGGCAGGTTGTGAACGGTACGTTAATAAAAGCAAAGAGTACCTTTTGAGTCCACACAACAAATAACTTCAATGAAATTGCCCCGTTCCCCAGAGATTCAAGCGGAGAAATAAGAAAACCCTGACCAGCGTTGTGTTTCATGACTACCCACCTTTGTAGGTTAAAAAGAAATATCGTTACGTGTGACCTAATTTTGTTTCAATTCAACACAACCAACAAAAGTGTGTATGCTTGTGTGGTTTCACCGTGTACTTATGTAGTGAGTATGAATAAAAGGAGTAAATTACAACGCCCTAAAGGCGGCTAAAGGACAGGACATGCTCTGACCTTAATGGTGATGTTTTTCAGAAAGGGTTCGTTCGTTCTGTATTTCCTGTCAAAGTACAAAAATCTCAAAAATCTCTTAATGTAGGTATACATTAAGAGATTTTTGTACTTTTGGGAATAACACGAACGATGGGCACCGATAACCCCCTAACTCATTTAAATACTTAACTTTATAGTTTCGGCCTTCGACAAACCTCGATCGTTCTACCCAAAAAGGTTATTTACGAAACATGTCCGTCACACATGGGCAATAGCTCGGCTCACTCTAATGAGAACAACTTTCTACGACTACCCGCAAAAAGTTGGGACTCCAGCCAGACTACCGCTTTCCACAACTATCTGTAATTAGGGACCGAAGCCGGTTTTTTGGCAGTTTTACCTGGGATGGGAAATTCTAATTTGTGTCTCATTTAGTTTTATTTAAATTAGGGACTAGCTTTTACTTCAGTCGTTCGGGAACTATTTCGTTTCCTGGAATCAGAATATTCGCTAAATGTAGGGAAATGTAATGATCAAAGGTTGTCTGAAAGATGTCGCTTTCAGGGTTAGGATTCGTAAAATTAGCATTATTATTGAAGAGCTGTGCAACAACTTTACCGTAATTTTTTTCTTAGTTTCTCCATCAAACCGCTTCTGACTTTTTTTTTATCAATTTCCGGTTGATCGAATGATCACTCTCACCATAAAAATGCGCTGCCCCGAAATAAACTGTGTATGAATTAGGTTCGCAACCCAAAACATGCAACATTCAGAGTACACAGTGTTAGATAGGGTTATTGTACAATAACCCCATGCCTAACTTCATATTTACGTTGGGTTTGAATGGCACACATCTCGTGCCATTGTTCTCTGCGAGGGATAACTAGCAACAAACTGAAACTAAGGCAATAGTGCATTATGTTGTCGCGGGCTCCAAACTTGGGTATTGTGCCGTCTTGTAATAGGAGTGACTTGTTAGTATCAGGTATATTAGGAGTTCATTTTGACTATAATAACGACTATGGTTCTGTTCAAACTTTATGACGGCTCGGAAGTTAGCTTCAAGTGACGGTCTGCAGAGGTAAAATTGTAGGGGGATCGGAACATCTAACGTAACGTAAAGCTGCGCAGAAAACAATTTTAGGTATCAGCGGGGCGCAGACGACGCATCGTTTTGATTGTATAATGCGCAGACCGTCATTCGCAGCTAACTTCCGAGCCGTCATAAAGTTTGAACAGAACTATACTAGTAACATTGTGGGTATTTTGGCAGTACTTTGAAACACGCACAAAATCAGACTAAAACATAACGGTGGAGAAAAAGTATATTACAGTGTTCAAAAATACTTCATAGGTTAGTAATATAAGGTTGGCTTTTGTATTAGTATCTACAAATATATTTTGTACGCCATATTTTTTGCTTCAATTGGAACTGACTCGGCCACCTCGATATATCAACAAAATTTCATGACAGGCTTTCTGAAATGTTTATAAACAACTGCCAAAGCCATTTAAACGGCGAAACAGTTCCTACTACCTCTGTAAAGCTAAAAAAAACAAAAACCCAGGCAGAGGCTCAAGTAACCAAGCAAACCGAAATGAAATCAAGTCTTCACCTTCGAAAATTATGACGTCATCGCCGTTCTAATTCCAAAACTTAGGTCTAACGACTAGTGACGTCACTTAGTACCTCATTACTATCAGCGCTCGCTCTCCGCATATTAATTATGTGAAAGTTCACAATAGTTTATAGTTCCTAGTTCGTGCTCATTACGGCGAGGTGGCTTTCAGGCGAATCGTGTTAGAGGGAGTTAGTGTTGCATTGGCCAGTTTAGTTCACACAAGTTGGATTTGGTATGGAAGTTAATACTTTTTAACTGAGAAAACTGTAATAACATACTCCGATGATATTTTTATATGAAGTTTATATTATGAAAGTCGTAAAGAAACAAAGGGCCTAACCAAACAAGTGACTGACGCTTTAAAAGCGTTATCTCAAACGAATTTCAACAGGATTGTATAAAAAAATCTTAGGTAGAATATTATGTCAATCCTATCCTCCCTAGGGTTTGACCCTACGGTATTTTCAGATTTTTCTACCAATATTGTTGTTTTTGTACCCTAAGCTTTTCAATAAAGATAATATTTGCTCAAAACCGTACCCAATTTTCTAACGGACGGGCAAATGCGGCGAGAATACTTTTTCCAAAGAACCAAAGATTTTCCCCTCTTATTTCAAATATGTTTCTACCCGCACTCAATCACCCCGTAACACATTGCCACTCTGAATCAATTCGTCACGACATATAACAGTTTTTGCTTAATTTTCCCTTTCTACCCTTCTCTGCGGCTTCTCAGTTGCCATGTGAATCGCTTGTACAGTGTTTGTTCCGAATTAACGAGTCTGAGCTCTCCCGGCCTCACATCGCCTCCCAGCTACACTCTCTCTTAGTATTCCGCACGAGCCTTTCATGAAAATTGTTATGAATAAGAGTTTTTATTCGGGGAAAAGTATACGGTTGCGTAAGATTTTCTTTTGCCGCAATCTGGGCTACTGGGGTATACAAGTTTTTGTTGAAAGCTATAGGGTATAATAAAAGCTAGATGACAACATGTTTTACTTAGTGACTTGAATACTGAAGTAGAACGAAACCTCAGATGTTAAATATTATTTTGTTACGAGACCTTGTGTCATGAATGTTAGAATTTCACTTAAATTAGAGTTTGAAGTCGCTCGTTACTCGATTCTTACGAAGATCAAAAGGAATATGGAACCCTTCGATGTTGGCGCCCAACGTGGGACTGATTTAAATACAAGCAATTCACGTTATTGTATGTTTTGCCCTGAGAAACTGAAGTCAACCATTACGAGTCAAAGTGGAGAAGGCAACCGCGCGTGCTATTAGACTAAATCGAGTAAAATGTAATTCGGCATCAAAATGGCGACGCTCGGGCCATAATGGTGGCTTAATGGCACATGTAATAGTGTTGTAAATAATTTCTGATGTGAGCCCTTTAGCGCAGACCGAGAAGAAAATATTTACACCAATTTAGTGCCATAGTACGTCCTCGTCCTGGGGATTTTAATCCAGGGAGCCGAGGTAGGTAATTAGTTTAATCATCTTGCGGAGTGCAAAACCGGGGCGGCCGCGGGAGATAACCTGCTCATATGCGGCGTAATACTTTGTAAAGCTCTACTTGGCATGTTATTAATTTTAATTTTCAGAAACATATTAGTATCACAATAAAGTTCAGCGTATCAATGAAGGTAGAACCGCTTCTGACAGTTATATAGGTAAGAAGAGTGTTCCCAATAAATGCTCCTAAAAGATTTATAAACAAACGACACACCCTTTGTAAGTGACAGTTGGTAAACAAAGCGGTTAGCGAACAAGGGATTGCTCTTAACCGCCGCCACCCTACATCTGGGCCATCCGACCGATCCTACCCACATAACGCACTCCCACTGGCAACACAGCCAACACAGCCAACGTTGGCAACCCGGTAATAACCGTAAAAAACTTACCTCCACTACTTAGTGGAAAATTCACCGAATTCAGGAAATATTATTAACCTGTGACGTCAAAACCGCAGCGGGAGAAATTTTACACTAAAGTAACGTTACTGGTTGGATATTTAACCTCGATGTAAATACATATACTTACTTATGTCATTAATTACTATGAAACTATGATGTTACAATTTAAAGATATTAGGCTTGTCATTAACAAAGTGTATGCAGTGTTTATCAGACTCTTTACTTAATTTTTTTTTAAGCACTGTGTTCCAAGCAAACTTGTTCTTTTTTTCTAATAAATTCCTTTCGAGGCAATGTTCTTTCACCCGGACCCATCTGTCCTTACTTTTAACCGCAGCATCACTGAGGTATCCCCTGACTAGAATATTAATACAACGCGTTGGACATCCCACGTCAGTTTTACATCTACCCTCTTTCTTTAAAAAAGTAAATCGTTTTACGTACATGTGAGGGTAGAATGAAGTCTAGTTCTTTTGGTAGTTATAGCCTTTTGAAGGCTTTTACTTCGGTAGATGGTGTAGCCTTGCTTTGTTAGTTTTGAGCCTAAACAGAAAGAGTAATAGGTGATAGAAAACTTAGATATTTTAATTGGAATTCGATCATGAATTAGCTTGGCTATCATCATAAGAAAATCAATGTCCATACAGGAAACCATTACTATTCCGTACAATAAATTTCGCGAAGAACATCGTTTAGCGGAGTGTTTTATTTAGTTTTAGTGTTAGCTATAAACTGTTGTATAGTGTGAAGTGGTCGTTTATTTATTTTTATTACCACTACTACTATGTACCCACATTTTTATGTACTATAGTTCAATGACCCTGCTTTGTTTCCTAAAGCTCTCCTTTTATATTCCCAAGCGTGTTTGTTATAATATCGTGCTCCATGGAAGAGTTATTTAAGTAATTCTTCACGCTAAATCCCCTAAGGGGCAGAGAGAGTGCTTTATAACAGTTCGTTTTAGCTGCCTCTAATTGAAAGTGATAAGGGTATTATAAATCTATAAATATACGTGTACTGGCCAGAACCATTATGATGTCCGAAATAATACTACCTCTACCTTGGTTTAGAGGTTGTGTCTTCGTGAGGCTACTGCTAAACATCTGGGCTTGGATTCAATTCCTAGAAGGATTTTTTCATCAGGAATTTCTCAGTGGGTATTCTTTAGATACACTTATGTCTAATCCCTTAGATTACAGGCATAATAATATGTTATGTTTTACGTAATAAAAAAGGAGTGACAAGGAACAGTTTAATGTCGATTACAGTTCGACGATTCAATGACTTTCGACATTTTTGATCGACGCGCTGTCAGTTTCACAAGTATTTCAGTTTTAAATGGAGCATTGTAATTGGTTCATTGTGGAGCTTAAAACGTTAAAATATTGTGAACGAACAATTAGCTGTTGTCGATCAAATTATTGAATAAAATTGATAGTGTCGGCTTCACTTCAATTGGACAATATTGTTTAACTTGAATTATTCTCGAATTGATGCAAATTTCATACATTTGTGGTAAATGCATGCCATTAATTGAATTGTTACTACATAGGTGACGAGGTTTTATTGCAATGGTAAATCGATATTATAACACACACATGCATAAAGTCCTAGATCTGAAACTATTACTGTAGGTAAACTAATATTTGAGCTATGCATCCGCCAGACACAATCTCACTGGAAACCATTACATCGGTCGAACTACGAACAAGTTTCCATATTTAATCCATTTAAAAACCAAAACTGAAAGTATAAACATAGTCTGCATAGTTAACTCAAGTTTGTTTCAGAGATATTTTTAAGCAAAATATTATGTAAAATAACTTTCCCAAAAATGTAGTCTTCCGAATCTTGTAGCTCGCGACATGTCAAGCGCAGTGGCTGCCAAGTTTGTAACTAGCGTGCACCGAAACTTGGCGCACTCTGCCAAGTCACCAAGTTGCGCCAAGTTTTTCCTGTTGCAGGCAGTCGCGTCATAACTTTATGACTTCAGTGGCCAAGTTGGAGTAACTTTAAATTTGTTGCCAGTTAGGATTCAGTGAAATGTGTTGTGGACGAGGTTTAGCGTATTAAAAATGTATGCACGTGCTCATAACTTACGTGTGTAAGTTCTTTTAGTTATTTTCAAAGACTTAGAGCGAAAAGTCAGTTAACAGTCAACTAAGTACCGATATATATGTCCTCTTTGCGTCTACATTGATTGAATGTTAGCAATGTTTTAGTTTTTGACCTGAAACATAACTAGTAAAAACTGGCCTCTTATTCGTTTAAAACACCGTACTACACTAGGCCAACTCAAAACCTGAGTACACATCAAATCTCTGCCGTATTGTCTACTTTACCATAAGTTGAAAGCCATCTAACTCTCTAAACCTACTTCCGAAATTAATACAATCTTTTTGGAAGCCGTCCCAGAATAAAGTATTTTACATTTAATTTTCCACTACAAGATTTGAACTCATTGTTGTTAACATTAGCCCCTCAGGTCATAAACCCAGGGCTCCGAAGTGATCAATTTTTGTGGCTAACAGTAACGAGCCCCGCGGGGATCGCATGTTCACTAAGACTTGTTCTATGGGTTGATAGTGTTATATTTTAGCTTTTTAACAGAGCAAATAACTAATTTGGACGGAGTACCTTATGGGCAAATATTTGAGCATGAGTTTTTAAACTAATGATTGCATAATATACAGAATGTGGTACGACGGAGTGAAGGTCGGAGGGGAGGGGAGGGGGAGTCTGGCCTCGAATTACAGCAATCACGACAGATTTGCTGTCTATTATTGAATAGTTCCATTGATATCACCAAATAAAACGGGACCGACGCGAAATAATTTTCTTGCAAAAAAAAAAAGATATCGCTGAACAAACACAACATCCGCGACTCTAAAACTTTACTTCTCTTCAAAAAGCAAGTCAAGGAGCATTACCTGTCCTCTATGCTGTAATATTCTGTATGTATATTATAGGTATATATTTACAATAATAATATTTAGTTTAATATGTATTTATATAGTTGTATGTATGTTTATTATAAATAGCTATATTTTAATTTTAGGGTTTTAATTAAATTTTCCTGTTTTGTCTTTACTTACACACTGTGTCTACATTTCTAATTCAACTGTCCTCTCGCAGGTCTGCTGGAAGAAATTTCTTATGAAATAAGCAGTACCTTTGTGCTCTTCTTTCTTAATGTAATGTCCTACTAAGTATTTTGTGTGTACATAAATAAATAAATATAAAAAAAATATCTCGTATTGATAACCTTCCAACACCACCACCATCAGTAAAATCAAACCAAAAAATCTATCAACTAATTAGGCTGAGAGCATCAGTGGCCCAGTGGTGGCAGCCCCGACTTACGAACAGTAAGTCGTGGGTTCCAACCCAGGCAGGCGCAACTTTGTGTTATTTATTTCATCACCACTGCTCCCAAAACGGTGAAGGAAAACATCGTGAGGAAACCGGCATGTCCCAGAACCACTCATTTCGAAGATATGTGAACATCTACCAATTCGCACTGGGCCCGCGTGGTGGATTATAGCCCATTCCCTCTCACAGAGAGGAGGCCTGTGTGCCAGCAGTGGGAACATTAATAGGCTGAACATGATGATGACATACCACGTGTTGAGGACCGAAACGCTCGCCCTTGACCAGTTCCTGGTGTTTTAGCTGTGGGGAGAGAGTAGTGGAACTAACTTGTCACCAACACATGTCTGTTCAGTTAGAAAATATTTCGCATGCCATAAAATTGGTTATTTACTCCATGTACCCAAATACAAATTATATTTGTTAAATTAGACAAAAGCACGGTTAAAGCTTTATCATAGTTTTCCAATTAGTAAACTTTTTGAAACGACTTTCTTGTAGATATAGGTTTTCTTTATTATACTTAATTAATATTCTGTCGAAGAACTTATCAAACTTTCTTAAGTATATTTGTTGAAAAATTAGAGTATCTAAACACTAGGCAAACTTCTTTAATACCAGGCCTTGAGAATACAGAAGTACGGGCGTTGTTCTGGGTTCTAGTCTGTTTGAACAAATATTGTGTGATCGTGTCTTAAAAGTACTTTCTTTTAGAAAAGGAATAGGTCATTCAAATTAAAATCAAAACTTATCTAAGTATTCAGAAGCTAGAACTAGTTTTTAACCGACTTCCAAAAAGGAGGAGGTTCTCTATTCGACTGTATGAATTTTTTTTTTTTTTTTATGTATGTTCACCGATTACTCGAAGACGCCTGAACCGATTTGAAAAATTCTTTTTTTGTTTGAAAGGGTATACTTCCAAGTTGGTCCCATAGCCACCAAGTCGGGATCTGATGATGGGATCTTGGCGAAATCGAGGGAACTCTTCAAATTTTATATGAAAACGTGTTGCGATTTTGGTTTTTTCTACAACAAGTGAAGAAGTCGGTGACAAAAGAACTAAAGCAATCAAACAAAGGTCACCGACTTCAGAAGCTAAAGTTATTTTTCACGTTTTTGTTATTTTTTTTGAAGTCGGTTTTATTTTTTGCAAAAAAAGTTTTTAAAATTAAAAATTATATGAGCTGGTCCCCCGAAACGATCGCACTTCAGTTCAATCAAAAAGATTGAATAAAATCAAATCATTTATTCGCATACAACTGAAGTATATATCTGAATAGAACAACATAACATGCCTCTTTCCTTGAAGGACGCATTCCAACAGTAAACAGAACTATCTATTCAGTTTTAAATACACCTAGTGATAAGTTCCTCCCTTGCGTCCAACAAACGCAAAATACCACCCTTTAGAGGAAACTCTCCCGAATCACTCATAAATTATGAAATCTGATCCCCGAGGCCACTCTTCAGGCCTCACACAAAGCGTATCCATTAGGCCTAAACACAGAACTGGACTGCACCAAAAACCGACCTTACAACACTGCATGCAATACATTAGTGATTTCCCTGTATTCTGCACAGCATCCTGCATCCATTTCACTAAATATAAGTACTCATCAGTGCCACAGAGTAATTAATTTCAGAAGGATCATAACATGCCACAAACAAAATTTTCACATTAACACACCGTACACACACATATCATAGCTGTAGGTTCGATGAAGTATATATAAGTTTCGCTTATCAAAATTAACATAATGTAAAACATGTTTGTTTTACCGTTGATGCTACTAAAGATCGGCCAGCGCAGCGTTGGACGCCACCGACGATCCTAAAAAGGTGGCTGGGTCAAACTGAATTCGAAACGCGGAGGACAAGTTGTTGTAGCGTAGTTTGGAAGAGTGCTTGTCCAGGGTCGACCGCGATAGGCTGAGTTGATCTCATTCTCTTTTGAACTAAAGTACTGCTCGGTTTATGAGTTGCATTGGATATAATTGCTTCCTATGGTGATTCGTAATTGTTTCATTTGTAGTAGCAGACCTTCTGTATGTCGTTACTCAGTGGCACAGCGTCCATTTCGCTAGTTATTAGTGCTTATCTGAGCCGGCGGTGGTCGCCCGCGCGGATGCAAATGTGCTCAAATTGCGAGCACTGCACAGTGCACAAAGGAAAATACTAGCTCATCCCGTGATGTTTTTAAATGGAAATATCATAGCGTTTGTGGCGAAAGGTTGAATTTAATTAACTGGAAATTAGGGAAGTAAATATACAGTAATTTTCTTTGATAATATTCTTGCTAGAGAACCATTTTACAGCTGTAAAACCTCACAATAAAGTTAGTAGTTTTTACACTCGACCTCGTAATATCATTCAAGTTATCCCTAATTACCTGCAAAAATTGCTTACAATCTCAACAGTACATATCATATCAAAATGGTTTTACAATGGTGTATAATATTAACTAATTCGAACAGATTACAATTACTTCACAGTACGTGGTCTTACTACCAAAAGGCCAAAGTTCAAAGTCAGTTAGGCTGGCGGCTGGTCCTATTATCGGCTAGAGATTGTAGTAGACAATAGTAAGTAGCTTCTAAGACTAATCGATTTAGTGACAAGGAGTAGTAACTATAAGGAAGGCTCTTGCTAAACCTCGCAGAAGGAATTAAAACATCACAGATGATATTATAATTTACTAGCTTAGCTTATGCCCGCAGCTTCGCCCACGTGGAGCTCGATAATAGTCCCACTAAATCGTACTATCGGGATAAAAATTATCCTATGTGTTAATCTATAGATCCATAGTTATGAGTATCGGTGACATACAGGGTGAAATTGAATAGATGCGACAAATTTAAATATACAATAATACGTGCTGTCAAGAAAATGTATAAAATATCAAATGTAAAATTAAAAAATAATTGATCAGTGTTACGAAAACCGTTAAAATAATAAAAGTATCAAAAAATCTCGTCCGACTCATCGCAGTGCTCAATATAGCGGTCATTTACCTAATTTTGCCTTATTTATTTTGCATATTACTGGAATACCGATAATTCGTACTTAAATAAAGATAATAACATCAATGAACCTTTTGAAAACGATAATAGCGTAATTTTTTTTAACGATTTAGATTGTAGAAAAAACCGTTTATAATTACTATGTTACTGTAACTGAAGCTCCAATTTCATTTTGTCGCATTAATTAAAATTCACCCTGTATATGCTAAACATCAAAATGATAATACTGCTTTTTTTGTTTCTTTATTTGTGGAGAACTAGACCTAATAAAAAAAAAACCAGGTCATAAAGTATCTTGGTGGAAAATTTCATCCAAAATCAAATCCGTTCTGAAGTTTTCGCGTAAAAGAGAAACGACCAACCATTCATCCATCCTCACAAAGTTTCTCATTAACCGACTTCCAAAAGGAGGAGGTTCTCAATTCGTCGGGATCTTTTTTATTTTTTTAAGTATGTATTTTCCCCGATTACTCGAAGATGGCTTGACCGATTTGGATTATTTTAATTTTTTTATAATATGTATTAGTAAAATCAGATCAACCTATGTCAGCCGAATTTACCTATTTCAACTACTATGCATTTGTAAGTACATATCTTTAATACAAAAGCCTGCAAGACCCTGCGATACTGTGTTATTTTTGGCGGTCTTGCTGAGCTTATAAAGACGCTACATCATTTTCTTAGCCTCTTTTTTTTACAAAGCATCATGCAGCATTTAAAAGACACTTGCAACTGCCATCTTGATGTACAAATAACAAATAAGCTTCGTTTGCCAGCTTTTCCTGTTAATCCATTAGCTCTCTACTCCACGGCACACAACGCACACCAAGTAATCAGTGCCTCGCCAATTATACACTAATTTGTCAAACGTGGTATTGAACTGAACACAATGCCTTGTCTGGCGTCCCTTTGTTTGTGGGGAGGCGTGGTAATAGGTGCGCCATTAATATAGATTTAATTAAAGATGGCAGTATGTACGCTTTGAGAGATTTAGAAACTAGCAAGGATTTCTAGAAAGACTTTAGTGGGGACTGAAAAACGGTAGGTACAGAAGGTTCACGATCTCAATCTAACATTAAATACCAAAAGTAACTCTGTTTTAGTAAAACATTTAAGTCTCTTATTAGCAGGTTATTAGAAAAATTTAAGTACGGTTTGAAAACCACTCAGGTTTCAGCAATTCAGCTTCTATGAAGCAGACTTTTCTAAAGACTCTCCCTAATTAGGTACCCTCTTCCGAAGCCCCGAACTCAAGCATCTTATCCTAGACGAAACTGTTTCTAGTTTCCTACAATTAAGGGGAAAACTACGACAAAAACAACGAAATAAAACTGTACTGCGCACTCTTCAGGAAGTTTTTCTTACGGAAGGGCTCGACTTGGGACTAATGCATTCTCTTTCTAAACGATATCACAATGGAAATGCGAGCTCTTCATCGTACAGAACGTTCTCTAGATAAGTTTCTAGGCTTTCAACTTTAAGCTCTAAGCACTAGTTGCAATTTTCTTTTTCCTGCGTCTCGAAATTACGTTTATAAAGCTCAAACTCCCATGATAAGCACACTGGGAGCTTACCGCTTGGACACAAGATACTGGAATTGAAGATATTGTGGCCTGAATACATGCTTAGAGCTGGAGTACTAATGTGAAGGAAACAAATGACGAACGCGCGTTTCGTTTGACGCTAGTGTTATCGCTCGAGGCCATGCACAGCCCTCTGAGAGGGTACACTTGAGTCGCATGAAACTGTAGCACCCTCAAAGTTCTCGCAAACAAGTGATCGGAGATCAGACGTGCAGACAAGCAGGGGTGGTTAACATTTGCAATGGGTTTGCGGCGCTGTGCACACATTTCACGCGGCCATGAGATACCCGATATCTTTAATGTTTGATCGGGTAACGGGCTTCCAGCGCCGACGACGCCGACGACGTGCCTCTCTGCGAGTGCCAACCTGGATTATTTATGTAGCCCCGGGCGAAAGCTGTTAATTTTATAAAGTTTACATTTTCAGATGAGCTTTCCGTGAAATATTCATTATTTTGAGTGTGTATAAATTGTGTTTTTAGTCCTGTTTTATGTTAATTGTTCTTTCATTATGAATTAACGCTTAGCTGGTATTTTATATAACATTTTGTAGTTATTTAATTTTTATGTACAGTCAGTTATAACAGCCACCTTTGCAAATGCATGCATGCATGGTTGACTTAAACTATATTCTTTTTCACATCGATTATAAGAAAACAATACTAGTTTCGCTCAATTTAATTAAACAAAATAAATAGTCGACAGAGCTCATGCATTATAATATAATTGAATGCTAGTAGTACACATGACATCCTTTCAAGAGAATAGTTCGTCGCAAACTGTGTCAATATTCTGTCCGACAGTGTACATTGTCAGACAAGTGAAATTGTTAATGCTAGGGTTGACACAATTAATAACTGTTTCAGGATTATATTCTAATACAAATAATGGAGAGAGGTACTAATTGGGTACATAGGATCAAGCCATTCAAATGACCTAAACTTCATTCATCCACCAATCCACATTGGGTGCTGGTCCATCCGTTGTGTAAGTGTGCCAGCAGTGGGAACAATATACACTGATTCTACAAGTAATTTCTAAGTTGCTAAACGATATAAGAATAAGAAGACCACCGTATTTAGTTTCTTAAAGGCCACAAACAAAATGTACTTATAATATCCCCAAGACAAAATCACAAATTTTCTTTTGCATTTTTCCCTTAATAAAAACACTGCCGACTACTTCGAAGATTACAGGCATGATGTTATAGTATGATAAAATATTACTAAAACTGATAGTAAAACAAATATCCATCTCAATAATATTTAATCGTAAAGAGCGAAATGAACAGGTCTGAAGTATAGCCATCCTAGTAAAAAGTCATTAAGGAAAAAGCTCCCACGCACCGTACTTCAGTTTTAATTGAGATGTTAATGTTGGCTGGATACGCTTTCATTTTATCTGAAGGAGATGAAGGGTTTCAAGTGATGTCGAATAAAGCTCTGTAGCTGTATGAAGCCCTAGTACTTTCTGTTTAAGATTGAGAATTAGTTAAATTGCTTAATTACTTCTGTAACTAATATGTTTTAATAAAGTTTCAGTAAATCAATAAAGAATGGCTTTACTGAGAAGTCATAGCTGCGACTTCTAGCCCTAGAGAAGTCACAGTTAAAAATTATTAAAGTATTGTGACTCTGAGTAAAACCTTGCTGTGTGCAAACATATTTCTACTAGTCAGCTACTCTGAAGCGGTCACTACAAAGACTTCAGGAACAGACAATACTGCTATTGAAAAAGGCGCGATAAATTTCAAGGCATCAACTCCATAAAGCTCATTTAGATATAACTCTCAGATTGAACTCTAAACTGAACTTATAAATACGGTTCAAACAGCCCCGTCGGCGCGGTTAGACGGTTACTAACGGAATCACTTCAACTAGATAGAAAGTTGGACTGTTGCAGTCGAGCTTGTTACCTGCAGCGATAGACAGAAGATTAGAACTAACTACGATGCACTAAGACTTGTTGATAAGCAGCTTTTGATATACAGGCTGATTGATCGGTTGGTTTAAAACTATTATATTCTTATAAACAAGTCTTTCCTGCTGAACGTTGGTATTGTCTGGTTCACTGTTGCTTTTCATTTTCTTTAATTGTTTAATGTCTGTGAAGGAACTTGCCGTAGGGTCTTACCTATTTGGTCTGCTGTCCACTTTTCTTTCGTCTTGTAGTAGTTGTGTTGTTCTGTAGTTTTTCTGCGCCAAGTTTCTTTCCCTTTTTAGTTATCATCATCATCGGATTGATCTTCTTACTTCAAGGATACACATCCACTTACATCACAGCACACCGACTTAGCTATACCTACTTCGCTAGCTCATGCACGTGATACGCCTACCTAACGAGCCACCACAGGTTATCTCTGATACTTAGTTGCTACAGAACTACAATTTGTATCGCACGCCAGTATCAGTTTAAAGGAAGTTGGACAGTTGTAGTAACTGCCGGTACCTTGGCTGTTAGATAACTGATTAGCAAAGATCGGAATAGGTACAGTATGTTTGCTTGAACCTCAAGGAAGTAACTAACACGTGGATAATAATTTAGAGGGAAATGGCAGGGTAGCCCGTTAAGTTGAAGTTTTCTTCATTCTTTTTTTTTGCAAGTTGCTAGTCTGTGCCAGGTTTTATGTTGCATGTATTAAATGAACTTAGAGGGGTGAATTGATGATTTTAATAATTTAAACTTTGTAAAGCCTTATTTGTTATGGTCGCAAATCTTATTTTAATCAATATACAATCTTTTAATTCACAATTTCAACCAGAATCAGAACAGAAACATGTTCAGTTACTTCGGAGACAGGTAATATTCACATTTTGAAGTGTTTCTGATAAGCTACTATGCTCGGAGTTTCCTTGCGTCCAGAAATGAAGACATCCGCAAGCGAACCAAGGTTATCGACGTAGCCCGAAGAATTGCCAAACTTAAGTGGCAATGGGCAGGGCACATTGCTCGCAGAACGGATGGCCTATGGGGCCGAAAAGTTCTGGAGTGGCGACCGCAAGTCGGAAGACGTTGTGTTGGAAGGCCTCCCACTAGGTGGACAGATGATCTGGTGAGGGCTGCGGGAATCCGCTGGATGCGAATCGCACGGGATCGGTCAATGTAGCGACACTTAGGGGACGCCTATGTCCAGCTGTGGACGTCTTTCGACTGAAAAGATGATGACGTGTCTTGATTCTGTTGTTCTACGGTTGATTGAAGATTGAATCTTTGTCGTTCCGGATCTTCCTTAACAATGGCGAGATAAAAGCATCAATTATAACATTTTCTGCATCCTTTGTATTGTTATTCATGTCATGTGTACCTTCAACCGGTTTTACAACTTGTTGTCTTCGTATGTCCACGATTATGCTTCTACAACTAGTTTTTAAATGGTCTTTCGTTCATAAATTGTTATCAATGGCTTCCCTGAGTTCTACTTAATCCACGTATTCCTTTGTATGTAAGTTGCTTCATTGAGCGAAAGTTTTATTGGAAATATTTACCCAATTACTAAATATTTTAGATTTCTAGTGGTTTCCGGATAAAAGGATATTTGTGAAAATAAGGTGTACCTTTTATTTATACATTTTAAAGGTCAATTTCTGAAAACATACAAGTTTATTGTGTTATTGTATTCCAGGCATTGTTCGTTGAGTTGGTTAGTGTTGACCTTTATTTAATGAAGTAAACAAGCTAAGAGCATTTTGATTTCGCAATTACACCTTTAATAAAGACGAAATTCTCAGGTTTCATCAAACATGTTCATGAGAAAACCGAAATTACATTACAAGGTACAAGGAAAATAACTAGCACGTCCCCGTTCGTACATTCACACACATACGCAATGTAATAGGTAGGACAAACATTTCTTGCAAAACACGTTACGAGTGTCTGCAGAATTTGAACAAAACTTGGAATATGAATTATTACTGAAAGTAATCCGAAGTGTCTCGGCATCGAGGTGTAGGCATACGTGGGTAGGCACAACTCGAGCCATTTGCCAAATGAGACCCTCTTAACGCCGGGTTCACACGATGCTAGCGTACTAATATTTGTAGAGGTGAGTGGGCATCGTGGGCAAATAGTGCTGGATCAGTTGTGTGAGCATTGTTAGCTGTGTCGTCGGTAAACGTCTGGGTGATCGCCAAGATATTGGCAAACACGTTTACGTATGTATATTTAATGGTTTTGAAAGCGGCAGGGTATTAATTGCTCTAGTGAACCGTAAACTTTTTTGTCAACTACATATTTTTTGTATATTGTAGTGACAGCCAAAGCACTTAGCAAAAGGGTGTCTGGATAACGATATACTTAGGGTTTATCCATTAGGAATTAAAATGGAATATGGAACTATTATGGAATTCCTCAAATCAACTCAAACACGAAACGGCACAGGATCTAGATATGGATGAATGTGCATGGCTATAGGTGAATATAACCGAAATGTTTTATTTGAAAGGGGACCTTTAAATGTAAACATTTTATTCCTAAATGTTGTAAAAGGTAATTCAGCAAATAATGTCACTCACGAATAAAGTAGAAAACCATACACCACACTAACCGACTTTACACTACTAAACCAGGCCAGTACCCGCAGTAACACAGCACCTCTGATCTACTCACCCTGACCACTAGTCACGTCTGAATCCGCCTCGTCGTAAAGCGGGGCACGTGCTCCCCGTTACCCCGCATCCCGCTGCATTATCGCGGCGATAAAATCACTCTGTCCGTCAGGCGACACCTTTACTGCCTCCACGGGAACCTTTTCGGGAACTCCACGGGAACGTTTAGTTAACGGGGCTTGGAGACTGGAGCTACTGGCACATTTAGCTCTGAATTCCTACTACGTTGATTTCGGTCGCGTACGTCGTCGTCGGTCGCGCGTACGAGAACACATTGGTTTCTATATAGCGCCATAGTGCGACACTGACGTCAGCGGCACGTATGTTGCTATTGTTTTTCTCGCTGACGGACCTACGCAACCGACCATACAGGCCTTACTCTCTCCTTAAACATCGTTGTGTATAGTTGTTTTTTGTATTTCGTCGCCACTGCACTCGAAACTGTGATGTCCGTCCTAGAACGAAAAATTCAAAGACATCTGACATTTAACACCCCTCAATGGGCCCAAGGGTTGTATGTGCAAACAGCCCCTTGTCTCTCGTAGATAAGAGGCCCGTTTGCTAACTGTGGGAACATTACTATTTGCTTATGAAATGATTATACACTCAATGTAGATAAGTGTATGCTGTATGTACATACTTATGTATGTATTAAATGTGTTAATATTTTACATAAAAACTGCCTATCTACAGTATGTTATTATCTCTTCCATCCAAAAATGTATCTTCATCCTATTAAAATGTCTTTTTGTTGCCGTAATTTGTACCGTTTCATAGTACAGAGAATTCTATCTTCTATCCGTATACTCATTGCCCCACTAAAGAGAGAGCAGCGGTGGCCCAGTGGTGGCGGCCCCGACTTAAAAACAAAGTGTTAAGTCGTGGGTTCGAACCCAGACAGGCGCATTACTTTGTGTAATTTAATTTAATACCACTGCTCTCAAAACGGTGAAGAAAAACATCGTGAAAAAAAAACCGGCTTGTCCTAGAACCAAAAATTCGAAGACATGTGACATCTACCAACCCGCACTGGGCCCGCATGGTGGATTATAGCCCATACGCAAAATACGCGCTTTGACGTGGAGTTGCGGACACCAGCCCGTTGTAAAAATACAAATACAATACAACCCCACTAGAGACATGTAACCAAGACCTGTACAAGGTCTAGATTTAAGTGTTAGGTCCGACAGAATTACTAGCATCATTAAGTTAATCGCTAGTAATTAGATCTCCTACGCCTAGGTCCTTAGCACCAGACGAGTTTACGACGTCCTCTAAATAGGAGTTAGGCCAGCAGTTTCAGATTAATTTTGCTTGTACAGTGTTATCGCTAAGAAAGTAGAAGTAATGTAAGTTTGGGTATGAGGTTATCTGCGGGTGGAAGGAACGTGTTGAAGTCTCAGCAGCTTTGTAATGAGTTTTTCTTGTGTATTTTATTATTAGAGGTAATTTTCTTCAATATTTACAAACAAAATTGTTTTGCAAAGACATTTAAATATCTGATGAAATAAGACGATTTTTGGCTCACATTTGCCAATAAAAAATACATCGTATTCCTTACTGTTATCATTTTTCCTTATTTTTTTTGCTTCCGCGGGATTCTAATCCTGCCAGTATGAAAGTTTATTTATTTTTATTGGTGCTTCATGTTTAACAAACCCCTGTTTCATGCTATCGTACACAACACAGTCCACACAATAAACTATAAGACTTATACGAGCGTGTGATAACCGGCACAACAATCCGAGATCTTACGCTAAAAATCTCGAAACACCCTCCAATTGAAACGGAACTCTGCATCAAAGGGGATAGAGTGGAAAATTCTTTGTGAACAGGAATTCAGCCTTTGGCCATGCTATTTGAAATGCTGTGAGCTGAGTCGTTTTAAAAATTCACTGCGAAGAGAAAACTGGGGGTGAAGTGAATTGGTCGTTAGTACGTCCATCCTTATTGAGTCCTGTACTGGGAGTTGTATCTGCTGTACACTCCTGTTACCTTAGCCCCCTCAGGGAGGTAAGGGCCAATCACTATCTAGTTCACTATTGCTCAGAATAGCTTGCCACTACAAATTGTGTACTACACGTGTTGTTTTGCTCCTTCTAAGCATCTTAGGAATGTCTTTTCCCGTAATCCGATTTCGTGAATTGGCTGTTTCTAGTTACGACGGATAATAGGGTTATTTAGTTCTAAGTGAAATTGCTTCGATTCTCAGTTGCTTTTAGTTTTTGTTCTTAAGAAATAACTGCACTGGCATAAAATAAGTTATCTGGCGAGTTTTTTCGCGTAATTTCGCGTCTTTCTTCCTAGCTTAAAAATACTGTATGCGGTTAGATTGGAAACTGACCTCAAAATAGTTTGGAAAAGGCTAGGAATTATGATATTGTTGATTGATTATTAATATTATTTAATTTTGAATCGACTCCATAGCAATTACAATTTCATCCACAATGACACCTGTCAAGGACATGAACATCATACATTTGATATTGAAATGTGTTACGTAAAGTGTCGAGATCTCATCTCGAGAACGTGGAGAATTCAATGCGTGGTGTTATCTCAATCATCTTCAATTAATTAAGATAATAGCAAACACAACACAACTCGACGATGAGGCCTGTATGATAGCAAACGTGGTTTCGCTTTGGAAATGACATCAATTCTGAAGAGTAAATAACTCTAAGTTTATATAGACCATGTGCTTACAGAGTTGATGTTACAATTGACAACATTAGTCTATATTTTACTTACTGTACGTAAAATATTTCCTGAGGTTTTCTTTTACTGGTTTTTTGAGATAATTTTGGTCGGATTCTACGACGACTTACAAAATGATCGACATACACTCATCAGTAGCTTATCAACTCATTTTCCTTTTTTTTTTCAAATAAACCAAGGTTTGTGACTTACCCGTCATCGTTATCGCATTACTGCCATTGAGTTTTAAACCGTGAAAGTTTAAAACAGTGTTTGCCTATTAATATGAATATTTTCAGCGAGTTATTTCATATTTTCAGTAACTTCGGAAATGTTATCGAGAAGTCATAAATACTTGTGTATTTGTCTACTTCTTCACCCCAAACAAAGCACTTGACCCCACTTCCGACACTCTCTTCGGAAGTGTATGATTTATGAAGTAACATCTCCCATAAATCTTCGACAGAATCTCGGAAGACTTTCCACCATATTGTATAGCAATTGTGTCACTGAAAATAAAGTTGCAGAAGGAAGCTTTCTTACTTCTTGTATGTAAAAAGGTAAAAACTTGGCTAAATCAAAAACATTGCGTGTCGGAAATCCGAAAAACGGAGATTCCTCGTTCAGATTACACCCAAAACGCACTGAAGTAGCTATCTACTCACTCGATTAACTTCAAAGTAACGCAAAATACTCGAAGCCCCAATGACAGTGCTGTTACACAGTAATTTCGGCGTAACCAGCCTTTCTTTCTGCCGTTTCATGGGACCTGTGCAACCTTTCTCCTGTCTTTGTCACTCTTGTTAAAAGTTTGGGTGTAAGAGTGAGACAGGTGGAGGTTTCGTATTTCTTGCTTCAGGATTGGAATCAATACTACATGGCGTAGAGCGAAGAACACGCAACTTACCGATGCATAATGTATGTCACGACCATTACGGGTGTAGTGTAGAAGTTGTCGGATTTTGATTTAAACTGTTACAGCGTTTGGGACCGACTTTATGTGTGAAGTTTTTCTCATTGGGGTAAATGGTTTTGTGTGTAGAAACTAGGTGATATTTTGCAGTAGCGCGCATATGAATACTGTCAAAATACAAGTGATTCGTTATCTTTTAGTCGTATCTACTCTTAGTAAAATGTAGTCCTGAATAAGGCTTGACGGATTTAAATTTTATAAATAAGTGATGTAATGTAATAATTTTTCTTTGACAGCCTAACGGTCTTCGAACTAAATAGGTATCGTAACGTGGGCTAAAACTGTTTTGCTTTCGAATAGAAAAATATTTGTATCGCATATTTACTTTGTATTTGAAGACAAAGAGTTCCTCTTTTCTAAATGACGCCTTCTGTAACGACCAGTGAATTAAGCTGAAGGACTTAGGATCTCTCCGCTTCCCTCTCATTAAAGACTTATAAGTTATCATTTTTCCACAAACTATCATCAAACAAAGCATATGAATAGAGCCACCAGCAGAGATCATAGTTTATAATCCTCTAAATCCCACAGCTCCCAACTTTAGGGTCTACAACTAAGTGAAACTGATGAGTCCTGCCACGTCGAGACACCATAAAATATACAACTTTTGTCCATAACTTTGACTCAGTTTTGCCAAATGACCGGTTAGTGTCGTAAACCCATTGAGTCGAAGGGGTCCAAATATGGAACCTTATCATGAGGTTGGGTAGTAAAAAGTTCAATGGTGACCTTCGTTTTGTGACTGTCTTACAATGATGGTAGTATAGAAAGGTTATGGTATTCCGTGCAGATTGGTTTTGGGTTAGTAGTCATTATGTGAGAGTTTTATCTTGCAAAACCTGCAAGAAAGAAGAAAGTAACTCTAAAACCTTATAAGAGACGGCGTCCATATCGTGTTGTTTTCATTTCTAACAAAATATAATATCTGAATTTAAAGTCCATAAAACTTTACAGCGAGGCGTAACAATAAAAAGCTTTAACACTTCACCGCAAATATCCAAACCAAGGAAACCGCTGAGCACTCATACACGCACCATACTACCCACTTTTCAGCCTTTTAAATAATTTAGCGTCGATTTTATCGCCCTTTGCGGCGGATCTGCATTTATGACCAATTCTAACAGGATCGGATCCTTGGAGTTCTTACGGGAACGCTTCATGGGGTACTATAACGATGTTATTCAAATCCAGACCGTAATTGTCACATTATGTACGCTTTCTGACTGACACATGGCGCTGAGATTAATGGTTGTGGGTTTCCGATCGGAGGCTACGTCGAAAAGGGTTTTTTATGCTCCCTTCACGTGAATGAGTAATTGAAATAAATGATCGGCTTACTCGTCTGTTAGGATGTTGTTGGAAGTCAACGTTTGTGATAAATTGTTCGTGTGATTTGGATTTCTTTTCAATAACCGTTTTATGTATTTACTTTGGAAATTGTGTATTCACATTCAGGGTATTTTTCTGACATTCCTTATTGAAAACGGAGGGTTAAACTTATATTGTCACTTACGGGATATCTTCCGTGATTATTTGGTATTTTGAGTTCCCGATATTTCGACGCTGTTGCAAGCGCCATGACGGAGGGTTTATGTAAAGAACGAATGTTTTTCTTATTATATGAGAGTATTATACACATTACAAGTGTACTACTCTCACAAGTTACAATTGGCACCCAACGTGGCACCACGGTATCGAAAAGTTTTCCACCACACATATTGTGTGTACTACACGTCATCGATTAGAGGTCCTTTGTTACTACCAAAAAGCAACCAGTATTTAGCGAGACCGTTCGAGGCGGAAACTCGCAAGTGATAAAAATCTAAAGCTATTTTAATTGCACTAAAAACCGTTATTTTGAACCCATTTTTATAAGCCACTGCTTATGTCTCTCTTAAGTGAGCCGTATTCAACACGTGCATTTAGCGTGTAAACTCGAAGCGTTAAAATAAAATGTTTTGAACTTCGCCAACACAGCAACAGAAATTGTAAACATTTCACAATACCCGTACTCTTCACTATTGGCGCCCAGCGTGGGACCAGCATATCTACACTTTTTTTCGGTACCAACACGCTACATGTCATCGGTACAAAGGCCGTTCGTTTCGCCGACTACCCTCCCTGAATATATGTGACTTCAGTATTTAGAGAGTCCATTTGACGTGAAAACTACACGAACCATTTCTTTTTACGACAACGTCTATTGTTAGCAGTATTTTACAGGCATATGTCAGAGTGTGTAAGTCATTGTTATATGTATTGCTTATTATTATTATAAATTGTTTGTTTTTTGCCGTAAATGTTAATGTTGGTATCGGAAAAGCTTTTTGTTTTTCTTTTTCCGGAATCAACAAAGCAGTTAATATTATTAAATGTTTACATTCAGTAGATACTTTACCGAATAAAGAAATATATTTCCACTGGAAGTGAAGTTTTTACAACTTAGTATTTCATTGTGAAAGGTCGCAACAGTTTATAGCTGTGTGAAGCTGTTCCTAACCTGGTTTTCTTTAAGATTAACCGAGGTCAGGTGACTGCTGGGAAAATGTCACGGTAAAGTGTCTATTGGAAACTGTCCAATGAATAAAGAACATTTATTAAAAACTAACGGAGATCGAGGCTAACAAAAAAAATTCGCACCTGTCGCTCTTCATGTTAAGCCAATCTTGCTTAGGTGGATCTGTAGTTGGGTAACCATCAATGCCAAGCGATTTATAGATCTTTGAAAGTCGTTACAGGTAGTCAGTGTCAGTAGTTGGGTTGTGAAAGTCGCTCCATGTAAAAACACTGTTATTTAACTGCACCCGGTTAGATTGAAAACTAACCCCAGCACAGTTGGGAAAAGTCAGGCAGATGATAAAGACGAGGGATTTCGAATAATATAACAAAATATGAGATCATATCTATCAACAATTTATTAACTAGGCCCTGGATAATTTTATTATGTAAACTGGGCTTATTTGTTTCAAACTTTCGACCCACAGTTAACACGCAAACAATATATTATCCGAAAACAAAATATTTACAATGATTTACACTCAAAAAGTTGAAACAAATACCTTAACTTGAACGCAATAATTCACCTGGGTGGGTGTAAGTAAAGCCACGTTCACACGGCCCGAGACCGAGGCGCCACCGCTTGTGAATACTAAATAAGGCCCCTGGTATGACGGACTACCCTCAAAGGCGAAATAAAAAAAAAATCAACCCTTTTTGCAAGCGAAATTACCTCTCGTTTCGTGTAATGACCTCTTTTTAATTAATGTAGTAGAAAATTTTAAGCTTTTTTTTGCGTTTCAAATTGCGCAGTTTACATGTTAAGTACTACTGTCGATTTCGAATGAGTTTCTGTATTCCACGAACGGATTGTGAAATGGAAAAAATACCTTTCCCTCTTTGCATTTTCCTGCAAGTGTTAATTCCGGTAGTAATTTAAAAGCGTTGTGTGAGAGAAATACGAGTTTCATGTTAATCTCGGTTCAAGGAAAAATCTAGAACATGAAAATTGGTATCTTCATGCGCAGTAGTAAGTTGCTATGGAGAGAGTGGCTGCTATGGGAGTATTTATGTTAGCTGCAACACTACACGGTGCATTGCAGGTATTCTTAGAAACTAGGGAAACTTATTAAGTTATTATTAAGATAAAAGTAACGAAGTTATAATAACTGTTGTAAATATTTTCAGGAGATCATTTATACATGAGCACACACAACAGTGACAAGGAATCACAGCTGATGTAAATACTTCAGAACATACTTTTCTTAAATTCACACCATAGACACATATACACCTGCCGGGGCTTCGGGGCTGTCCGAAAGAGATACCGCGGACCCAGAACGTAAAGGGCGAGGAAGGTACATGGATGGTTTTTAGTCAGTAAAAGTCTGACACTCCCTCCCGCTCCGCCCCGAGTGGGTGAAAACAAGAAAGAAAAAGCATTTATTAGCCCGACAGGACAAAACATAAAAAAATGTTAAATTGTGATTATAACCCTAGTATATAAAGTAAACATGGTTCTCTATCGTATTACCTAACTTTTTAATCCATAATCTAAAAAGACATAATTTTTTTTTGTCATAATCATCATTCGTCCGAATGATAATTTACCCGAACTTTAAATCACATAATATCATATGCCATAAAGTTGAAATCCCTAAACATAATAAGCCCTAAAACCGTTTGTCATAAGTATTACAATCAATAATATACAAAAGACATAAAATCGTTTTCAATATAAGTCATAAGTCCCATTCTAAGTAAATGTTCAATCGTATGTTAGGCGTTGACCTGCAATGCAAGCAAGCATGCAGCAAGCTTGCGGCACACATGTAGCAAACATGCGGCACGCATACAGCAAGCTTGCAAGCCTGTAGCAAGCAAGCATGCAGCAAGCATGCAGCACGCATGCAGCATGCCTGTAGCAAGCATGTAATGCAAGCAAGCATGCAGCACGCATGTAGCAAGCATACAGCAATCAAGCATGCAACAAGCAAGCATGCAGCAAGCAAGCGTGCAGCATGCAAGCAAGCGTGCAGCATGCAAGCAAGCATACAGTATGCAAGCAAGCATGTAGCATGCAAACGAGCAAGCATCATGCAGCAGGCATGGTTTCTCTCACGGCTCCGGCGCTGCGGGGCTCCGGCGGCCTCACGCGAGTTTATCGTCGCAGATGGGTTTAACGCTCACCACCGCAGCTTCAGTGTTACAACCACCTGCTCCTCAACTCGCGGCCCGCCTCGCCCCTACGCGCCTACGCAATTTTAAATAACACTCTTGGGGTAGGGCAGACAAGACTGCGTGGAGGCGGTTTTACAGCAATTCGTTTCTGTCACTAAAACCTAACTTTTAGGATTTTTTTAACGACTAACGATTTATAAATGACCATTTGGAATCATGCACATTATGTGCAATACAATACTTAGGATATACGACTTTATGTCATGTAAAATTAGGAGATTCAATTATTATAGTATTCGATATTATGACAAAATAGTATTAGAAGTAAAGTTATTTATGTAAAACATAATTTCGGTGTTTTGAACATTATGGTTACTGAAGTTTATAGCAAACGTGTTATGGATAATGATTTTCTTTAGGAAAATCAAGGGAGTACCAGTAAACATAGTGAGAAAAATTCAAATATCAAAATCATAAGAAAAAGACGTGTGCACTCGGGGACTGCCGCGGTAAAGCTATTGCATTTGTTTTTTTAGGGGGGTGTTAGGTTATTTTCGTTACGGAATTTCTGGATTCGGTCTCCCCGCTCAAGGCCCGCTATGCAATAGAAACAAAAACAAAATACAAAACAGAATTAGTCCTGTACAAGACCAAAAGGCTCCTATCTCAGCATGATGCTGTAACATTAAAAAAAAACGTCACAGCACTGATATTCTGATAGGAACGGTACGGCGAGGAGTCATTGATGATTTCCCATCGGAAAGAAAAGACAGCAATTCGGGACATTTTATGAAAATGGTAAACAAAAAGTTGATTTGCTACTTAAGTCCATGTTCATCAAAAAGATGACGGTCTGATTATCTAAAAACAGCTGGTTATAACACATTTTTGTATGGGAACATTTCATAGAGACAGCTGTTTTTAAATAATCAGACCCTTATTTTTTACCATTTTCATAAAATCTCCCGAATTGCTAAATATGACAAGATACAGACAGAAAAATACAAACACACCCCGTCGTTTTTGCGTCGGGGGTTAAAATAAAACATTCAAAATCGATATATGTAACGGTTCACTTCAAAAGACCAACCATCTTATTGGGTATACTTGGGCTATTTTAGCTTCCACGTGGATTACATTAATTATTCATAAAAGTAGCCGCTTTAATCAAACTATTATTCTGAAATACAATCAAGAAATATAAACGGCTATTTAACGCTGTATTTCAAAATAATAAAGGCACTAGGGACATTTTTAGAATTGGCTAATATTGTTATTGAGCCAAGCAGGGCCCATTCAAGGGTCAAGCTTGTTTTTGGCACAAGCTTATGTTCGAGCCTCAGATACAAAGTGCCGCTGTGTCAGATGCTAGTTCTGTTGATGTAAACAGATTCCATGCCAAAAGATTTTGCGATCGGACATAAGTTTAACTGTATTTGAAATTCAGCGTGTTTGCACTATCGCTATTGTATAGAGATTTGTGCGTCCAAAGAAGCAGGTTTTGTTCGTTTCGTTGTTTACTCGACTGTCGTCCGGATTACAAACAAGGCCGCCCTAAATACCTGATTTTTCGAAAGTCACAAAAGAATCACGACCGTCGGACCCGCATTTTTGCTTACCGACCACATATTTGCACAGAACCCAGAGTTAGAGTCACATTTCTGTAACACAAACAATTGCCACTGTTCCAACCCTTCCGACCGTAAAACCGAGAAAAATTTCCATTATTCAAACAGAACGCAAGAATAACAGGAAAAGTCGAGCTTTTCGCGTTTCATCGTCGGCTTATGCGACCAGCGCGGCACAAATTGCGTGCCGCGGACGAATCTAACGCGCCCTTAAGTAGAGATCCGGGCTGTGTTGCTCCTACGAGATTGTAAACAAACCCGACCGATCCGGGTCGGGATTAGTGCAAGCTGGTGCGTGTGCCAGCCTGGGGGCTGGGGTCTGGGGTCTGGGGGCTGGCGGAGCACCCAGTCGTAAACGCAGCGTCAAGTGTTGCGAGTCGGGGTCACCGTTTTACGAGCGCAATTTTGATGTGTACTGTACGCATCTGATCGCACGTTTTACGCTTTGTCTGTGTCTGTTGAGATTTATATCTTGGATGTCCTATTGCGAGGCTTTTTTTTCGTGCAACCTAAAAACACGGAAACGTATTGATTGATCTCAAATGAAGCCGACAAAATAAGATGCAAGTTCTAATTTAGGTAATATTTCTGCCAATTTTAATTTAAAACCCGAACAGTAACAATAAATTCAAACACAAAAGTATTCCCATAACGCTTCAGTTTCGCTCCATGGATTTGAATGACCCCCCATCCTTATCACAAGCGGGCATTACACAAGATCGTCCCAAAAATGGGCCTTCAGTGTCCCCGAAATGGGTTCTTACAGGCCTTACACTGCATCGGATTGTGAGGCAGAGGCTATTTCATTAAAATCTGCGGATAGCCCTCCTCTCGGAGAGCCTAATAGCCTCTTTAACGGTTATGGCCTGTTCCGACGCTTGAGACCCTGGTCCTTCGAGCAAATTATTAAATTTTATTACGGAATATTTAATGGCGGCGCCCTCTTGATTATAATGAAACGAGTTTTGCCTTACAAAGTTTTTACATGTCACGGTTTGGATTAAAAATTGCAAAGTGGAGGAACAATAAACTATTCATCATGCTTGTGGTTATTAAAAATGTAGTCTTGGAGTGATAGTATAAAGAAAGAAAGAAAGAAAGAAAAAGCATTTATTAGTCCACACAGGACAAACACATCAAAATTAACAGTACTTATAAAAATTACACAGAAAAAAAAACAAATATGACGAATATAACGATTTATGCCACCAAAACACAAACGGACTTTCTAGAGACTATTACAATTTAATTTTCAGCCAAATGTAACTACACTTTACAATTCCGTTCTTTTAACAAATCTTTTTCTTCTTTCCAGACATTCCATACTTGGAGCTGGCTGAGCCAGAGGAGGGCTACCACGGGCTGATCAAGGAGAACGAGACGCTGGTGGAGGTCACACCGTCCATCCGCGCGAGAGGACCGCTCTGCTCGTTCCTCATCCTTAACAACAAGCACCATGGGGAGGCTCCGTTTGAGGTAATTAGTCATTTAAACATAGAATAAATATCAGCTTATTATATTGCCAGTCTGTGAGCTAGGCAACCCCAGTGAGCCCAATGCGGTTTCATGTTTGTTGCATGTTTTCGGATTTGTGTCATATTGTGATATCAATCCACAGTCCAATCAGGTCATCGGTTTCTTGGTAATTATTTTATGCTAGCTTCTATAAGCGTCTTCTTACGCGTGAATCTTCATAATTATCCCATGGGATCTTACTACCGGCGGGATAAAAAGTAATTGTTTTTCAATCCAGGTTATACATTTTCGACATACATTTTATCCAAATCCGTTCAGTAGTTTTTTTGTGAAAGTATAACAAGCTTTCGCATTTATGATATAAGTAGGATATATGTAGGATAGTTATGGTAAAATTTAAGCTAAAGTTCAGTTCTTTTCTGAATCCTCCTATCGCCTCTTCTTAAGGTGAATGCGTCAGGGTGGCAGTTCATAAAACTCGAAGAAGGACTTTGACCGTGAAAAACTCGTTCATCGACTCGTATTAAGTTGGAGGGTTGTATTGATGATTTTGATGATTATAATTCTGTAACCACATATGTCTTACAGTCGCGACCGATATGTTTATCAACTTACAATTTAGCACTGTCCTACAAAATGCAAAAAACGTAAGAAAATTTGAATTTCGCGGGCTACTTTGGAACATCCCCCTTAAATATGGCAACTACCAAACTAATAATAATATAAAATAGAAATAGGTCATAAAATATGAATATGAATTATTAGTTTTGATAATGATAAGTGTAGCAGCAGTAAATCGTCCCTCGTGCACCTTCCTCCCATCCTGAAGCACACAAACATTATATATTTGGACTGTCCGCCATACATTCTCATCGCAGTAATCTTGTTAGTCTGAACTAGAAATGGTCGCCAGAGAATCTGTATGATTTTCAGCGGTAAGTTGCACGCTATGTCGTCACAATATGCATACAGCTAATGTGAAATACAGTGTATGATGATGGAAATGTAGTAATGAAAGATTAGGCTTGTTTCCACCATGTCCGTTAGAGTATTGGAAAAGAATGGACACGTGTTTTTTTGTTTTTGTAAATCAATGAATATTGACAAAGGTAAAACATATTGAAACTCTGGAGCATGCCTAAGAATTAAGCCGGCGTGACGTAATGAGTTTTATTTTCAATTTTTGTTTACCTAACAAAAGTAAAAATACGTGGCAAATATTTTTTAATAATCTAATTGACGGACTAATTCGATTTTTTGAGTACATACACAAGCCAATCATGAAGAGAATTTTAATGTATCCCTATGTGAATGTTTAATCAAACTAAAATTGTACAAACGACACAATTGCCAGGTTGCTTAGCTAGCAGGCGGTTAAGTTATTAAGCTACTCAACTGCTTCATCAAACCGAAGGATACGCTTGATAAGTAAGCAGAATTGTTTTGATAGTTCCTCTAAGTTAAAGTAGAAGACTTAATCCTTCCTGGGCTGGGTAATATCACAACAAAAGCTCCAAGTCCACACATTCACTTTTGTACGACGATACGCCGTAAACTCATTAACGCATCTCAATGAAGGATAACTATGCGACGAGCGTCCCGCATCCCGCTACCCGCTACTAAATCAACAGAAACATTGCGCGTTCTGGTCGTAAACAAGCCCCATTTGCAACGTACGCGCGCAGCAATGTAACTCACACTATGCGATATAAACTCACCGGAGCTATGTAACTCACACGACTAGGGTTACCATACGGATATGTCCGACTTTTGGCGACTCTCATTAGTCTAGTGATTGCAAGCTACTGCTAGACACGAGGTCCTGACATCGATTGAAAGGTCGGAAAAGTGTTATTGGGTTCTTTCATCAGGGATTTCTGTAGCAGGCTCGGAGTCCAGATTGGTGTCCGGTTAATATACGAGTAATAAGCTGTTACACCGCACCCTGTTACATGACACTTTCATAAAACTGTGGGTATACTGTTAGGCACACATCTGAATAAGGATCATCCTTCGGACTACAGGCCTGATTGCATGTTATGTTATGAATCTATACTAATATTATAAAGCAGAAGAGTTTGTTTGTTTGTTTGGTTGGTTGAACGCGCTAATCTCAGGAAGTACTGGTTCGAATTGAAAAACCATTTTGGTGTTGGATAGTCCATTTATAGAGGAAGGCTTTAGGCTATATAACATCACGCTACAATCATAAGGAGCGGAGCAGGAATGAAAAATGTTGCAAAAACGGGGTTATGTGACGCAGACGAAGTTGCGTGGGTCAGCTAGTAAATAAATAAAATAAATAAATATCGCTGGACATTAACACACAGCGCCACCTAGTGTCACACTAAGCAAGGCTTGTGTCATGGACCCCAGATAGTTGATATACTACATATATACTACTACATATAAACTCTCTTATGTGACGCAGACGAAGTTGCGCGGGTCAGCTAGTACTGACTAAAGTAAGTTTTTGTGTGTTGAAGTGAAAACTTATTTAGGTGCGTTGAGCACTTTTTGGGTGAACTAATCACTAATCTAAATACTAATCATGGAACCCACGTGACCGTCACCTAACGTTTCGTAGCACTCGTAGCCGATTCGTTACGGCGTAGCACCACGTAGGCGTGCGCGGAGCACAACCCGTAGCAGATATAGATTACTTAGTTTTCAATTCTATCACCGGTCCCCAAAGACTGACCAGCATGTTTTTTTTTGTAATGTCCGACCTTTTTTCAGGACTTTTTAAATTGTAACATGGTAACCCTACGAACAACGCGATATAAAACTGTCTCTGGTAATAAACGTCGTATCGTATGGTATGCCGTAGTTTTATTGTCCCCTACACACGATAACTAGAAATGGAAAAAGTTGGGATTGCAAGCGATAAACTGCATCAATGCAGGTAGTTTCAAATCGCTGTAAAAACATTGCTGTGAAAACTTTAAAAAAGCCGGCTTGGTTTTTAGAGGTGCAACAGCAAACGATTTGGCGAAGTGTACTTTTAGCAACTAAGTATTTTGTCCGATAGGTTTTCAGTGATTTTTGAATGTTTTGTATTTTTGCTGAAACTGAAATATTAGATTTTATTATAGTCATTGCTCTCGCAACTTCGTTTGCGTCACAAAAAAAAGATAAAGAAAAATTTAATAATTTATGCTCCGCTTTTATTGGCTTTCAATTCCAACCAAACACACAAACAAACTCTTCTGTTTTATAATATTTGTATAGATTAGACACACTGTCGTAAAGTTTACATTAAAGTAAAGATCAAGACGATATGGACAAATAACGGGTAGGCTGCAGACAGCGAACACTGATTCCGACTTCAGTGCAAAATCTGTAGTGGCGGACTGGCGGTACTTTCAGATAAACTAAAAAGCTTATGGCTTTATAACCTAACTACTGTTCATGATGTTATGGCTTTATTGGTCTTGTGCTTGCCTTATGGGCTTGCCATATTGTTGGTCCCTATAGGCACGCTACTGAGTATCTGTGATTGTCCGGTGGCCGCAATCTTTTCAATCCAGTTTGACAGAACTTTAAATGTTTGCGTTTCCTTCACAACAAATATGTACCCTAAATCCAATCTTTTGATAACAACTGGTAAATACAGGCGGACAGGTGTCAGACCGACCACTCGGAACAATGCAATTTCCACCCAACATTATGTTCTAGTTTTCTTTGAACCGCTCTCCTAGAGAACTAAGTAGTTAAATATTTATCAAATCTCATTTTTCATCTGCTGCGTCTGAGTAAAGGATTGGACTATTTTGTGAACTGGGTGTTGTTTTTAGTAGTTCTTATTCTTTACTAGCTTTGCCCGCGGCACCGCTCACGTGAGCGCGAATTTTTTTGGAATTATAAAAAAAGATACACATCCCCGTCTGTCTCGGTCTCGGTGCTGAGGATCCTTAAAAATATATCTTTCAACTCAGCCGTTTTAAAGCATAAGTCCTTTGCTGTAGAATATTGTAAACGCTTGATTTTAACGTATTACTATTAGCACTGACAGGATAAACTGTAGGAAACTGTTAGCGTCTGCCCAAAAAATCTTTATGCAGTAAGTTAAGGCCGAAAAGCAATTAGCGAAGACTTGTTAAAAAATGTTCTTTTTGAATTACTTTAGGTTTTCTAAGTTGCCTTACTGGGTGTTGTACCCAAGGACCACCTTTTAATTCATTTGCACAAGAAGTAACTGTCATCGTTATAACACTTCTGACTGATGAAAAACTATGATGAGTATTCACTAATGTTGATACCTAGGTACCACCTTATCTAATTGTCGCATTGGTCTTAAAAAGTAACAATAGACTAGTCATTTAATTGCCATGCAAGTGAGATCCAGTAATAGTAATACAATTGATAGTCGATTATACATAAATATGAATAAGCTAGCTGCAAAAGGAAAAACAAAACATTCAAAAACCTAACTCTTATAAGCTACAGAAACTTGCAACTTTCTCCCGATTGCCGCAGAGTGTGGCTGCAAAGTTTCACGACGCAGCGATAGCCGGGGTAGGCAGCGAGCCAGGTGGCAACTTTCAAGAGCCAATAACTATAACTTTACATTGTCGGCTTATTTCCTTCTTGCAACTTCAAGGCTGGACAATAAAATACTTACAAAGTCTGTGTTTGTGCTGGTGTTTTTTGATGTAATTTCCTAGTTATAGATCATATTGTGTTTAAGAAGTTGGTTCCTACATTGTGTAAGTTTGTAGAAGATATTTGGAAAGTAAGTCATCTACTAGGATTTTCGTAATTTATTGGTAAGTTCAAAGGTTCGCGCGACCACGGAAGAATATCACAGAGTAGAGGAGGCAAGATTCCAGCTTCTTATTTTCTCTCATTCGTTTTCAATTAGAGGCAAATCTTTATTCTAGCAAACACTGTTTTAAGCTTCCACGGTTTAAAACTAAACTTATATGTATTGTCACTTACGGGATATATTTCGTGATTGTCCCGATATTTCGACACTATTGCAAGCGCCATGATCGCAGGTTGACTGGAGAATGCGGATGGATGGAAAATATCTTTTAAGTACCTTATTGTTACCTTAAGTCCGTAGTCCGTAGTCACCTAGGCTCACTTACAAATTGCGCATTGGATCTGTGTGATTCTGAACATCCTACTGGTGAATTAACCCACGTACAAAAAGATAAGAATGGCTACAAAACTTATATTTGAGCAGTGAGACCAAAACAGATGCGAGCCGCCAGATCGACAGTGGAGCGTGTCAAGCGACTCTTGCCATATCTAAGAGGAGTAACAGACAAGATAGGTCGTTTATTAAGTAAATATGACATGGAGCCTGGACCTAGTGCAAAGATGTCCTCAAAAAGACTCAAATCCATCGTTTTCATCCATGTTCCTACGAGCCTTCACCACCATGTCGCCATCGCCAATGTGCAGTGTGTCAACACGGTGTAAGATCTGCACAGGTTACACAGTGATCTGTCAACGTCATCTTGTACCGCACTGATATTACCACTGTGTTGAACTACTGTGTTTGAGCAGCCTGTGTGTTTGACTTTACGATTCGGTTCTGGAGTTATGTCTTTGCTCTTAGTCTAAATCAAATGAGAATAGTTAAATCTAATAGTTCAGGAACAGACGACCCTTAGCTTGGACGAAAAGAATCAGTTTCAGTTTGTTTCTCAAGCAGCTCCGTGTGCTGGTCAATCAGGAAAGTGGTCAATATAACTAATTATCGTGATTGTTTTATAAGATGTTACAGGTCTCCAAAGAAAAGAATAAAGCTTGACTCACACTATACCGTGCCGGGTCCAAGCCGAGTGTCGATGTCGGCCGTAGCACAATCCATTGTCCGTTGTCCGGTAGCTGGTCGCACCCCACACGCTCTAGCGTGAGTCAAGCTTACAGCCAGCTTACTTTGAGTCAGAAAACGACATAAATCAGCGCATTACCGAATCTATTTTAAAGCCGAAGTTCGCAACTTGTTCGAACTTCAGTGATTTACTGGTAGTTGTCAAGTTAGTCCGGTCACAGGCCACGTATAGCCCGCGTATAGCCAGGGTATTTAGCCCGAGTATAGCCAGCTCACAATCTGACAGGTAATCGATTGCAGACACAGGATTAGAACTTATCTCGCTCCTGCATTCCATGTAGCAAGGTGAAGATGGATTGGTGAGGTTTATCGGGGAAATATGTCTAGAAATGTGTTAGCATCGTTCTAAAGTCCGCAATATTTACCCATCAAGCGATTGCCTGCAATCTGCCTTGTCCCCGCAAGAGCCCCATTACATTTCCCTTATGTACGAGTATATGTCACCGTAAAATTGTCAAACACGTTATATTACAATATAACGTGTTTCTCAAGCGATATTGTAAACTCTCGAATTATTGTCAACTGAACATACGGAAGTATCTCTGCCCCCATAATCGGGACTTGGGGCACCCCACCCCCGTTAGGTTAGTTAGGTTCCTTTGAACCCTGCATTTGGAAATAGGGGCCCCGCGAAGCGGGGCTCCGTCGACTACGCTTTTTAGAAGAATATAAAGGAATATAAAGTGTTTTCGATATTTCTCAAGAATTTTAAAGTGAGAGTGGTACCACTGGGCAAGGGGGACGTCTCCTTCCCTCCACACCGCGTGAGTTGACTACCATCGCATGCATTCCACGAAAAATAATGCGTTTTATTGTAAGCAGTATGTTCGTTTGATAATAATTCGAGAGTTTACAATATCGCTAGAGATATTACAATACAACGTATTTGACAATTTTACGGTGACATATATAGCATCTCTTCGGCATACATTTGTCGGCAACTGATATTTAAGAGCTCTTATGAATCAATTTGATGTCCTATATACTTTATTGCAGAAGGCCTTCGCAGTTTCTAATTCTAACAAGCTTCATTCCAACAAGTTTCAAATCCTATTTCAATTTACTTAATGGTCGGGCGTCAATCTAAGTATATAAGTACGACTGTATTCCACTTTGTTAATCATCTTCATTAATCGTATTAACTTTATTTGTCTTAGGTCTAGTTTGTCCTATTTATTTCTGTTTTACTTTGCATACCGCTCTCTCAATGTCATCAACTCATCATTGTTATCCTGTTTTATCCTAATTTATTTGGTTTTTTCTTCCATACATCTTGAAGATTCCTTATCTCAAATTTTACTCATCTTTCTAGCCATATCACCATGGTATCCTTTAACATACAATATATATCTATCCATCGTTTATTTGATCTTCGTCTATTTATAAAGTCATTTATTTCGCTTACGACGTACGTGTGAAGTCGCAGGTATTAACTAGTAGCCTTATGAACATCCTAAAGTATATTTATCAAGTTACAGTAACCATTTTGTGACAGGTAGCTCAGTACCCCACATTCACACCATTCTACCCAACAAACAAAACATAATTTATATCCCACATTAATCACAAACCCATAGAACCCCTCCGGCCCGTTGCCATGGCAACCCAACAATACCATTGTCCATTACTGACCGGAATCACTTTCATTAAAGGACCTACAAATATTTTATGGGAATTATGGTCCCTTCGTCCGTTTGGATAAGTTTTCTATTTGGCTCGCCCGGCTGGAGCTGATAGGTCGGCTCCTAACTCCGGATGGGATACATCCCAATATTGATAATACACAAATGTTATGGTATTGTATTGAAGGATTTTATTCGGGAGAGTTTGATTTGTTTTTAGTGTATAATCAGGCGTGAGTAACTTTAGTTGGGCACGGATAATATGCGGATGTTTCACAAATACAAGTTAGTTTCGTTTTATCTTCGGTTGAAACTAACTATCTTGGCCCAACAAAGATAGAAGTTCTCAGTGGTGTGACCTCTCCCGCTACAGTGTAAATTCTCGTAATATTTCGGAAACGGAAAAGAACTAGACGAAGACATTTATCTATTAAAGTGAACTGGTATAGAATAGAAGGGAGGGAAAAAGTCGACGAGCGATCAAACTAGCTAAATTGATGTTAGGTATTTTATAACACAAGATCAACCAAAAAATACTCATTTTACTCTAGGAAGTATTAATGAACAATTGAAATGATGATTAACATACACACACACACGCACGCTTTTTTCCTGGGTAGAAATAACACAGGGTGTAAAGAAAACGGACCCTTCACGTGGCGGTCAACCAAGCATTCTGTACATCAAACTAAATAACTCTACGCAAAAACGATTGCTGGGAAACACAGAAATATTAAAAACACTGGGAAACGGGGTGAATAATCACGTTTTACGAAAAACTCAAAATGTATAACGCACTCAAAACATTGTGCTGCTGGACGTATTTAATGGTAAACTTGTTCTGGATGTATAATTTACATGAAAGTTATGACTTTAAAAAGTAGTATTTGGGAAAAAAAATGTAATAGTTGGAACTTTGACCTCCAATAACTCCGTAAGTAATTATTAGGTTCCCATTGATGAACGGGGAGAAAAAGTGCCTTTCGTCCTCGTTAGAGGCTTTCGATAACCATCGGCGTTCCTTCATGCATTATTATTTGCATGTACAATAACATGTGTATTGTTTCAGATAATGGTAATAGACGAGAACGAGGCGCGGCTGCGCGTGCGCTACCCGCTCAACTGCGAGAAGCGCCGCAACTACAAGTTCGACATCGCCGCCGTGGGCTGCGACGGCTCCTACTCTAACACGTAACATATCATTGTTCTTTTACTAAGTTAACGAAGAAGACACAATAGTAAATCAATCGCGTCAGACCCGACACGTCAACAGATAAGAGATGAAATTGCAGCTCTGAATAGTTTTTTAACAAAACAAGAAGCATTTTTAACGCAATGCTTCATGCATTGTGGGACTGGGCAACCATTTAGAAGACAATAGGTATTTCACGATTACCAGAGATATTGCGTATTTGTCAATATATATTTATAATTACAGCCCAGAATGCAAACGTGAAAAGAGTTTTTCCTATCATTGGTCGAATGAAAAAAAACCGACTAACGGTGTCTTTAGTTCGAGCTATACTTTTAATTCAATATAATTTGAAGAGTTTAACATGTGAGGCATTTTAAAAATCAATAATTAAAGAAAAATCCTTACTTAAAAAGGTATCTTCATATACTAAGTATGATAAAACTGATTAAGTACCTACTTGAATAAATAAGTATTAATTTTATTTGTGCAATTATTACCAAAAGAAGATTATTTTTAGTTGGTTTAACTTTTTATTAAAAAGATCTACAAAATTTAAGCTGTATTTCATAGACAATTCTAAAAAACCTGAGGTTTCATAATATTTGTAAAATCCGGCCGTAATCCTGAGAAGAGTCCAAAAATCCTGAAATCTCAGGACAAATCCTGAGATATGGTAACCCTAACTGAGATAGTTATCCCTACAGAATATACCAGCATCCGTCCATATATTCACCTGGGACACCATTCCAGAATGTCTGATCTACGTCGTACACTTGTTCAAACCCCCATTCTCCCCCAGGGTGCCGGTCCACATAACAGTGACGGACGTGAACGAGTTCGCGCCGGTGTTCAGCCAGGCGGCGTACGTCAAGGCGGTGGACGAGGGCCGGGTCTACGACGAGATCCTCAGGGTGGAGGCCACGGACCGGGACTGCACCCCGCGGTATGGGGATGTGTGCAAGTACGAGATACTGACCGACAGGAGCCAGCCCTTCACTATCGATAATGAAGGTGGGTTGTGAACATGTTGTTACCCGTCCTTGCGATGGCAGATACAGGCTTGTGTTTTGTTACAGATAGCTTTTACTAACTAATGTCTCTGACAAGGAGCTCGTGGCTAAATAATAACAGCTACTCGGGTCGATTTTAGGTTAAGCCGTGCTTGCATAGGTTGTTGCATTCCTCCATGCCTCGGAAAGCACGTTAAGCTGTTGGTCCCGGCTGTCGTTACAGGTGGCCGAAAAAGTCTGACACCAGTCTACCAAGTGGTATCGTATTACCCAGTATTAACTGGGTTGTGGAGGTCAGATAGGCAGTCGCTCGATGTAAAATAGTGATATTCAGCTGCATCAGGTTAGACTGGAAGCCGACCTCAACGAAGTTGGGAAAAGGCTACACAGATGATGAGCTTTTATTGACTAGACGATTAGACTAGACTAGACGACTGAAAAGGGTAACTATGAGTTCCTTGCCGGTTCTTCTCCATAGAAAACGACCAACCCGAACCGTGCTCCATTTTAGATGTTTTATAAGTGCCCATCTAGGCCTCTCGGTGAAACAGTGCGCAGCTACTAACAGAGTTCCAGATTTCAGAGATGAAAATACTGTAGGAGTCAAAAGAGAACAATAAAAAAATATTTGATACACGTGAAAAAAATCTTCTGTCTTTGTAACTGAGGCTTTTGTGATTTTCACTGCGTAGGTATATGGATTGTTTATTAGTTACAGTTTAATTTGTAGACTGCGTAAATAACGCAGTGTTTTTCATTTCATTTTTATTTGTTGAGACATTGTTTTATTCACACAGCTAAGGGTCATAATTACACAATGCCTCAATTTTAGCTTCTGAGTCTGGAAACAAGCGGCTATACCTAACTCTAGGTATATTTATAGACCGCTAGGAGATCCCGGGACACTTGTACTTTTGTATTATTTTGAGTTTGCTCAATGTATTTTGTTTCTCTATGTTTTTATAAAACAGTATGATAGCCTAACGTTTGTATGTCAATAAATTATATACAAATAACAATCAGCTGCCAGAAAGCAAATACACGACTGATAAGCTTTTGGGGGTATGAAGAACAGGGTATAAAGATCCGCCATAGACAAGGGAGGATCATCCGACCAGACGGATGTTATGTCTGGTGGACCAATGAATGCCCCACAGGTTGTTGTCCGGTTGTTCTATAGGTCTTAAAAGTCGCGTATAACTTTATTTGCGCGATATAGATGTATTTCACTGTTAAGTTCAACATCTGTGTCATAGATGGTGCTGTAGTGCACATGTCACCGTAAAATTGTCAATCACGTTATATTGTAAAGATTGTAAAATAACTAGAGAGATTGTAAACTCTCGAAATATTTATAGTCAAACGAAAATACTGCTTACAATAAAACGCATTACTTTTCGGTAGATTGTAATCTATCGAAGTGAAACCGTAATATTGTGAAATGCATGCGTTGGAAGACAACTCGCGCGATGTGGAGGAGAGGGAGGGAATGAGGAGTCCCCCGTGCCCCATGGTACCACTCTCATGAAAAGAAAATGATATAACCTAACCTCAAAACACTTTATAGACAGTAAAACGGGGCTATTTGAGTTTTTGGGGGCTATTTGGTACCATAGAAACCAAAAATATTGTTGGGTGTTTTCATCAGGAATTTCTCAGTAACAGCCAATCAAAGTATTGCTAAAGTTTGTAAAATACTTCTACCACACACCGGCCGACAATTATCGATATTTTTATTGGATTTCGCAGATAAGCAGTATGTTCAATTGACAAAATGTCGAGAAGTTACAACCTCGCTAGAGTGATTACAATCTAACGTGTTTGACAATTTTACGGTGACACATACGTGCCGCAACAAACATATGCATTTTACTATAGATGTTAATGCGTTGTTCTGTTCCCAAGGTGTGATCCGCAACACGGAGGCCCTGGACTACGAGAAGTCACACAACCACATCCTGTCGGTGGTGGCGTACGACTGCGGGATGATGCAGTCCGCGCCCGTCATGGTCACCATCAAGGTCAACAAGCCCTGCAAGGCGGGCTGGAAAGGTGAGTTCTTCTAGTACTTTCAAGGACACAAGTACAATATTCTTCGGTCATCACTGAGAAGAGCTCTTGCGGTGGTATAGAAATGGTATAGGTACTAGCAGTGTAGCACTTATGCTTGTAAATGAACAAAAGGCTTTTTCTCCTTTACTATTTGGACAGTTCTGTTGATATGAAAATTCTATTTTATCAATTTCGTCTTATTAACTTCTTCCTCTTGCGGTCATTCATCATATGTACTTATAAGTACTGTCTCAATTGTTTTCCAACATTCCCCATTCTGAAAATGCTGTCGTTCCATTTTTCCTATAAACGGGGTGGAAAGATTTTTTGAAAAAAAAATCTGTAGTTTCGGAATGATGTACTAAACATACGCTACCTATGTAGGTACCTAACTATTTGTTCCACGCTGTATATTTCCACCCAACTACAACACCAATAATATTGAAGCAAACTGCGAACACATACATAGGAGTCGATTCGTTAGTCATTGTGTTCAGGGAAACACTATTGTTATCAGAACTGGGCCACACTATTCAATAAGCACAACAAACCGACAAACTATAACAAGTAAACGTTAAATAATTGATGGGGCTCACCCCGGGGCGCAGGTCCCGGTCCCGGACTCCGGACTCCCGGCTTAGCGTGGAATTATTATAACAACGCTATTCGAACGAAGCCGCAGAAGTGACGATATTAATTAATTACTACTTTGAGACTTGTTGTCGTCGTGTTATTATTGCTCACAAACTTGCATTGAAAGGAAAGTTAAATAAAACGGAATAACCTTTACTGCAGTTTTGATTTAAATGATCGCTTCATTTAAATTCAAAACAGAAATAAATGAGAGATTAAAATAATAGCTGCTTTTCAAGTCAATTTATTTCTACTTTTTTGAAAGACCTTGCCTTTGAGAGAGAAGTTCAAAGCACACGTGTGCTTTCCAAGATCGTACAAACACAACGCCAAGTTTTCAAAAAACACCGCTTTGTTAGTAGAAATTCCTCAATTCGTCGAACATGTTATCGTTATTTTGACAGCCTTCCGTCTAACAATAAACACAACACACAAACGATATACGATGATGATGTATTCAATACAAACATTTATCCTAGCCTCTTCGGTGGAAACTGCACCTTACCACAAGTCACCACACTCCACAGTGACATAATTATGTAGGTATTACCAGTACTAGTAATGTGGTGCTGTTGCATAAACTAAGTTCCACTTATTACCGTGTCCTGCGTGTTCTGTTGTTTGTGCACTACAGGAACTGATGGAAGCCACCGAAAACACCAAACTATAGTAGCTCAGTTCTGGGAGGACATGATTTAGGTTGCCATCGACACGTTAATTCAAATTATCTTACGTCTTTTCACAAAGGTCGAGGAACGATATTGACCTTGAAAAAGTAGTTCCTCGATCTTTATGAACTTGGAGGGTTGTATTGATGATTTTGATGACTAAATTCTGGAACTATACACGTCTTACAGTCGCGAACAATATTTTAATCAACGTACAACCTAGCACTGGCCTGCAAATGGCAAAAAACTTTAGAAAATTTGAATTTCGCAGGCCACCCTGGAGCATCACCCTTTTTTTTTTTTTTTTACAATGGGAAATCATCATTAATGACTTCTCCCACTCTGGGCGGAGCGGGAGGGAGTGTCAGACTCTTACTGACTAAAACCCATCCATGTTCCTTCCTCGCCCTTTATGTTCCGGGGCCGCGGTATCTCTTTCGAACAGGCCCGCAACCCCGGCAGGCTTCGGCCCTAGCCGGCCCCTCCCTTTATGCTGACATCTTTAGGGCAGTGCTAAGTTTTATGTTGATAAATTGAATTTCGCGGGCCACCTTGAAGCATCCCCCTTAAGAAGAAGAAGTAGTAACCTCCCCCTCCCTCCCCAGGTGTAGCCGAGCGCGTGGACTACGCGCCGGGCACGGGCCCGCTGGCGCTGTTCCCGGCGGCGCGCCTGGAGACGTGCTCGTCGGACGAGCGCTGCCCCGGCGTGACGCGCATCCAGGCGGCCGTCACACTGCAGGCCTCGCGAGCCGGCAGCGGCTGCGACCGGGACACCTACTCGCTGCACTCGCAGAGGACTATTTGCGGTAAGGGACTAGAAAGCTAGAATGCAGTCCAGAGCTATGCAAGGCTGAATGACGCTAAAGGAAGGGAGCCTACACCCAGCAGTAGGTGAAGCAAGGTTGCTTATATTGATGACGATAACAGCCAAGTTGAGCTCTATAATGTATAATGTTTATTTAAGCTACAGCGGTCCACTCGGATCTGTAGTGATCATCTCAGATATTAATACGTGACCGTTTTTATTTTCGACAGCTATAATAGACCTCTTTATCAGCCTAATGTCCCCACTGTGGGGCCTGCCTCTTTTACGCGCTCCCAGTGTAGATTGGAAGATGTCTTGTATTGGAATGTTTGGTTCGGGACATATTTTACATTCATTCATTTACATTACCGATAAAATATTATTGACCATTTGATTGAAGACAGAAAATACTCGTAATTATGAGGTAATGATGAATAATGACATTTTTTCTGTGTATTTGCAGGATTGGACCCAAAAACGATCGACCTACTTCCAAGCCCCGGAGTCGGAAACGAATGGGCCAAGTCACTGAAACCAGATTCAGGTTAGTTTTATATTAACTTTATCTTTGGAAATTGTTCGCGATAACAAACTCAAACATATTTTTAAATATCTGAGACAGCATAAATATTGTTTACCCTTCTAATTTTACCAAAACTATCATTCCGACGTAGGACAACCATTTTACTAGAAGACTTCTATGTAGTATATCAACTATCTGGTGTCTACGACACAAGCTTCGTTGCTTAGTGTGGCACTAGATGGCGCTGTGTGAAATGTCCAGCGATATATTAATGAATTAATTTGTGAGTCATTTAAACACTCCTCGAATTTACCATCATATTTTAATTGTCATAATATCTTCCAGGTCGCGACGGCGAGCAGATGTTCGAGTTCGACGGCGAGACGACGGCAGCCGTGGTCCCCGAGTCCATCCTCCCTCACGCGCTGGTGGGAAGCTTCAGCATCAGCACGTGGATGCGTCACGCGCCGGCGCCGGACGCCGACAAGCACCGCAAGGAACACGTGCTGTGTCTCGCTGATGATCACAGTGAGTACACGACTACTTGGGTGCGGTTAATGCTACACTGATGTACGTCGCGTACGTCGATCGCAGGCCTCCCTCACCGTCGCAGTATGTTGCTAACTTTCTATACAGAACACTGTGTATACTCGTACGCAAGACCTAACGTAACAGCGTTGGAGGAATTCAGGCCTTAGTGTAAGTAATAATAAAATATTCACGGTATACCGCCGTTTATCCGAATTTGATTTGCCCTAATATCATTTGCCATAATAGTCAACAGCCATAATATCATACGACATAATACTCATTTGCCCTATTCTCATTTGCCATATTAGTCACGTGCCAGAATCATTGTTTCCCATAAAGTCACTTACCATAACATAATTTGTCATAATCATTGTAAGCCCTAATTATCACATGCCCTAATTATCACCTGCCATAATTATGATATGTCATAACATAATTTGCCATCGACATCGGGTGTGTAACAAGAGAAATTGGATGCAATTGGGACTTTAGGACACCCCGACTCGGACAGGTTAGGTTAGAAGGGGATGGCGGGGTCGTGTGAGCGAGCGAAGCGAGCGAATAGACCCCGCCATCCCCTTCGTGGTTATTTTTTTATAAACCACACAGAAGTAGGAGCCCCGCGAAGCGGGGCTCCGTCGACCTAGCCCACCATCAACCATGCACAGAAAAAAAAACCATGCACAGAATAAATAAGTTTATTCTTATACTTGTTATGCCATTTAAATATTATGTCTAATAAGTATTATGGCACATAAAAATAAGGCAAACAATACTTATGGCATTCGTATCTTATGGTATCTTAAATTCGGGCAATTAAAAGTATGTCATATGTCTTTTAGGGCAAATGAAACATTCGGGCAAACGAAATTCGGGTAAATGAAATTCGGGAAAATGATGATTATGGCATATAATCTTCGGGCAAACAATAGACAACCAATATTCACACCTAGTGTCTAACTAAGCTTGGAGCGCTCAACTGCTGCAAATCAACAAGGCTCTTACAGCACTCATGAAGGTCCTGGTCTTTGTCGTCTCTCACTGAAGCTGTTGTTCTTGCTAATGTAGATCACACACACACACGTCGCTACGTGTGTGTGTCGGTCACGGGCTTTCACGACTTGAAATTATTGTACTTAAAATGTCAAAAAGAAATGAACTGAATAAAGAAAAATATGAATGAATTAATGAAAATTAAATGTCATTGTGTGTGTAATGTCTATAATTATTCGGCAATAGTAGTTTATGCGACTGTGCATAATGAAGGGCATTACAACACGAGTGTGGGTTTAAGAAACGCTCCGAAGGCGAGTTTCTTAATAGCATCACACGAGTGTTGTAATGCCTTATTATGTATAGTTGCATACACTACTTTATCTACACAAATATCATAAGGGTTCTATGATGGGTTCAGGAACCAGAGGGAAATGACCAGCATTGTTACCAGTGTAAAGCAATAAAAATAAATTGAATATATGTATATGCATTCGTCGCTGCATTTACGATATCTGGCGGAGTGTTCATGTCAATTTCTGAGTCACTATCACTCATTTTCGACAGAAATAAAGAACTTATCAGAAAATTTGTCTACTCGTAACTGGAAATAAAAAGCTAATGAACAAATGACAGCTCGAAATGGCGGCGTTTCGGATATTTGTCTTTATTTTTTAAATCATAGGCAAACAAACAAAGTCACTATTCTTGTGTCACTCGAGATGAAAATGTCGTGCGATTTATAATTAAAATCATACTGGTTTCGTATCGATATCTGATTTAATGTAGATAGGTACTAGAATAGCACACTCACTTGAATTTGACACCTGTTCCAAATTTAAACTCATAACCTACTGTTTTCAGTAGGTTATGAGTTCATTACAGTTCCGTTTGTTTCTGCTGGTTGGTAATGCTGGTCATTGCCTATGGTTTTTGAACGCATTATAGAGGGTTAGATATTTGGGTAGATAAAAGAATTTTATCTACCCAAATATCATAAACCCTCTCTTGCCTATGATTTAAAAAAAAAATAACAGATATCCGAAACGCCGCCATTTCGAGCTGTCATTTGTTCGTTAGCTTTTTATTTCCAGTTACGAGTAGACAAATTTTCTGATAAGTTCTTTATTTCTGTCGAAAATGAGTGATAGTGCCTCAGAAATTGACGTGAACACTCCGCCAGATATCGTAAATGCAGCTACGAATGCAACTAATAACCTGTTGCCACAAAAATCAAGAGCCAAGTAACAATGCTGGTCATTTCCCTATGGTTCCTGAACCCATCATAGAGCCCTTATGATATTTGGGTAGATAAAGTAGTGTATGCAACTATACATAATTAGGCATTACAACACTCGTGTGATGCTATTAAGAAACTCGCCTTCGGCTCGTTTCTTAAACCCACACTTGTGTTGTAAAGCCCTTCATTATGCACAGTCGCATAAACTACTATAGGCTACGTAGTTAATATCAGTTTCAAACGCACTAAAGGATGTAATAGATACATTTTGCCCCTCAATAGTTCAACTTACTGAAATAACTAACCAAAAGCTCGGACACAGCACTCTTATTAACAAATAGTTACTCGTAATTCTTCCAGAGATGAACCGTCACCACTACGCGCTGTTCGTGCGCAACTGCCGACTGATCCTGCTGCTGCGCCGCGACTTCGGCGAGGGCGACCTCAACATCTTCCGTCCCGCCGAGTGGAGGTGGAAGCTACCGGAAGTACGTATCAGTATACCCTTTCGGCTTCCATTCTAACCGGATGCCGCTGAATACCAGCGTTATAGATTTAATATTAAGTGGCGTTCAATAGGGTATATGCATCATTTTATCACTCCAAGCAAAGCGTATTAACGTCAAAAACAGCAAAGTATATTTTTAAATATTTATAAAAAAATACTAACTTATGAACAGTTGAAACTGCTGATTAGACAGAGAGATCCGATACCTTTCATGACGTCATTCGACATTATGACGTACAAAATTCAGACTTGATTCCGTTCATCTAGAAAGAAATAGAAACAAGTTTTATTGGTTATAACTTTTGTGTTGTTTGTCCGATTTTGATCTTGTTTTCACTTTTTTTTCATTTTAGTAGTATTTTAACATTCCGAATCGAAATTTAAAAAAAATATTTATGCATATTCCCTATTGAGTAGCCTATGTCGTATACATAAAAGAAGAAAGGAATAGAAAATAGGTACAAATTTGATGCTTATTCCTAAAGAAATCTCTTCCAGCATACCTGATTATTGTGAAATGGAGCGACTGCCCGTACTAATACTATAGTCTTTCCAAAGAGGATCCGAAGTATTTGTCATCATCATCATCATTCAATTTGATCATCATTCACATTCTCATTTTCAACGCTTTTCTTGTCAAAATATTTCTGATTCTTTCTAACATTTCCCTTCTCTGGCAGGTTTGTGACAATGATTGGCATCACTACGCGGTCAACGTTCGCTTCCCGAACGTGGAACTGTTCGTGGACGGCGAGCCTTACCGGCCCGTGGACGGCAAGGGGCCCGAGGTCATCGACGACTGGCCCCTGCATCCGGCCCATGGCGTTAATACTACCCTGGTCATCGGAGCCTGCTGGCAAGGTAAACTCGACTCTATTGTGATTGATATCAAGTTCAGTGTTCCCTTACAGCACGGTGGTGCATATTGGAGATGGAGGTTGGGCTTAAAATGGGTCGTCAAGCAAATTGCACGTAAAACAGTACTCTAAATCAAAGTTATTTGTTTTAATTCTTTTAACTGATTTTTCAGTAGGGTGAGAATTCTTCTGATACAATTCCTTCAATTGATTCATAGTTATACCGAACCTCCGTCTCCATTTTCAATAACTTGCTATCAGGTAACGGAAGGTTGGTATCTCTGGACGGTTAGAAACAAAACGTCACAAAAAGCTTTCTTTGATTTTTCTATGAACCAAGTGACAGGTAGGTGACGCGGATAGGATATTTCAAGCTAACTTTTGTTTATAGAAACACAGATATCTAGGTACGTGCCCATATTAACCGTGTGTTAGTGGTGTAAGTTGTGGGTACATTCCGCAGGCACAGAGAACGACATGAAGCACCACCTGAAGGGCTGGCTGGCGGGGCTGGGGGTGGCGCGAGGGACCGTGCAGCCTCCCCGTGCGCTCGCCTGTCTCGCGCACTGCCGGGAGGGACTCAGTCTAGCGCCTGATCTATGTGAGTATAGTCGGGAACGCTTTTTCAAATACCGACGTTTCATCTATTTTAAATGACACTAAATACTAATTACTAAGATAGTGTATGGATTATGGACTGTAAACTCCTAGAAAATTAGGAGGAATTTCTTTCTATGAAGATTACATTCAAGAAAACATATAATGTAGTCAAACTATGGAAAAGACTTAGGTACGTTTTTTGTATGTATTTGTACCAATTTTCGGTGTTCTGTCTGTTTTCACTGCACTAAAGAACACTTAAATGATTGCCTGCATTGTTGCAATCACCTCTCAGTGGCAAACCGTGCGTTGTAAATCTCAACAGTGTGGTTTTGTTTAGGCATTAGGCAACATTTGCGTCGTATTGTTCGTGGAAACAGGCATTAGAGTGTGTTCTGTGTCGCAGATCTGAAGTCCGTGTCTGTGGAGGGCGACGGCGTGGCCGACGTGGAGACACTCCTGCGCCGCGTGGCGTACGGCGACGCACGCGCCTTCCCCACGCCCGGCCGACGTAACGTACACGTCGCTACCACCATCACGTATGTACATCTAACAACCTGACATGTACACTTTCATTTCAGGAACTTCTAATCTACCAGCTCTTTGTTCTATAACCTCTGTAATTACTATGAATAAAGTGTCAATCGATTCTTTATTATGTCCTGGAGAACATAGGCTACATTTTGACCGACTTCAACAATTTTACATTGTAAAAATTGTTATCTTCTGGAGTTCTGATTGGCGAATCTACCGTCAAAAGATCATGTTTGTGGTTTCGGAAATCCATTAAATTTAAAAACAAAATGATAGAAGAAAAGAAAACCGAAAACTGTATGTTAGTAATGATTGATAATGAGCTAACTGTGATCGTTTGTGTTCAGTTGCGACAACGGGCGCATCATCAAGGCCCGGCCGGCGGAGTCGTACATCATGGTGCTGGCGCCGCAGACGCCCAGCATCCTGCTGAACGGGTCGGAGGACCTGGCGCGCGACTACTCGCACTTCCGCGCCGGCCTCACCGTGTTCCCCGACCTGGACGTGCGTGTGCTGGCGGGCGGCAGCGGCCACGCCCTAGCCGAGGACAGTCAGAAGCTGGACTCGTGCGTGGTGTCGGTGTACCCGGCGCTGAACCCGGACCACGAGACCCTGGCGCTGCGGGACATGGCGGACCTGCCGCTGCGCTACGACATCCGCGCCGCCGTCACCCGGGACGGCGTCATACTCACCGGGGCCGATACTGTGCACAACTATCAGAAGGTAACATAACACAGATCCGAAACAGTACAATATTCTTTTTTGTTATGGTGTGCTGTAACTCATTGTGGTGCTGACTTACTTTGACATCACAATAGCTCACGATTCGCTATATACTCAAGCTCCTTTAAAAACAACTTGAAAGTTTCCAATTGAAAAAGTGTCTTTATGCTGTTTAAGATCTATATCAAAAGCTGTATTTCATTGTTGTGTAATCATGTTTTTGTTTACATAATTTGACTTTCTTTTGTAAACCATGTGATTTCCAATACAATTTATTGTTTATGAATATGACTAATGACGATTTCATCAAATGAGAATAATCTTGGAGCCTAATGTACCCAAAGATGAATACTAATAGATAGTCGTGTCATACTTTAAGTGATTGAATGGGGCTCTACTAACTCTGGTATGACTTCCAGGTGCTCCGTGAGATCGAGTACAACAACAAGAAGCCAGCGTACTACCTGAACCGCGTGTTCAAGCTGACTTGCTCCGAGCTCAACGGACGCTTCACCAGCAACGAATATGTGCAGACGGTACGCTCACACATACACACACAACACTCTCATCAGACAGTCGTGACTCTGTCGTCTGCCACTTGTCTCCCGCACTTGACAAAATATATTGCCACTCGAAAAAGGGCATTTTATCCATAATAAAACCTATTTATGTTTAGCAGTCACTGGTAAAAATATCCATGTAGTATATCCACTATCTGGTGGCCACGATACAAGCCTCGTTGCTTAGTGTGGTACTATAATAATATGTAAAAAGTAAAATTTCGTAAAAAAAACATCTCGTCCCTTTTATTGTATCCCTCACTCCGCTCAGGATTCTTATCTAAAATCTCTTGCTACGCTCGGGATTCCACTCCAGAATCTTTCGCTGCTCTCTGGAGCCAAACGAGTTACTATTTCCGTAGTTATTTCGTACACCTGCCTACTTTTGTTTACCTTGGTGTCTCTCTGGCACAGCTGACCGTGGTGCACCCGCACATGTCGGGCGCGGCAGAGGGCCTGGCGCGGGAGCTTCGCCCCAGCGGAGTCGCCGACAAGCTGGACGGGGCTGCGCGCGGGAAGCAGGTCAGTGTACTACACGATATGGCACTTATATTCATTTAATCCATTGTTATGCCAGTATTGTGCAGTTATGATAAGCTTCCCTCCCCAGTCGGAGCACCCGCACCACCACACAGTCCCGCGCGTGTACGCGGCGCACGCGCAGCACGACGCGCACTCCGCCGACCTGCCCGAGCCGCGCCTCATCGACCTGCGGCCCGACCAGATGCCTACCAGTCAGTATACCAACCTAGTTATTTATATAACACCACACAGTCCCGCGCGTGTACGTGGCGCACGCGCAGCACGACGCGCACACAGTCCCGCACGTGTACGCGGCGCACGCGCAGCACGACGCGCACTCCGCCGACCTGCCCGAGCCGCGCCTCATCGACCTGCGGCCCGACCAGATGCCTACCAGTCAGTATACCAACCTAGTTATTTATATAACACCACACAGTCCCGCGCGTGTACGTGGCGCACGCGCAGCACGACGCGCACACAGTCCCGCACGTGTACGCGGCGCACGCGCAGCCCGACGCGCACTCCGCCGACCTGCCCGAGCCGCGCCTCATCGACCTGCGGCCCGACCAGATGCCTACCAGTCAGTATACCAACCTAGTTATTTATATAACACCACACAGTCCCGCGCGTGTACGTGGCGCACGCGCAGCACGACGCGCACACAGTCCCGCACGTGTACGCGGCGCACGCGCAGCACGACGCGCACACAGTCCCGCACGTGTACGCGGCGCACGCGCAGCACGACGCGCACGCCGCCGACCTGCCCGAGCCGCGCCTCATCGACCTGCGGCCCGACCAGATGCCTACCAGTCAGTACAACTATCTACCCGAGCTATAAATGTCACTTTGTAAATAGCATCGCCTGAGGTCGTAAGAGCAGCGGTGGCCCAGTGGTGGCGTCCCCGACTTACGAACAGTAAGTCGTGGGTTCGAACCCAGACAGGCGCATTACTTTGTGTAATTTATTTCATCACCGCTGCTCTCCATACGGTGAAGGAAAACATCGTGAGGAAACCGGCATGTCCTAGAACCAAAAATTCGAAGACATGGTGACATCTACCCATCCACACTGGGCCCGTGTGGTAGATTATAGCCCATTCCCTCAGAGACGAAGCCGTGTCCCAGCAGTGGGAACATTATAGGCTGAAGATGATGATGATGAGGTTGTAAACAGAGCGTTACCAGTACGTACCACGCAAAATGATAGTACCGTAAATCAAAGCCCTCTTATCATGGTATCTTCGCAGACCACGTAGCGCTGCTGATCGGCGTGGTGTCGTGCGGTGTGCTGGTGGTGGTGGCGGGTGTGGCCGTGCTGCGCGCGCGCACCTCGCGCACTGCACGCACCCCCCCCGCGCTGCACGCCCTGCACACGCGCAGCGCGCGCACTGATGCTGAGATGGCCTGGGATGACTCCGCGCTCACCATCACTGTTAATCCTATGGAGGAGGTAGGTTGAACTATAATTTAAGTACTTTATCATAATAGGCTCACTCAGTCACACGTCCCGAAGCATTCGGTCACACGTCCTGAAGCACTCGGTAACACATCCCGAAGCACTCGTCATACGTCCCGAAGCACTCGGCCACACGTCCCGAAGCATTTGGTTACACGTCCCGAAGCACTCGGTAGCACATCCCGAAGCACTCGGACACACGTCCCGAAGCACTCCGTCACACGTCCCAAAGCACTCGGTCACACGTCCCGATGCATTTGGTTACACGTCCCGAAGCACTCGGTAGCACATCCCGAAGCACTCGGACACACGTCCCGAAGCACTCCGTCACACGTCCCAAAGCACTCAGTCATACGTCCCGAAGCACTCGGTCACACGTCCCGATGCATTTGGTTACACGTCCCGAAGCATTCGGTAGCATATCCCGAAGCACTCGGTCACACGACCCGAAGCACTCTGTCACACGTCCCGAAGCACTCCGTCACAAGTCCTGGAGCACTTATTCATAAGTACGTCCCGAAGCACTTGGTCACAAGTCTAATGGGGAAGACCGTTAAAAGCTAATTGTAGATGGCGCCACCATAACTGGTCTCAATCTGACCAATGAGGTCAAGCTATTTTAAAATATGAAATGACATAACTTGATTTTCAACCAATAACGATGCTTGGGACCAGCTATTCTAGCGTCATTAGTTCCACAGTGTGCATCCCCATTGTAAGTAGGTTTTCACAAACACTTTTATCTACCCAAATATCATAAACGCTCTCTAATGCGTTCAAAAACCATAGGCAATGACCAGCATTACCAACCTGCAGAAATAAACGGTACTGTAATGAACTCTTAACGCAACTGTAAACAGTTGCGTTATGAGTTTTAAATTTGGAACAGGTGTCAAATTCAAGTGAGTGTGCTATTCTAGTACCACCTACATTAAATCAGATATCGATAAAAAAAAAAAAAAAAATTCAGTGTGATTCTAATTATAATCGCACGACATTTTGATCTCGAGTGACACAAGAATAGTGACTTTGTTCGTTTGCCTATGATTTAAAAAAATACAGATATCCGAAATGCCGCCATTTCGAGCTGTCATTTGTTCGTTAGCTTTTTATTTCCAGTTACGAGTAGACAAATTTTCTGATAACTTCTTTATTTCTGTCGAAAATGAGTGATAGTGACTCAGAAATTGACATGAATACTCCGCCAGATATTGTAAATGCAGCGACGAATGCAACTAATAACCTGTTGGCACAAAAAATAAGGGCCAAGTTACAATGCAGGTCATTTCCCTATGGTTCCTGAACCCATCATAGAGCCCTTATGATATTTGGGTAGATAAAGTAGTGTATGCAACTATACATAATTAGGCATTACAACACTCGTGTGATGCTATTAAGAAACTCGCCTTCGGCTCGTTTCTTAAACCCACACTCGTGTTGTAATGCCCTTCATTATGCACAATTGCATAAACTACTATTACTCGTAATTTTTTTAAACTAGATGGTGCTGGTGTTTCGTACTTGACTACTCTGAAAAGTAACAGCCGAAACAAACTCAGAGGTCATAGTCTCTTTTGAAGTCCTGACATGATCTTGCTCGATTCACATAACGCATTTGTCCTCCCAGGCATTATTAAATGTGTCTTAAAAGTTTAATGTTCTTAAACATCAGTAGTTGAACGACCCCTTGTAAAACCGAACTGTTTTTTATGCAATAACTTATTGAATTAAAAAATGGGTAGTACTGAAAAGGTCTATAATTAGTGGGGTCTGATGTACAACCCGACGTAAACAATGGTATTATTTTACTAAATTTCATTAGATTAGGTTATACATCCCCAAAACATTTGGTCACATATCCCGAAATACTCGGTCACACGTCCCGAAGCACTCGGTTGCACATCCCGAAGCCCTCGGTCATTTCTTTAAAGGCAATTCGTCTGTTTAACATGTAGCTGCTACACATGGATTTTAAAGCAGTTCGGTCCGGTGTGTGTGTGTTAGAGAGAGATCCACATGTGAGTGTCGATGTGTTCTACGCTTTGGTATAGGCAACTACAGTCATATCACAGTTAATTATGCCACAATGCATCTCCGACTTTGTATTGATTGCAATGGAATTGCTGCTGTCAGGGGCGAAGTATCTCTCAAAGGACTGTAGCTATACCTTCTATTTGATTATAATCTCATGTGTTGGTTTGAACTTGTACCCCTCCTTCCAGCAAGCGGCGCCATCTTGCGGCACCCACGCGGGCGCGGACAGCTCGGACGGCGAGTCGTGCTCTGACTCCGACTCCGACCAGCACGACTCTTCTGACGACGACGACGAGGGTAAGCACAGCTCCCTTACCTTATTTAGGTGCCTGGAGGGACAAGCAGCGTTTCAGACAACACCAGCTAGATCGATCGACGATCTAAACGTCGCTGGATTCGACTGGATGTGGAGGATGTAGTGGCACACCTCGGAAGAGACCTATGTACGACAGTGGTCCGCGACAGGCTGTCCACGTACATGACTGCTGAGCATAGGTTTCTTGGTGCGGTTCTTAGTATGGGTGGCAAAGTTTCATTAGGTTTTGTCTATATTTATGATACAAGCCCGCCACACTATTCCCAAACCACTGTAACTCCTGGACGCCAGAATCAACAGTGGCGACCTTCAGAAAAGCGCCGAGACAATGAAACTCGACAAATTCTCTAGAGAATGAATTCAACTGTTTTGGATCCCGCAACGAAATTAATGAGAAAAATATAGCGGAGGAGTAGGAAAAAACCGCAAAATTCCACTTTGGGTTTTGCCTACGAGAATTTGTCAGTTACTCCGAAATCTCTCCGGTTAGTCCCATCGAATTATGAGAGGCAAATAATGGAGAATGCATCTGTAACTGTGCACAGTATGGTGATCTGTAATATGACTTGCATGCTTGCCCAATCTCCATTGAGATTGACCGCTGGGATCTGTTGTAATGACGTCACTAACGCCCCTATCTCGTTCCAGTGATGCCCAGCAAGGAGCACAAGTACAGGAACATCAGCCAGCTGGAGTGGGACAACAGCACGATGTAATGCGCGAGCGCACACCCATCCCCCCCCCCAGCCCCGCGGCAAGCGACACAGCGATGTTTCTATACACGTCTTCTCGAGCATTCTCTTTTTAACACTTACAATGGAGTACAACCGATTTGATTTGATAAACTATGATTTGAACTCACACATGTCAAAAATCTAGTGTAGAAAAAAAAACAAAATACTGTATACTTGTTACAATTTACTCGAATATCAACTTTAAAGGAATAAGAGCAGAGTTTATTTTGCAATGTAATAAATCTATCGAATCGAATATTGAAGTTGCAAAGAACACTTATCTTAATGTTATCGAAATAAGGATCACAATTGAAGTTTAGATGTTAATTTCTAGATTTTCTTTTGTTTAAAATAGCTTTTATGTATGTGTGAGTTTATTGATAAGTAACACATGAGTTTATACAATTATTTATCTATCTGTATTGTAGCTATGGTTAGGTACTTTGAATAAGAATGAATACAAATCATTGACAAAAACAATGTTATTGAAGAACAAGGAATAAAGATCAAAATTGAGATCTAATTAATTAATTTAGATGATATTGATGTTAATAGTAAGAAATTCCTTAAAAAATAACAACTTATTCCTGGTTTTTCAATAAAATTGATCTTGTTCAACTTGTTAAAGCGTTGACAACTAAATGGAGTTTGAAACGAAGCAAATTGATAAAAAAAAAACTTGTAAAAACAAGACGCAAATAAGAGCACTTTATTCATGATATGGCAATCAGTAAGACATAAGTGAAGAGTGCCCAAAGTGCGCCGGACCTACTTAAAACAGCGTCATTTCTGGAGGTTTTCAAATCTCCCTTCATAAACAAGAGACGTGTATAGAAACACCGCATATCAAAACAAAGCAAGACATTTTAGTACATTTCGGAAACGGAATTGATTTCTTAAACCGCGTCTGTCGGTTATTGTACCTATGTAGTTTGTATGGACGCTTTCGGCACAAACACACGCGTGGCACAAGACTTTGGTATGTATGTCGCGACCAATGGACATGATTCCCACAGTTTTGAATGAAAATCTCGCTTTTACACCCTTACGTGGTAAAGATTTTGACGGTTGGTTAGTAGTGGTGCGATTTGAGATTATTTTTACACTAACGAGATTATTGGAACACGAAAATCTGGCTAAACGATTTGTATTTTCAATTTGATGACTTCAGGTTTTCACCAACTGTCAATCAACTGTCAAAAAGTTTAGTAAAATTCACGAAATAGTGGGATTTAATGGTCGCGTGGTGAGTTACTAGTGTACTTTGGTCGCGACTACATACGTTTTATTTGTAGTCTATTCTAAGGTCTTTAAAAAATGATCATATCAAATTTATACGTAAAACGAAATATAATTTGACTCCTCGCTTGCTTTCGTAGAAGGAAATATGTCGTTGTTCTAACATATAGAGCTCTTACACTTTTTCTATTCATTTCTACACTTAAGACAAATGAAAAAAAACTGTATGTATTAAATCGTAGTCGTTGTAATTTCGTATGGAATCGGTCATAAGAAGATAATTAGTATGTAAGCGGTCAGATACTATGATTGTATATTATTGGATACATAAGATAATGTACGCTTCACTGGTTCTATACCATTCTGTTGCAAGAACGGGGAAATCCAAAATGGCGTATTGTTTTGACGTTTCTTTTAAAGTTTGAGGTTAAGTCCGCGCCATCTTGGATCCCCGCCAGTTTCCCGCATTTAGTTTAGTACAAGAGAAAAAGACGCATTTATTTACGGTACAAAATGCTTCATGATTCCCCCATTGTGTGTAGTTTTAAAAAGTATTTGTCTCTCGACAAAAAATGTCCAACACTTAACCCTTTACGAGCTTCTCGACAAAATCGGCTTAAATGTATATTAGGCACAGAGTTATTTGAAAAAAAAATAGATGTACGATATTATACACATTATACAGATGGTATCGGTTTAGGATCAGCTACTATATAATGAACTATATTAATTATATATATATTTTGAATGCGTTAAGGGATTTTTACTAACAATTAGGTACTAAGTGGCTATGTGTTAGTGACGCTGACGGGAAATGGCAAACGAAGACGCGTCGTCGTTTAGGTAAGAGTAGGTAGGTTTCTGTTCTGTCCACTGTCGCTTGGCGCCGTCCCGCTCACACGCGCGGCGCCCTCGTCGCTCTGTCTCTCTCGGACGTTGCATATCAAGGACCGTTTGCCATATTAGCATAGAGTGACTACAGTTAAGCAATGTTGTGGACATAATCATCGGTGTTCTCTTCTAGTTGACGTCACGTGTTGTTTTCTGTCTCTCACTGGTCTCACTGCGTTGTGTTTTACGTTAAGTTTTGGTGTGAAGCGGTCTCTTTTATAGCTCCAATAACAATCAAAAGGTTTGCAGAGATCATGATGTGAGCTGATACAGAGACCCCGTCTCACTGTGGAGCCGCGAGCAATACGTGCGGGTACTTGTTAACTTTTCTAAATTATTTCGTTAGTAGGTGAACAATTTTAGTGCCATTTTATATTTTGTACAACGATTTGTTTTTCCCCAAACGTTTGCTCGTTGTTTCTGTTATTGTTTGTAGATGTCCACCCGACACCCGACACCCGACAACCGTCCAGTGCCCATTTCCCCCATTCTCCTTACTTCTGAAGATCTGAAACAGTTTCTAGTACAAGCTCAGTCCCCGCACAAAGCAACCCTGAACTTTCAGTCTGTCCTAAAGTATTACTTGAGGTAGCTACTTATATACTTTTTATTTTTATCATTACTATTTTATTGTAATACATTTTTATTTTTTTCTTTTCGTATTATCTCGGTATTATTACTGTATAATTAGGGAACTTCTTTGATGTATGAATTATTATATTTTAGCTAAAAATAAAGTTGGTTTAAAATATTTAATGGTGTTTTATTTATCTTCTATACAAATATCAAAATAACAGCTTTTTACTGAATGTTACTTACATTCAGTAAAAAGCTGTTATTTTGATATTTTTATGAAAATATCACATTTTTTTCCATTATTGTAATTAGCGAACCCAACTCTTCAGCTTGCTAAAATTTGTAAGGATTCACATGCTCGACAAATAAAACACACAAGTAAATGTGACAGAGGTGAATTTACGAACTTGTCCCATAGGTACCTACACCTTTTGCGAAATCACATCTTGTCCTCTTAAACATCCCCATGCATTATCTTAGCTGTTGCTGGCAGTAATTCGGATAAAGCAATAAAGTCGACAAAATGTCTACCTCCTACTGGGTAAAGGAGAAGACCAGGATGTCCGACATGAGTAGGAACTTACCCGACGCGCAATGTTAGCTAAGAAAACTATTCATAAGTCATCATTTTTTTTTTTTTTTTGGGATGGGTTATCACCAAATGACTTCTCCCTCTCTGGGCGGAGCGGGAGGGAGTGTCAGACTTTTACTGACTAAAACCCATCCATGTTCCTTCCTCGCCCTTTATGTTCCGGGGCCGCGGTATCTCTTTCGAACAGGCCCGCAACCCCGGTAGATTCATAAGTCATCATCTGCCTAGCCTTTTCCCAACTATGTTGGGGTCGGCTTCCAGTCTAATCGGATTCAGCAATTCATAATTAACAAGTATTTTAGATGGAGCGACTGCCTATCTGACCACCACAACCCAGTTAGTTCTGGGTAATAACGTAATAAGATACCCCTTGGTCAGACTGGTTGTTTTTTTGAGCCACTGACTTACCTGTAATGACTGTCAAAGATCTACAAACGACAGCCAAGCCAGTTGGTCACGGCTGTCTTTGCCGCTTTTTCGTGAAACTCGGTATGTAATGGTCACCTAGGCAGGCACAGCTTAACCTAAAGATCGACCCGAGCGGCTGTTATTGTCTAGCCTCGACTCCTCTACTCATAAGTCATAAGTAATGCGAAAAACCTGTGAAGTACCAGACTGTCGCCATGCACCACCATAACAAGTTACACTGCTTAGTTCTGAGAGTTCATTGGAAAAGCTTCTCAAAAAGTTGGAAAAATCTATTTAGCCGTCTAAATGATCAGCCAGTACAAAACTACCATCATGCAAAGTTGTACGCAGCGACATCTACTCAAATTCTGTTGTAACTGTCGTAATTCACGGGAGCCTAGTTAGATACCGTGGTAGCGTTGTGACGAGTTCATACTAACGCTAGCTACATATTATCTAACAATGGCCGCTAGAGGGCGCTTTACACTTTTCACACCAGTAACCGATGGGCGTTACACAACAACCAATGAAATCTATCCAGAGCGTGCAGTCTCGACCATAGATGAGTGACATTATCGTTAACTTTAAATCGCATAGGTATTGCGAGAATCTCAAGATGAGGAAACTTGGGTTTAGAAAAATCGTTTTTGCAACCGAATTTTTTAGCAAGTTGTTAGCGATCAAAAGTTAACGATTTTGTAGTTACTTATGTCGAGACTGGTTAAAAAAAACTTTGACCAGAGAATAGGAGCCATAGGTATAAGAAAAAAAGCCGATTCGACGTATCGGACTGGAGCTGCTGATCCGCTTTTAGTTACGTGGCGTGGTTACGTTGGGTTGACGCCTGTTTGACGGCGATGCGAAAGGCGATACGGTGACGATCTCATCCGAGTTCATATAAGTAGGTATGCGCTATGGCAGTTAAATGAAACAACAATTAATGAAATATCATGAACCAAAAGAAATCAGTAATGGTCTTAAAATATAACCTTGAGCAACCCCAACGTAGTTTCCTGTGAAATACCTATGCTTATGCTTCTTGACGCAACTATCATTCGATTCCTGGTTTCTCGGGTAAGTATTAGGTTTTAAACTGCTGGTAACACAATTAAATGGTTTGTGAAGAAACCCAGCAGAGAGCTGAGATCTGACTAAGTCTATCAAACACTTACCTAGAGTCAAAATAAATATAGGTACTTACTAACTGCAACTGCATCGCCTACCTCGTTAGACGAGTGGTCGCAAACGCGACGCTGAGCATGAGGTCCTGGGTTCAATAATTCCGTCGGGCAAATTGCTATTGGGTTTATTTTCCATAAGGAATTTCTCAGTAGCGGCCACGGAGCCTGGATCCGTTACCTAATGGCAATAAGCTCGCCCCTATTACATAAATTTACATAAATAAATAAAAATAAAATAAAAAAGCCTTTTATTTCATGCAGAAATAGTTTCAAAATATACACTGATTTAAAGTTGTACTATACTAACACATTTTTATATCATTAGATTCTATTGCTTAATGTAAACTTTAAATTATTAATTTTTAATTACATTGGTGTTAAATGATACAAATTGATTTAAATTTTATGTCGTTCAATAAGAAATAAATGAACAAAATAGGTACATTTTTAATTCTGATAACTTTATCCTAACATTGAAGTAAAATCATTAAATACACATAAATTTACATAGGACTTCTTTTTACGTAAAAACGTGTACTTATAGATATCTTTATTTAACATAAATCAAACAAAAGAAACAAAGAAAAGTTATTTTTTATAAACTAACATGAAAGAAAGCCATATCTGGCCTCGTAAGCATTCCAGTTAAAACTAATAAGGAAATTTCTGGCTTCGTATGCATAGCTGTTCCATTTTGCGAAAATCTTTGAGACAGTTCCTTTTGTCAGTCATCATCATCATCATCATCTCAGCCGAAAGACGTCCACTGCTGGACATAGGCCTCCCCCAAGTGTCGCCACATTGACCGGTCCCTTGCTACTCGCATCCACAGTTTTGTCAGTATATTATTTATTTTGTGTAACTGCGTAGCTTTGAGCACTTTTGACCACAATTGACAATTATTTTTAACCGTGAGGAAAGTGGTGCATGCTGTCAGTCCGTACAGACGTCTGTGGCATAGGTATATATCTTGATGTCTGGACTCTGGCTGGTACTTATCGGTTTTTTAAGGATATTGGAGAATCAGGCATACTCGATGGAGTGCCAGCTCGGCTCAATGAAATTTCAGCTCAGCCCAATAGAATTCCAGCTCCTGACATCGTCGGTGTTTCCAGAAGGCTGGCTGGACGATCACGTTTTTTTTTGTCTGTGAGAGAAGTTATCCTGCGCATATGTTCAAAAATTGCAAGCTTCATTTGTAATACCTGCAGGTTTGATGACGTTATCTTGGACAGATTTAGGTTTGACTCAGATACGATAACGTGCTTGTTTTTACATGGGCGGCAAGAAGTTCGTATTCCAGGTGAGAATCGAAAGTAGGTTCATTTGCCCTCAAAAAGACATTCCTACTATAGGATTTACATGCTTTGAAGGACCATAAAAGTGTGCAGGATCCACTTCTGAAAAAGCACAGTAGGTACAGAAGCAAGAGTGCATAGGAAGCCATATTTGACGGGTAGTAGGTACCTACTCGGTATTTTGAGGGGAACGCATACCAAGCCATATTTGGGGTTTGTAAAAACAGATCAAAAATCAAATGAAAATAAAACTAAATACAAAAATAACGTAGGTACTGTTATCGTAGTCGATGATTCTAAGAGTAAATAAGATTTTTTATTGAAGATCTCGGTCACTTCATTACTGTACCTACTATTATTTTTTACTAATACAAATTTCACCAAAATGTTGCTCATCGCTCGCCGACCGCGTAAAAACAACTCAAATAGTTTTGACAGAGATGGCTTTCTACAGACAGAAAAAATAACGTTCGTACGTAACTTCGTTTAACGAAGAAACACTTCATATGATACAATTTATTTTTCGATAATTTAATGATACATTAAACGGTATAAAAAATACCAAACCTTAGAAGCCATGAATGGCTTCGTATTACATGCGGCAAGGGGTAGGCAAAGAATTCTAGCAATGTTGCATGGAAAACCGTCCCACATAGGTAACAATACTATCTGCCTTGCAACGTTAACTAATTCTGAAGTCTCTACTTCGTCCCCTACTCTGTACATCCCTGCGCAAACCTTATAAAACGTTCGCCAAACACTGCATAATACACGACACAAGACCCGCCTAATGAGTGCGAGCGAGACGCGAATATGTAAGGGGCATAAGAGAAACAGAGAGCCAGTATAAAATGTAGTAAATGCGCAACAGTAAGAGTGGGATAGCGCGATATGGGGCGCGGCGTGATGAGAGGGAGGCGCGCGACGTGTTGCCGTTGGTCGCTGTCGTGAATTATTGAAGCGGGCGACCGCCCTTTGGGCAGCGAGTGGCGGCGCGGCGCGGTGCGGGCGCGGCGCGGGCGCGGGACTGCGCGGGTGTTTGCTGGGCCACTTGCCGCGCGCCTTTCCGACGTCACACCAATTTTGAATTTGCAACCGCCATCTTTAGCCCGTTTTTTGGTTTTCGTTCAGTGCAATGACCGGTGTGTCGATGCTCACTTAGTGATGGACTGTCCGTTCCCAGTTGTTTAGTATTTGTTGTGCTGTTCTATCATCTATGGCTGCCATGGATGGCGCTGGCTGCTGAACTTGGAGTGACAGCATTGATTGAAGGTTTGTCAGTTTTTCAATAATTTTCTATAATTCCGTGAGTGATTCCAATGAGATATGTTAAATGCCTAGTTAAATTAGGATAGGAATTTATTTAAGAAAGTGAGACCAAACAAGCTAAGAGTACTGCGCCCGTCCTACTACTACACTGCTAAAAACACAAACAAATCGTACCTAAGTTCTGAACAGTTTTAATAGTAGGTAAATAGGTAGGTATTCATGTTGGGTGACGTCTAGGAATTCTTACTAATGAATACAAAAACAAACTTATTTCTAACTAGCTGACCCGCGCAACTTCGTCTGCAAGTGAGGGTTAGAGAAAGTGTGAGTCAACCTTAAGAAATAGATACCTATACTTATGCTATCGTGAACTTTTTTTATGCTTAAGAGGAACAATTCCTTCGTACGTGATTGCTGTGTAACTTTAACCGCGTTATGCAGCGCTTGCAACGGAAGCAAAGAAAAAGGACTAAATCTTTGTTGAAGGGAAGTTTTTCATTGATGCTCCGCCCCTGTTGGTGATGTTAGCCTTTCCTGATAAACGGGCTCTCCAACACTAAAATTTGTTTTTAAATCGAACCACCATTTCCTGAAATGTATATTATTATCATTTACGTTTGCTTCCTTAGACACTTGATGACAGTCATACTCCAGCTAGGTTGAAAGTTCTCAACAAGGCGACGGGACACGATATAACTGCTGTAAACCGTTGAGGACTTCTTGCTGCCTTTTGTCCCCATCGTTGGACCGTCAATGACAGTCATACTACAGCCAGGTCTAAAGTTCTCATCGGAGTGCATTAAATGAGCAGAAACACGATATAGCTGCTGTAAACTTTTGGGTACTTCTCGCTACTGTCTTCCACCTCCTTCGTTAGATCGTCGATGAAAGTCGTACTCTAGTTAGGTTAAAGGTTCCCATCAAGTTGCATGAAATGATCCTAAGGGTGCTTTCAAATTGGACCAAGGAATCACGTTGTCTCATACAAACCTGCCCCCGTTTTTACCTCCTTAGGGGCCCAATCTTGGAAAAATCATATTGGATGCCTACGGCATATTGTATAGTACACACCCTGCTAGCTTCAGTTCTCTACGATCAGCGGTTTAGGCTGTGCGTTGATCCATGAGTCACAAAGTTAAATCGTCAGTCATTAAATCGCTATTTTGTGCGTATTTAATATTTACCTCAAAAATCAAATTTCAAGGAAACTGAGAAATTACATTAACCTGTATTAGATTAGATTTGAAGTATATGTAGCAACTATTAAAGGTTTCCACTTCATTGGATTTTATTCTAAAGGTGTATGAAATTAATTAATTTTAAACATAAAACCCTCATTTTTACATCTCTAGATGAGATTTGAAATAAATGCTGAAACTGGTATTTCTTTATTTTTAATAATTAGTATTTACTCTGAGTTTCATGATTCTAGACCAATCTAAATTATTTTTTCATACAAACTTTACCCCCCCCCCCTTTTCACCCCCTTTTTCCATTTTTTTTCATAATTTCTTGTTATTCTGAATTCATTTAAATAGATTTGTGAACATTTCATCAAAATCCCTTCAGTAGTTTTTACATGATGCGCGGTCAAACAAACGTGATGCGCTGTTAAAAAATTCCTTGCAAATGTCTAAAGTGGTTTTGGTATGTACCTAAGCAAAGAAAAACGAGTTTTGGGAACTCGTTTTTCTTTGCTTACATACCAAAACCACTACGGACGATGAAACATGGAACGTTTTCAACGATGGTAAAATAACGTTCCCATGGCACCATACACAGGCCCAAAAATATAATAGAATAGCTAAATGTTTTGCCATTTAGGTATGGCGTACAAAAGTGTTTGGCCGATACTGAGAATGGTTCGGAAAGCGGGTTGGAGAATGGGTTCTAAATACGGCAGTTCAACTATATTACCAGAAAACTAAGGAATTACCATTAGAGTTTATGTATTTGCACCATTTGTGGATCTCGGGAGCCGCAACACCTAGGTCCAAACACAGCGAGATTAGATCATGAGAAGACCCTGTGCTGAAGCAACGAAACATCATCTCTATCAACATCATTGAAGTTGGTTCAACACAAGTTTCTGTAGCTACGAGTAATTACCAGATATGGCTACATAACTACGCAGATTCAGATTTATTTATTTATTTATCGTGTGGTTAGTTGCCTAACCTGTTGTCAAGAGTTCTTAAGCCGCCCAAGGGCCTCTGACTTGGCTTAGCATGCCGTCGAGAAATATCTCTCAGGAAAGCTGGTTTCCTCATGATGTTTTCCTTCACCGAAGCAAGTGATAATTATACAATAAACACATGACTCCGAAAAATCAGAGGTGCGTGTCTTGGGTACGAACTCGAGACCTATAACTTGGCAGTCCGACGGTCACAGATTCAGATTGCAACGTTACCACGCAATATGACTAAATAGAATACAAACTAATTTACAACGTCGTGACAACCATGTACCCACCCAGGTCTATTACTTATCCTCAGTTAGTATTTTCAATAAACGTAGGTTTATACAACAAGCCTTAACTGATATTTTCCAGTAGTGCCGGTAGAACTCTTCATTCTTTCCCATTACGAATCGAGTGGGACTGGTAACCTAAGCTAACTTTACCTTATAGGTACTCTCTTAAAAAAAAAAAAAAAAAAGGTACTCTATTAGCGAGCCCGCCCTAGCCTCCCTCGGGTACAATGTCGCATTACAGATAAACCTTCCTCTAAGCAAGTAATCCATACAACTGGAAAGTTTGGGAAGACCATCAAAATAAATAGAGGTTAAAGCGCGTCTCTGCGGTACTGGAGCATATAGTCCGGAAACACAGAATGGGATCAACTTCGTCTAAGCAGAGCGCTAGCTCTGGAGCCAGGGTCTCACATTTGTCTGTAGCTGTTTTTATGCTATTACATAAATTTATTATTATTATTATAGTAGAATAAAGTAGTTATATTCGAAGAAAACCATTAGAAAAATTAGAGAGCATGGTTCAAGATAAAAACAGAGAAACAAAAACATTAACTATGTAAGACAAAGCTATACTAACAAACTCAGATAACAGAGATATAGTAACCAACTCTACTAATGTGAAACCTACATACCTATTATAATACATAGTACATAAAATTTACAGCTGTTCATTGTTTTCTTTATAATTACATAAATAATAATTTCATTAAAGACCCCAAATAAATTCCATCTTATTGATTACAAAAAAGCATACGACTCGGTTCCCCACTCATGGTTAGTACAAATTTTATAAATTTACAAAATACACCCAACAGTTATCACATTCATGAAAACTATGATGGGGACCTGGTCTACTGTCCTAAGAATCAATACTTCAAAAGAAACTCCAGATCCAGCCCAATAAAATTCAAAGAGGTATCTTTCAGGGAGATGCACTGAGCCCATTGTGGTTCTTAACCCTCTATCAAATATTTAAAATTCAAAATGCACAAGTTTTCCCTTAGAATATACAACCAGCGATGGACAGCGCGAAGCACATAATAACACTTTAAATTATCTATTATACATGGATGATATTAAATTGTATGCAAAAAGTGAGAGCCAATTAAATGAACTAGCAAACCTTACAGAACAATTTACTAACGATGTCAAAATGGAACTTGGGATTGATAAGTGCAAAATAAATTCAGTAAGAGCAGGACAATACTACCAACACCCATACACATTAGAAACAGGAGAACACATAGAGTAATTAGACGAACATGATACATATAAATATTTAGAATACAACCAATCACGCCAGATAAACCATAAATAAACTAAACCAAAATTAAAACAGCAGTTTCAACATCGATTAAATACTATCTATTCTAAAAACTACTTTATTCAAGAAACACAACAAAAGCAATCAATTCTTATGCAATACCTGTACTTGCCTATTCTTTCGGGATTATCAACTGGACCAAAACCGACCTAAAAAACCTACTCCGAAAGCATCACCCAAGATCTTGTGTGCAAAGGCTTACACTGCCAAGAAAAGAAGGAGGCAGGGGATTTATTGACATTCATAACTTACACAATAAACAAATAACAACCCTAAGACAATATTTTTTTACCAAGGCAGAGTCTTCTGCACTTTATAAAGCAAATAATGACTACCACTTTACCCCCTTAAATTTAAAAGACAAATCCGAACAAATAAACGAAAAAATAACTGACAACAAAACTAAACTACTTGAATGGAGCCAGAAGTCTTTACACGGCAGACATTACCATGAAGATTTAAGCCAAATTAATGTCGACGAGGAAGCGTCGAACGCATGGCTTAAACGAGGTGAGCTCTTCCCGGAGACTGAAGGCTTCATGCTCGCAATACAAGATCAAATAATTGTAACTAAAAATTATAGGAAACACATTATTAAGAACCTAAACACTGACATGTGCCGTTAACGCAATAGTTCACCAGAAACCATCCAGCATATCAGGCGCGTGTAAATCAATAGCCCAGACAGACTACAAACATAGACACGACCAAGTCGCTAACGTCATACATCAGAAACTAGCACACCAACACAAACTAGTAGACTCCATCGTGCCCTACTACAAATACATTCCCGAACCTGTGCTGGAAAACCTCTCGATTAAATTATATTTTGACCGAGGAATTTTAACAGACCGAACCATACACTTTCAAAATCAAAATCAAAATATTTTATTTCACATAGGCCTGGATGGGCACTTATAAAACGTCGAAAAAGGTGCACGGTTCGCGTTGGTCGATTCCATGGAGAAGAACCGGCAAGAAACTCCATGGTTACTCTTCTCAAATCATTTGGTATTACAATATTATTATGTTTCATTACAGCATTAGTACTAAAGTATGGGGGGACAGCGTAGGCCCGACAATAGGTCGTTGCTTGCTATACAAAAAATGTAAAACAAAAGGAATATTTAACAAAAGTTAAACAGCATCCGGGAATCTAAAAGGCCTTCAATGTTCACTCATTCACAAATAATAGCTAAAAAAGCATCTATACAAAGGTAGTAAATAAAAAAAAAAAAAATATTTAATTAAAGAACTAAATTAAACAAGTGACACAAATATTGTCATCAGTGCTGTAACCATTCTGAGCAAAATATGAGAAAAAATGATTTGAAAACTACTGTAATAATCTGAATCAAAAGAAAAAGAATAATGAGATTGAGAATAGTTAGAGACATCCACGAATCTGTGCCGTTTATGAGCTACCAGGGAAGCCGCATGCGCAGAAGGAATCATAGCCAAACTTCTTAGTCATCAACGTAGTCCTTGATTTTGTAATATGCTTTTTTCATAAGGACACGTTTAATATAGTTCTTGAACTTTCCATCGGTCAGTTCTATAACTGACTTTGGCAACTTGTTATAAAAGCGTATACTGTTTATAATAAAAGACTTGCTAGTTTTTGTTAATCTGAATTTAGGTATTACAATTTCATGTTTACTGCGTGTATTTTTATTGTGGAAGTCGCTTCTAATTTTGAAAAGCCCTCGATTTTTGCGGACATATAAAATACATTCAAAGATATAAAGTGAAGGCAGAGTTAGTATATCGATCTCTCAGAATTTTTGTCTGAGTGACTCGCGCGGACCCATTTTATAAATCGCGCGGACTGCCCTTTTTTGTAGTATAAAAATGGAGTCAACGTCTGCTGCTGATTCCCACAGCAGGATGCCGTAAGACATAATACTGTGGAAATAAGCATAGTAAACTAACCTAGCTGTGGCTACATCCGTTAACTGCCTTATAACCTAACTGCATATGCAGCTGAGCTTAACCTACCTAAAAGAGTTCTAATGTGCGCGCCCCACTGTAATTTTGAATCTATAGTAATCCCTAAGAATACAGTTTCCGCTATAACATCAAGTTTATTGCCGTCAAGATTTAAATTAAGATCACGTTGTGGTACATTTGGTAAGGAGAATTTTAAACACTTAGTTTTGCTTGCATTCAATAAAAGATTATTAGCAGCGAACCATTTCGAGAGAACGGTTAGACTTTCGTTAACATGTTGGACAAGCGTATCCTTTCTATTTATTTTAAAAATTAGCGAGGTGTCATCAGCAAATAAAATTATATCTGATAATTTGGCCATCATATAAGGGAGGGAGATCATTAATGTACACAAGAAATAGGAAAGGACCGAGAATTGAAGTTTGGGGCACGCCTATCTTGACTAGAGACCCGGAGGACTTCGCCCCATTTACATTTACTTTTTGCTGCCTGTTTGATAGATAAGAATAGAACCAGATCAGCAGCTTGACCACGAATTCCGTAGTGGTGTAATTTATACATCAGCGTGTCACTTTAATAGACCAGACATCACTCTGATAAATAAAACAAACAAAACTGGATATCTCATCGACATATAGCTGTACCAAATACACAAAACTTACAAACTACTATTGCAGAAAAAATATGAAAGTATATTGAATTAAAAGACGAAATAACCCGCCTCTGGCATCTGGAAAAAGTGACAATTTAATAGTCCCAGATAGTGCTGTCCACTACAGGAGTAATACCAAAACAACTCCACCAGTCACTTACTTCGCTGAACCTGCCCTCTAACACCTACCACCTGCTGCAGAAGGCAGTGATACTAAACATGTGTAGACTGGTGAGATAAGTTCCTGCAATGTGAATCAGATAACCCGCACCAACATATCCACATAAACGTACCCTTCTAGTAGGTACATCTATAATGTAGCTCAGGTTGGCTGGACAAAACTTCAAAATAGCTCCCATTTTACTAGGTCAATAGGGCACTTTATGTGACGGCTAAACACCCTTATGTCAGAATTTGTGACGCTACAGAATCTTAGATAATCGATCGAAAACGGGTCCAGCCATCTTGAAAAACCACTTTTCGCTGGTCACTCAATCTCGGTAATGGAAGTGATTTTGACGACTTTTTGCATATCAACGGGCGTCACATAAGTTTGTGACAGGCATCGAGCTAAAAGTTTTATGAAACGTACAGTGGTTTAGTAGAAAAATGCAAAAATCGGTGCCAGCCATCTTGAATTTACGTATAAAACATTTACATATACTGCAGTGTTTATATGAGAAAATTTAAATGATCAATATCTTTGAAACTACGCAAAGTTTCTCTGTCACAAATTCAGGTTATCATTATCGTCCCCGTCACAACATCTTGAACATATTTTGAAGGTCGTAGATCATCAGGCAGCGGAGATACAGGTGTCCAGCCAGCCTGAACTCAGGTTGGCTGGACAGTAGGTTTTTATTGGTTTCTCGTAAACCCTTGCATGTGACGCCATAAATCAAATGTTATTACTGTCACACATTGCGTCACCAAGTTTTAGTAAAGGAACCATATCCGAAAACGCTACCGTTATTGAGATTCGGAAGTGCCAGCCAAAAGTTTTATACGTAAATTCAAGATGGCTGGCACCGATTTTTGCATTTTTCTACTAAACCACTGTACGTATCACAAAACTTTTAGCTCGATGCCTGTCACAAACTTATGTGACGCCCGTTGATATGCAAAAAGTCGTCAAAATCACTTCCATTACCGAGATTGAGTGACCAGCGAAAAGTGGTTTTTCAAGATGGCTGGACCCGTTTTCGATCGATTATCTAAGATTCTGTAGCGTCACAAATTCTGACATAAGGGTGTTTAGCCGTCACATAAAGTGCCCTATTGACCTAGTAAAATGGGAGCTATTTTGAAGTTTTGTCCAGCCAACCTGAGCTACATCATCTATAACTACTAACTCATCAACTGATTATCACTTGGCTCAGGCCCGTGCTATCAGTAATTTCCGGCTACCCGGTTAGCCGAGCAAAAAAAAAACGAATAGATTTAAATAATAATATATTTTATTTTAGACTAGGTCCATAAATTTGTTAGTTACGATGTACTTAACATAGTGTTAGTAGGTAACAATACAAATCTAAATCTAAAAGTTAAAAGCTAAAAGTTAGTAACAATGTCCTTAGCCTAGTGTTAGTAAAGGTACAATGTAGTCAAGCGCTCGCTCTTGCGTGAAGGCCCACCCAGTGTGCCATCAGTACAGAGTCCCAGCGACCAGCACACGCGGCCAGAATGGCGGAATTATATCTGGGATAGATCATCTCGCACTAAACAGACAGAATCAAATAACGAATAGCAAACGACTGGTAAAAGCACATTTTAGGATATTATTAAGTTTAAGATGTGTACAAAATGATGATGATGTGTGTAACAAACTGGATTTTATGATCTGTAAAATAAATACCTACTGATAATCGTGACTAGACTTATCCATAGAGCTTGAAGAATGACTAATAAGTTGTCAATGAAAAATCAAACTATTGGATACTGAGCTCTTTTGAAATAGAGCTCTTTAAAAATACTCATTATTACTGAAAACCTATCAGAAGACTGTGACAGTTGAAATGTCGATGTCACACTCATATGCCCCACAGACATTGAGATATAAGTACTAACGTACTAGAGAAGCTACGTCAAATAACTGAACTGTCCTATTCTTCGTAATTTGAATCTCTAGTTCGCTGCAGCGCTAAAATAATTACAATTCGTCTAATACGTAACGAATTTACCACAGCGCTAGATTTGCTTGCGGAAGTGTATTTATTCTGAGTGAGGTGCGGCGCGATCGCCGCAGTTGAACGAGACAAAGTAGTAATTTACGGTGTCTTCTCTAGTCATTCCCTAGTACGTACGTTAGTACTTATATCTCAATGCCCACAGACGATCATTTTGAATTTTGTTTAATCGTATCCGTGGTTTTTTACGCGATAATAATAAATAGGTAATAATAATAATAATAAATAAATTTATTTATCAAAAAACTTAGTAATATTTACAGAAAAATAGTATGGCAATATTAATTTCTAATAAGTGGATGTAGCCACTGCAACCGAACTAGGCAATGCCTGTATTTCGGTTTTCAGTGCCTTTTCCCTCGAAATTTAGACAATAAAATGCCAGTAAAGAAATATGGTTGGTTGTACTAATAATTACATATCTTTTGCTATAAAGGAACGGACCAAGAAATTCAATAAATCTTTCACTAAATTTGCTTTTTAACCGACTTCTAAAAAAGGAGGAGGTTCTCAATTCGGATGTTTCTATTTTTTTTTTTTTTTTTTTTTATGTTTGTTCGGGCATAACTCCGTCGCTTGCCAACCGATTTGGAAAATTATTTTTTTGTTGGAAAGGGTATTCTTTCCAAATGGTCCCATAGCCACCAATTCAGGATCTGATGATGGAATCTTGGCGAAATCGAGGGAACTCTTCAAATTTTATATGAAAACGTGTTGCGATTTTGGTATTTTCTACAACAAGTGAAGCATTTGCGTTTGATAAGACCCATTCTACCATCAGATCTGATGATGAAGCCAAGAGTCACGGAACTCCATAATGAGACAATGTACCATAGTCGTGTTTGGGCTTGTTGTAATTGTAACGGTATGCACTTTCCATGTATCAAGCACATGTGAACCACTAAAAAGTTGAAAATAAAAACTTTTTTGCAAAAAATAAAACCGACTTCAAAAAAAACAAAAAAGTGAAAAATAACTTTAGCTTCTGAAGTCGGTGACAAAAAAACTAAAGCAATCAAACAAAGGTCACCGACTTCAGAAGCTAAAGTTATTTTTCACTTTTTTGTTTTTTTTGAAGTCGGTTTTATTTTTTGCAAAAAAGTTTTTATACAAGTGAGCAGTTCCATACGTACTTTTTTTTTTCTTCGGTTTTGCACTAGTGGGTCATAGGGTAGTTTTGAATGTTGTTTAAGGATAATGTTGAGGACGAAAAGTTGTCTTACGGTAATACCAGCTGCTATTCAGAATTCGCCATAGAATCGTAACACTGCATCAGCAGGGTCTGAGCATACGTGCGCGGTGTGGGGATGAGATGTGAAGGTGTAGGAGAGCTGGTTTAACTACAGCTACAGCTATAACTATAACAACACCTACAAACGCCATGAACTCTCATTTCAATGAGCATTTTGGAAGATAATTTAATTCCCTCCATAAGAATTGCGTATCCACAGCACGAAATAGCAAATATTATTTGCCAAGAAGTATTGGAAGACATGCGAGGGACTGATATTGACATTATATTAGTTCAAATGAAATAGACAGCCAAGGAGAACATCGAGCAGTCCAACAATATTGATAGATAAATGAAATGCAACTTTACTTTTCAAAGGCTGACTATTATGTTTTAGCTTAGCGTATTTAATTACATTAATTACTTAGAAAATAGCTAAAACATTCAATCAGAAATGGTAAATAAAATTCGTAATTCTTGAGTTGTAAGATGGCGCCAGTTAGGTGTTATTTATGTTTATTAAATGTGCAAAAGTAATCATAATAACTACCGCGCGTTCGGATAAAATCGTTGGTTCGAATTTTTACCATGTCGAAATTAAACCAATCATAATTTCTCCGTAAATCAACGTTAAAACAATTGTCACTAGGATACGGTTGCTACACCTGTAATTTACAAATACCTGTATAACCGACTGAACCCGATTTGCATTACACGGCTAAACTACGAATGGCGGCAAGTACCTCTGGTTAGTTGGCAAATGCACACAATTGGCGGGCAGATTGCGGGTTAGGCCCAAAACTGATGGCCTACGTGGATTTGCCTACGAAGGCCCAACTTGCGATGGGACTAACGTGGATTTGCCTACGAAGGCCCAAGTACTTACTTGTACCAATGTTTACTACCAACTACTACCAATGTTTACTACCGAACTGGTAGTGTTGAATTAACAACCTTGTGTGAACACTAATAGGGTTGAAAAAAAACAAAGAAAAATACAGTCTAAATCTGTCGAATTGAGAACCTCCTGTTTTTGGAAGTCGGTTGATATAATCAAAAGTCTGTGTGATCTAAGCTTTTAATATATTTACTAAAATTCACTCAAACCCAACCAAATCGTGATAACACAACGATAGCGACTTCTAATTGGACTACAACGCCATCTATCGAGGTTGGGGTACCACTTTTGAACCTTTACGATATTATCATTACGGTTTCGGCATAAACATACCACCCACCAAGGACATTTAGTGACGGAATGTCCTTCTTAAATTATCCTTAATTTTCAATTTTGCACTTTGTTTACAGTATACACCATAAATCTTAGATATAAACAAAAATATAAAAAAATTGTTTCGTAAATCTAACAGTTACTAAGAGTTAAGAGAGTACTAGTAAGCTCATACTGGGTAATTATACCCATACCAGTATATACGTATCATCCCTAACAGGCCCATTGAAAGGTTTAAGTTGGACCGATGTAAGTTGTTATCATAACTTAAATCCCTACAAAAAACTCCCAACATAAGGAATAGAAGCAGCAGGCCCGTCGTTAGTTGGCCCAATGTTGTTTTAGTCCTTTAAATCCCTACAAAAATCTCCCAACAGTAGGAATAGATGCAGCAGGCCCGTCGATAGTTGGCCCAATGTTGTTATAATAACTAAAATCCCTGCAAAAATCACCCATTCTTTGGGCAAATAGTGCATGTTTATGACAATGGGCCTATTTTAAGTTTAGGTTGGCGGAACAACTAACCGTCTGCCAATACATTCCCAACTTTTGGCATAAGGAAGCCAACGGCAATTGCTACTAGGGTCAGCATTTATAGTCCTTGACTGTACCTCGGAAAAGTAATGTACGATTGTCACAGACTGGTGTCTCAGAGATGGGATAAATAATAGAGAAACTAACAACATAAACAATGGAAACACTTATAGCGGGTCCTTGGAGACGGGTGAACTCAGAGATTAATTGTGGACATATGCACTTATTTAATTATCTAAGAAAAATATATTTCTCATATTTGATTATAAAGAGTGACTGGTAAATTCAGCTGTTCAGTACATTTATGTTTGCCTAATGTACTGAACAGCACGTCGTACATTAATTACCAGTCACCTTAATGTGCTTTAAAAACCTAATATGCAACTACTCCCTATGAAGCTCTCTAGAGCAAAAACTTTTAATTTTAAATCCGTGTGAAAGCGCAACTTATGCGAACGCGTGAGAGCATGAATAAAATATTTTTAAACAATCTCTTTCCACCCCTACGAGGCGATTACCGCCCCCTTCGTCACATTGTACAACATTACCTCCGGTCGCCTGTGAGGTATAATCTAATAACTGCCCTCTTCCCTCCGAGAGGGTTGCCTACCTGATCAGGTGGTGACAGGGGTGTCAGGGCCACAGAGGGTGACAAATTAGCTATTGTAGTAATGGGTGACTATGGGTGAACTCATCTGGCGAAGATCATGACACCCCTTTCAATGGTTTAATGAAGTTGTGCATGGATTATAATGGGGATTTATCGTATAGGAACTGTACGTATATTCATTTTGTACACCTCCGTGTTACTTTGGCACTCTTGCGTGCTTTACATAATTATGATTATTTAGGATATCTGCGAAAACAAACGATAACAGAAATAAAGCAGTGCTCATGGCCTAACAAAATCACAGCTAAAATTTGAAAGTTATTGAAACTTTTAGTTGGGCCATCACCATCGACTTCTGCTCTAGGTTTTTTTTTTAACTCAAATGCTTTATGGACATAAATTATGTTACATAAATTGTTTGAAGCATCACGGCTCCGGCGCTGCTGGGCTCCGGCGGCCTCACGCGAGCTTATCGTCGCAGATGGGCTTAACGCTCACCACCGCAGCTTCGGCTTGCTACCGTCAGCACCCCCGAACTAGGTTTACCGAGAAGGGTTAGGCATTAACGTAACTGATACGCAAACCTGTAGTACTTACTACTGTAATCTGACATAGTAGTGATAGACCGAGAACCTCGTGAAAGCTGAGAAAGAGAAACAAAAAAATATCTCGACTTGGCACACCACAAGGTTGTCGACATGTGGAATGTGACCTCGGCTGTCATTATTCCGATTATCGTAACGGCCAATGGCCGCATGGCCAAGACCATCTTTCAAGGCTCTCCGGAGGCAGTTGGATCAAGAGCCTGATTCAGAAGGCTCCTCGATACGGCCCGCATTGTGAGGAATTTCCTGTCTCTAGAGCCCTAACCACGTACAAGTACACAGTAACAAGTAGCTTTAGACTCTTAGACACAATTCAAAAGCCATATTGTGTCTTGTGTGGATTCACGTTCTTATACGAAGGGTTAAAGATTAAAAAGATGTCGTCATTTCTTTTTCTATTTTTGACCTGCAGAAGTCATGGAAGATTCACTGAATCACTCTGATGTCTTTTTCAACAATTTAAACCCACCGATTGACTATACTAGCTTAACAGATTAAAATCCCGTCCCTGAGGACCATCACGCTACCAGACGCATAATCTATTCTCTAGCAAACACAAATAGATTCTATTCTATGTGGCTCAAATATTTGCGGGTAGTAATTGGTGCTGGAGCGGGTTCGACTCCCGGGTGTTGACACGTAGGGTGTCGCCGTCACGCGACCCGAAATATGTCATTACTGTGGTTAATTGGAATGCGGCTATAGATGACGTTGTAATATTTAATGTTTAAGTACAAGATAAACAGTGATTGCGAATGTCTAGTCATCAGTCTAAATCCAGAGTAAGTCTAGTACCAAATCTCTGTCAGTGGGGCTTCAATCAATAATAGCAGGGGGGCCCGTAACCCACCAAGCCAACGCGGGCTTAGTGCAGAGTTAAATTAATTAATTTATTTGCATATTGTGGGTAGATAGATAGTACATAATTGTTACATCTAAACCACAGATCTAAACTTAATATTGTAAACATGAAAGAAATGTTTTTTTTTGTTTGTTTGATACGATTTAACACAAGAACTACTCCACCGATTTAAAAAAACTCAATTTTATCTTTCACCATTAAAAAGCTACATCTTTACCAAGGACCTAACTTATCTTTACGAAGTGCTAGTTACATAATACATATACGTTACATAGTTACGTATAGGTACATATATTTAATAAAATAAAAGCATGAAACGAAATTGGTGACATAACTGTACATAGGAACTCACACACTTTTCATTTTCATATTATATTAATAATTTCACATTCTAAGACATGTTTACTTTTCGAGAACTGTGATGTGACGATAGAAAAAAATACATAAAGTTTAATGCCCGTCTGGATGCGAAGCCAAGACCTACAGAGCCGCTCTCTCGTATGTCACGACCAATGATGTGGGAATCATTCTAAACAAAACAGTATTTTTCAAATGCTGTTCCTTTCTGTTAATCCTTCCAGTGAAAGTGCTAAACGCTTAGTCAATTAAGTCAGTTTATGTAAAAAAGAAACATAGGTACAGCCGAACATACAACCTCCTCCTTTTTGAAGTCGATTAAAAAATCATAAAAACCGGTAGAACCGTTTCGGAGGACTGCCACCACAAACACCTGACCTTAGAAAACCTAGTTCGGAAATAATCTCGATAGTCTCGTTTACGCGGGGATCGGAGAGCACATCGAGTCTCGTTTTTTCTTGTGAATGCATGCAATAATACATCGAGACTGAAAGCCTAGTCGAGAAATATTATCTCATATATTATATGGCATAACAACGTTTGTGGGTCATCAAGTAATTAAAAAAAAAAACAACGTGAATACCTCTCACATAAACAAAATGTTTACAAATGGTCTGCCCCGCGTCGCCCACAATTAAAGTATTACGCTAAACGTTTGGTAATCCTGGGTAATCCTGCGGCTTATGTCGCTCGCCTTCCGACGGAACTCTCGCCTTGTGTTCAACTGGTTTTGTGTCAAGGGTTTGTGGCACCTTCACTGTATGCGATAATACGGAAGATATGCAGGACTTTGATACAATGCATGTGATACTTTCAGTACTACCGAGTAGAAGCTCCAGAAGTCGGTGACAGAAAAAGTGAATCGAACAAACAAAAGTCACCAACTTCTGAAGCTAAACATTTTTTCACTTTTTTTGTGTTTTTGAAGACGGTTTTTTGGGACTTTTTCCGCGTTGCATTTCGAGCATCCGAGCGTGAGCAGTAGCTCTAAACGATCCAGATAGCAGACAAACTGATAAAACTGCAAATTATCAGTTTGGTTGCCGCCGTTGACGATTGCTGATGCAATGACTAGCATTGAGCAACAAGGCTTATTGCGCACCCACCAACCCGCATTGGACAAGGGCGGTTGGTTTACTGTCTATTTTCCTTCTCATGACAAACACAAATAAAGCTATCATAATTTTAAACGAAACGGTTTTTTTACAAATACTGTTCCTTTCTGTTAATCCTTCCAGCGAAAGTGCTAAACGTATCACTTAAGGCGTAAACATCACCACAATAGAGAATAGAAACGGGTACACTTCCGCCGAGACATCGGACACATTCGGACATAGTGGACACCGGACACGGTCCAACACCGACAAAGATGGGGATTACACAGGATTATCAGCTATTTGTTGATGTCATCTAGAAGCTTTGTGTGATCTTATGGCGGTATCTCTCAAGGAACCGTACCATAGATATTGATCATTCCTGCCAGGGCTGTTCGAAAGAGATACCGTGGCTCCGGAACATAAAGGGCGAGGAAGGAACATGGATGGGTTTTAGTCAATGAAAGTCTGACACTCCCCGCTTCGCCCAGAGTCGGAGAAGTAACTTGATTATTTCCCATCCGAAAAAAAAAGAAGACACTGATCATTATTATGTATGGTCTTTGCAGGCAGATAGAAGTTCGAAATACCTAAGTTGTCTTTTCAAGGGGCATCATGTTACCCAGTATGTATGTTTTGGAGGTCAGATAACCGATAGCCAGTCACTTTCTGTCAAATGCTAGTATTCAGCTGCTTCTGGGTTGACTGGAGGCCAATTCCAACATGATCCTAAATTTAACCGAGAGGAAATTATTATATGTATACAAATATATAAAATCAGATGATGAACAGCTATGACCGTTATTAGATAGCAAATAGCAAAATTAGGGTTACAATTAGAGAAGACCCAAGTTTTTCTTCAAAAGAGCTAAATTTGCATAAAAATCATTATTTATCATGATAGCTCTAGTATTCAGCAGTTATTAACAGAAATCAAAATGAAAAAAAAAAGTTTTTGTTGAAACTACAAACAAATTTGTAATAAAAGGTAGAAATTTCGTAAATAAAAGACAGTAAGGAAATATTATCAGAACCCTTGGGTAAAAATGGTTTAAATTTTTAATTGTTATAGTCAATTATCTGGTTCATCGAATCCTGAACGGTGGACCACTATTTACGTCACACCCTGTATATTTAAAATGATCGCGCAAGTTACGGTTGTGAATTTGTGATTGATTGCCTAACTGAGAGAGTGCGTAACTTAGCTACATGTCATGTTGGATCTACCAAATAAAACCTAAAGGTTCTCCCTCACTTGCAGCATTCGCCTGTAATGTAGCGTTACAGATGCGAGCATTACGTTGGTGAGGGAAGAGAACAGAGCATTACAGTGCACAGCTTGATGATACAATGTGTACAATTAATATTGTCGCGCTCAGCACAACGACCGCTTCGTCTGACATTGTGGAATCAAGTAAATGCTCAAAATCGAATCTCAAATGCTACATTAGGGTTGTCTATTGTTTGCCCGAAGAGTATATGCCATAATCATCATTTTCCCGAATTTCATTTACCCGAATTTCATTTGCCCGAATGTTTCATTTGCCCTAAAAGACATATGACATACTTTTAATTGCCCGAATTTTAGATACCATAAGATACGAATGCCATAAGTATTGTTTGCCTTATTTTTATGTGCCATAATAATTATTAGACATAATATTTAAGTGGCATAATATTTAAACGGCATAACAATGTTTGGTATAATAAGAATAAACTTATTTATTCTGTGCATGGTTTTTTTTTCTGTGCATGGTTGATGGTGGGCTAGGTCGACGGAGCCCCGCTTCGCGGGGCTCCTACTTCTGTGTGGTTTATAAAAAAATAACCACGAAGGGGATGGCGGGGTCTATTCGCTCGCTTCGCTCGCTCACACGACCCCGCCATCCCCTTCTAACCTAACCTGTCCGAGTCGGGGTGCCCTAAAGTCCGAATTGCATCCAATTTCTCTTGATATAAACAACCGTTACACACCCGATGTCGATGGCAAATTATGTTATGGCATATCATAATTATGGCATGTGATAATTAGGGCTTACAATGATTATGACAAATGATGTTATGGTAAGTAACTTTATGAGAAACAATGATTCTGGCGCGTGACTAATATGGCAAATGAGAGTAGGGCAAATGAGGATTATGTCGTATGATATTATGGCTGTTGACTATTATGGCAAATGATATTAGGGCAAATAAAATTCGGGTAAACGGCGGTATACCCTACATTAGCACCTTAAGATATGACAAGTGTCACCTAAATCATCATTCTTGTAAATTACGTTTGATGTAAGTTTTATTAGGAATCCAAATTAAATAAGTACTTATCACTAGCTTCTGCCAGTGGCTTCGCCCGCGTGAAGTTTGATTAGTGTCCCATGGGATCTTACTACCGGGATAAAAAGTATCCTATGTTTTAATCCAGGTTATAAACTATCTGTGTGCAAAATTTCATCCAAATCCGTTCAGTATTTTTCGCGTGAAAGCGTAACAAACAAACTTACTACATTTATATTATTAGTAGGGAAGTAGGGATAGGGATTTATTAACCGACATCATATTTCTTAGCAGAAGCTACAACAGTCACTGGATTACATGAAAAAGCTTGTAATCCCACTTAATCCTCATGTTTGTTACGTAGTACGAGTGCCGTCACAGTGTGCAGTGGCTTGGCGACAGACCGTCTGCGCCTGCGCCACTGTGTCCGATATCCCGACGGAAGTATATCGGTCTATGAGTTATTGTTGTCGTGTTTACACCTTCAGTGATTCGTTTTGCACTTTCTTTGGAGAGATTATCACCATTACAAATAAAAATGAGAAATTTGGGCCGTCTGTTTGATGCCCGTTTTTTAACGATGTTTCGGTAATCTACCTAGTATCTTTACCTATGATGGCAGATGTATATGCGAGTTTGATGATTGCTAACGAAAATTTTCTTAAAGGAAAGATCCATAAGGTGGAAGCACCAGGGTAACCCTCGAAGTTCATATTTTCTTATGATTCATACGACGCTAAAAATAAAGATTAATTTAAAATTATAGGGACACCCTACTACGATGGCATGGTTGAGTCTGCTACGATTTTAGCCGGTTTTTTTAAATCAAATTCTGCTTTTCTTCATATTCCATGATTCCTCAGTGAACGTGCCACAAACACTTGACACAAAACCAGCTGAACACGTGGCGATAGTTCCGTCGGAAGGCGAGCGACACAAGCCGCAGAATTACCGAGGATTAGCAGACGTTTAGCGTTATACTTTAATTGTGGGCAGCGCGGGGCACACCATTTGTTAACGTGACGTAATTGTGGGCAAATCGAAGAATCTGCAAGTTAGCGTTATTTAACCATTTATCAAAAGTTGGCTGGGGAATTAACTAAACTTAAATGATTGATCAATTGTAACTGACTACTTAGGGCCGGGGCCGGTGGAGCATGCGTATTTCAATACCATAATAATTTGTAAATCGAGCATATTCTTAAAGTAGTGTGAATTTATTTCGATTGCATTGCAGAATATCTAGGTTCCCAAATATATATGTAGACAGGACAATGATACAAAGACGAGATATGAGTCATTTAAATTTTCTATAGAAAAAATATTTTTCTCATAACTCTTGTTTAAATCAGTGTCCAATCAAAATATATATTTGTCTACACGTAGGTAAATAGTGAATACTGCTATCGCATATAGAATAATAGTGCTACGGCAACGCTACGTCTCGTAGCGCTTGGTGCTACGAGACGTAGCGTAGTGAACCGCGAGTTTACGAGCTTTCTCCGACACGGGTGTAGCGTTTAAACTTTCTCAGTTGTTCAACGTTTTGCAGAGTGATTGCTGAATGATGTAAAAAATACAAAATAGTATATTTTATAACGAGGGACTAAACGAAGCCATTATATACCCGAGGTGGTTTGACTCCCGAGCTTGCGAGGGAGGCAATGAAAGCGAGGGTATATTAAATTGGCGTTTAGTCTGGAGGTGCAAACTGTACTTTTCACTTCGAGTGCGAGAAAAATAGTCATTTAAAACTAAACAAATTTACACTCGACAAAAATTCTGAACTGAGCGGTCAGTTTTTTCTTCTATCAGGTCAGTCACAGATTAACAATTTAAAACACAACACAAACTCTCAACATTTTCGCAATGAAGATGATCCACACTCCACAGATAATTAGTACCTACATTACGGCAGCGGCTAGCAACAGTTTCATTGCTTTTCAAAATCAACGATGCACACCGCTTTCTATTGGCAAGCCAATTCGAAATTTAAATAAAACCTTTGATAAGTTACTCTTCTGTGACCATGTTTCAGAGTAAAAGATCGTTCCATTTTCAAATTACTTTTTACTCCCTAGGGAATAAACGGTTACTTTAATCCCGCTTCATAGGGCTATAATGGCGTACTTTTGGGAGCATGAGAAGTGAAAAAAATGTTAACTCACTTAATCTTTAGGCCGTAGGAAATACGGCTCGTGAACACAATATAACGCAGAGTTCATCAGCCTATGATGAATGCCGTGAAGGATGCAGTCTGATAAGATGAATCATCCTCTCAGATACAACCGCAGTTCCCAAATTGCACTGATCAATTAAGCGGCAAAGAAATATCAAATTATGACGCAATTCAATCCACTCAAATGTATAATTACAAATAAAGACGTATTTGAAAAACATCGTATTTTATAATTCCGCCATGACAATAGAATCTTCAATAAAATATAAACAGCGGTTAACCCTCCACTCGACGTCGCGACGAGTTCGTCGGATCACGTCAAATTCTCGTCACTTTGAATTACGACGACCGGTCAAGTGTGAACGGCGCGCAGTTTTTGACAGACGTCAGCAATGACAGTCATTGTCATATTTTTTTAAAGATATAATTACGTGATTTAGTTTTGGAGTAATTTTATATTTTGTAGGGTTTTATGGTAGACTTGTTTCTTATGCAATTTCTTTTCATCTTCGTTCATAAGTACATTGAATGGAAAGGATAACTATTAAGCAATTATGACACAGATGATATTTTAGAAACCCATTGAGGTGACAACGTTTTCTACTTCCCATGTCATCCCCGGCTATTCTAATTGATGTCAAAGCAGTCAGCAGGTTTATTAACGGCCAAATATGGTCTTATGACTATTTTCTGTTAAGTTATTCCGCTTTAACAACTTGTATAAACGTTTAGGTACATTTCTGATCAAAAGTAACATTTGCACGTAATCGGCCTTAAACGGAAAGTAAACACTTTATTAACACGAAAATAAGCAATTTCCTCACCATCATAGCATTTCAATTATCAACCGCATCACGCCACTGCTCGTACAACACCCTATAACAGAGCCATAAACAGACCAACACGCCAGACCCCTGACACACCCCTCACTCACCACAAATTGTTTGACGACAACCAATCACGAGAGCTCTAAATAAACCGGTGCTTACTAATGACTTCTGTCGAATAGAAATATCATAGAATTGAGAGCGAGATAGATATATTTGCCGCCGTAAGTTAGACCGAGATGGAAGGACCGATTAAACGCATTTAGGGATTAGAGGTGACGCATGTCGGGAGCAGTAATGCCGTGATTCGGGTTCGATTCCCGCGCAAATCGGAGCGTAATGAGTTGTTTATTTGACAGATGTCAGAGAGTGACGTTGAGGAGGACTGCTGAGAGGTAGGAGTGGGAGGGAGATTAAGTGGAGGTTACGGTGGAGAGTTTATTATTGAGATGTTTATATTTGTTGGTTACAATAGCTAAGCTAGTCTAAGCTAAAATGTCTTTCACACAAAAACTACTGAATGGATTTGGCACGCAGATAGTTTATAACAACCTGGAGTAACACATATACCGAATACTTTTAATTCTGGTAGTACGATGCTGTGGGACAGTCGTGCTGGGTTTATACCAGCAGTTTTATTCGTTTGAAAACACAGAATCTGATACTGTTTACGGGATATGATGACCGTGTACCTACGTGTTGATAGTATACACTACCACTACATCTTTGAGTACACCTTCAGAGACAGTACAGCTTCCTATCAAGTACAGCTTCCTATCAAGTACAGCTTCCTATTAAGTACAGCTTCCTATCAAGTACAGCTTCCTATCAAGTGCAGCTTCCTATCAAGTGCAGCTTCCTATCAAGTACAGCTTCCTATCAAGTACAGCTTCCTATCAAGTACAGCTTCCTAAAGTGCAGCTTCCTATCAAGTACAGCTTCCTATCAAGTACAGCTTCCTATCAAGTACAGCTTCCTATCAAGTACAGCTTCCTATCAAGTACAGCTTCCTATCAAGTGCAGCTTCGTATCAAGTACAGCTTCCTATCAAGTACAGCTTCCTATCAAGTACAGCTTCCTATCAAGTACAGCTTCCTATCAAGTACAGCTTCCTATCAAGTGCAGCTTCCTATCAAGTGCAGCTTCCTATCAAGTACAGCTTCCTATCAAGTACAGCTTCCTATCAAGTACAGCCTTCTATCAAGTGCAGCTTCCTATCAAGGTGAGCCTAGGCTGTAAATGGTCCCTTCCACGACAACGAAGCCGACAACCAAGCTTTATATATAGGTACATCAAAACCATATGGGAAAATGCTGGGAAACGACTTTTTAATTTGGGGGCAAAAACATGTCTTACAGTATTAGGCTCGTTGCTCTCATAACATTGTGCTGATGGATGACTTGAGTAATAATTCGTATTTCTTTTAAACCTGTTTTAAGTTTGAGCCCCAATATCTCTGTGACTAGAAGGTTCCCGGGTATATGTCTAGAACAAGGGTCTTTCGGCTGCATTTAGGAAATTTTCACACCCAGTATATCTCTCTTCTGGCCGAACTGTTTGATAACGAACTCGAGTTACATTATACGTACCTACTGTATGATGACAATCTCCCAACTCTTCAAATCAATTACTTACAGTTAACCTTTTACTTAACAAAGCGATCCATCATCAAATAACCTCCATCCATTCATCTTTAAACCCTACTACCCTAAGGTTTCATCCCATTTTCCCCTGACACAAAACACAAGTGATCTGTGCCTAATCAGTTTATTATCTAAAGAGCCACCGACTGTATCATATCTGATGCGATGTCGGCGAACGATAGGCCGACACGTCCACAAGTGTAATTATGATATTGACACTGATATCAGACAAAGGGATGATGATATCAGAGAAGATGCGAGATCTTTGTGAGCTGATAGGAGATTGAGTGTTAAGAAGTGAAGATTACGGGGGTTACTGATAAAGTCTTTTTGTAGAGTCAGCAGGGATCGAAGATAACTGTTATCAAAGTGCTTGATTAGAGTAGGTAGAACGGAAGCTATATAGTGATCTGCCTACCTAGTTATATTTATATCGAATGCTACCTACTAGTAATTGAACCTGTTTAGATTAAACTGAATAAGAAATCAGATGCTCAGCGCTCAGACAAAATTCGACTCTATCAGCGATGATTATGGTAGGAACGAACTCAAGCAGCTATATCGACAAGCTCTTAATGAAAGTTCTAGAAATAGGTTCACTCTTTTAATAAGTGTGGACTAATCTATATAAATAAAAATGAATTGTTGTTCGTTAGTCTGATTAAAACTCGAGAACGGCTGGGCCGATTGAGCTGATTTTGGTTTTTGTCGTAGTCCAGGGAAGGTTTAAACGGTGAGAAGTAGACAGGTAGGTAGGTAGGGAGTAGTAGGTAGGTAGGAAAAAATGCATTGCAACGCATGCCGGGTACAGCTAGTTTATAATAAAATACCAAAGAGTTTTAAAGAGCTAACGAATAATTTCTTTTTTGTAAAGTTGAAATTATGGTTGCTGGAAAAACGATTTTATTCTTTTAATGAATTTATAAATAATGTTAATAATTAATATATTCTAAAATTTAAATTAAGTTATTTGACTACAGATTTAATGTTTTGTTAAAATAATTAAGTTAATAAAACTGACGTATAAAGACATAAATATTGAAGAATTGTATTATATAACATTAAAAGTATGTTTTGTAAAATTTGCATGTCATATATATCTGACTATGTATTAGGCTCAACTTACTTTAAGACCAATATGTACCAATAGGTACTTATTGCAAATAAATGATTATGATTATGATAGGAAACGCTTTGAAAGCGTTGGTAACTTGTTTAGGTTCGGCTTAACAAGGGGGCTTTGGTTTGAAATAATACACATTCAGAGGCCTTCTATACAGTTTGGCGGTACGCTACTTACTTGTACAATTTTACTTATAAAGGTATATAACAAAAAAGTGTTATATTATCATGAAAGTATAGGGTATTTTTGAGATCAAAAATAATGTTGATTGTCTTTATATTCAAAAGGATCTACAAATTAGAGGCCCTAAATAATGAAATTAGGTTTCCGTGAGTTTTTGATTAAACATGTACGGAAGAATGATTATCACTATCACTACATATTATATAAAAACTTTTTTACAAAAAATAAAACCGACTTCAGAGAAAACAAAAAAGTGAAAAATAACTTCAGAAAAAATGCTTCAGAAGTCGGTGACCTTTGTTTGATTGATTTAGTTTTCTTGTCACCGACTTCTGAAGCATTTTCTCTGAAGTCGGTTTTATTTTTTGTAAAAAAGTTTTTATTTTTCACTTTTTAGTGGTTCACATGTGCTTACCCCTTCACAGCGTACCGGCGTGATTTTTGATTATCAACTGGTGTAAACAATAGACAGATATGAGATTTCGGCAATCCCAATACATTTGCTATCATTTATTGAGGAGTTCCGTTGCATATCTCCGAAGTTCTTCATCAGATCTTCATCAAATTGAATTGGGATCACTTCGAGAAAGTACAATTCCTAAAACTATCCGAACAGCTTCTAGTGTGACTATAAAATGTGAAGAATTCTCTCTATTTCTCCAGAATCCCATCATCTGCTACTGATTTGATGATAATGAGACCACACAGGAAGCACCAGCTTTCAAATAAAATAAGAACGATCAAAATCGGTTCACCCAGTAGAAAGTACTGAGGTAACAAATATATTCGAGGTGTATTTTACACATGTGCGTACCCCCTCAGAGCATACAGGCGTGATATTACGTCATGATATAGTATAAACAATGAACTTACAAGCGATGCAGCAATCACTGCAGATTTGCTGTGTATTTTTGAAGAGTTCCGTTGTTTATCTCCGAAGATCAGCATCAGGTCTTCAGCAAACTAAAATGGGACCAAACGGGAAGCACCAGCTTTCAAACAAAAAAAGAACCATCAAAATCGGTTCACCCAGTCAAGAGTACTGAGGTAACAAACACAAAAAAATAAAAAAAATAAAAATACAGACGAATTGATAACCTCCTCTTTTTGGAAGTCGGTTGAAAACAAAGTCTCCCGCCGCGTCTGTCTGTCCCTATGTATGCTTAGATATTTAAAACTACGCAACGGATTTTGATGCGGGTTTTTTCAATAGATAGAGTAATTCAAGAGGAAGGTTTTTGTATATAATTTTACGCAGGCGAAGCATCGGCTAATTACTAAACAAATAAATGAGTTATCTTAAATTAGTTCTATTATTATTGAAGAAGACGAAACGAACTATTTGTAACAAGTAAAACTCACAATTTTGCGTTTTTTGTAACAGGCCTCATAACTGTAAAACACTTAATTGTGTGCCAATATATTCAGTCAATTATATTTATAATAACCATGTGTTAACCTATTGCACCTATTGCAACCAAATAAGTATTGTTACAATATTATAACCAAATCTCAAAACTTATTTCTCAACCCTCAAACTACAACCCCAGTCGAACTTAAAACAACAAAAACTTCGAAATCATTATTTTTGAGCGGTCCGCACTTACCGCTCAACAATATACCGGTACTACGTTTGTAGTTTGTAGTGCGCAATACTACAAACAAAAGTTCTTACTTCAAGTGCTAAACTGCACAATAGTCGGAGTTAGGGCGCACTAGAACAATACTGTGTGCCGAAACAATATGCTGCCGATATATTGTTGGGTAAACATCTCGTTAGAGACGGTTGAAAACAATCATGAATTCAGTAGGTAAGTGCGCACATTTCTTTAGTTAGGTTAGTAGTAACATTATAGGTAATGATACCTTTGAATTTGAATTTAACAACATTCGATTCTAAAAATAGCTGATCTAAAAAAATGGACAAGGACAATGTTAGGTACAACTCCTGTGTGTATGTGTAAGTATCATAAAGAATAAAGTATGAATTGAAAAATTGTTTTTGTGTTGGATAGTCCATTTATTGAGGAAGGCTTTAGGCTATATAACATCACGCTACAATCATTAGGAGCGGAGCAGGAATTAAAAATGTTGCAAAAACGGGGACGTCTTTTTCCTTTCGTTTTTCTCTTTTATGTGACGCAGACGAAGTTGCGTGGGTCAGCTAGTAAATAAATAAAATAATTAACGTTAGGCCATGTCGCCATTTTCTTTTGCCTAAAAATAATTTTATCGTCATCATCATCATCAGCCTATTAATGTTCCGACTGCTGGGTCACAGGCCTCTTCTCTATGTGAGAGAATGGGCATGGGCTCACACCCGCCGGATTGGTAGATGTCACATGTTTTTTTGGGTTCTAGGACATGCCGCGCAGTTTCCTTTTGAGAGCAGTGGTAATGAAATAAATTACACAAAGTAATGCGCCAAATCTGGGTTGGAACCCACGACTTACTGTTCATAAGTCGGGGCCGCCACCACTGGGTCACCGCGGCTCTCGAATAGTTCATGCAACAATAAAATACACCACGTCATGTCTACTATAGTTTGATTATAATTCTCTAAAAACCCCTTAAAATCTGCATTCAAAAAAACAATACCTTTAAATCTAGCACGGCCCCGCCATCAATTAATTCTTCAAACAAACACTCTGGCCCCCGGGTCCCAGCGACCGGAGACCGTTAGTCGCTGGGGTATTGACGACCACACGAGCATATTCCGCGGGTTAGTCGTGCAAGCAAGCTATTGTCGTATTAATTGCCGCGATATAAGTGACACAACCCTCCCGCGCTACTTTGTTTTAGGGGTACAAAATTCCCCCTGTTTTTTATTTGTTTGATGGTTTGGTTTTAAGATTTGTTTTGATTTTCCGCAATTTATTTAGCATTTTGTTGGGGAGATATTGACAAAATTTCTCACCTACATGTAATTAGTATTAAAAGAAACGAAACCGTCTTTAATATTGTGAAAGAACGTCACAGGTGTTAACCGTTCAACCGTTCGTCGAGTGTCAAAAAGCGTTAATTTCATCATCATAAACGTCATAATAAAATACTGAAGCACATTCAACAATTCCTTCAGGCAACGAAATAAAACTTATAATGAAAAAAGAAAAATCTCAGAAGCACCTTTCAAATTTTGCGATTCAAAAGCACTCTTAATGAAAAATATTTTCTATCGTCGTCTGTTTGCGGGCGATTTGTGCACAATGCCCGAGGTTTGTGTGCGTCAGCCGCGGCGCAGCGCGGCACCCCAACGCGGCGCCTTCCAATCTTACTTAGAACAAGCACAATAGTGGATCGCGCTTTGTTGCGACCGCGACACACCGCGACGCGACGCCACACGGCGCGGGCGGGGCGACACACCCACGCTTCTTGTATGAAATGTCTGAAAGCGACAATCGGTCGATTTGTAGAATAGGCGGCTGCCTTCATTTCTATGATTACGATTCTGCTAAATAAAACTGCTGCCTCCTTTTGAACTACGAAATTTGAGCTCAAATATGTAGCTCGAGTTTCGTAGTTCAGGTACTCTGATATTAATTTTCAATTGAGGCATAATCAGTCGTTTCAAATATGGATTCGGCCACTGCATTGCTTTTCTTCTTGACTTTTTCATTAAAACTCTGTCTCTTTTGTTACAGATATAACACAACTCTATTCAAGACACCAAGATGCAACCGTTCCAATCGACAGCTCGGCCCGAGGGGCCCCGGGAGTCTTCCCCCGAGCGAGCCAAATCCCCCGACACCCCCACAGCACCAGTCCTCAACTTTTCGATTGCACGGCTCATGGAACCTGACAGGAAGAAGTCAGTGTCCCCTGAACCACAGCCACCACCGCCAGGGTTCCTGTCCTACGGAGCGCAGCTGCTAGATTCAGCGTTCAAGCAGTACATCCCAGCGGCGAGAAGGCAGCTGGTATCTCACTACCCTCTGCTGTACTATGGGCCAGACCTCGTGTCGCTGACGTATGCTCATCAGCTGCACTTACCTCGACCACCTCCACCGACATCTCCCGTCCAGCGTCCACCAAGTCCTCGTCCTCCAGCAGCAGACCACGCCGTCTCATCCACCACAGGCCCCACTCCGTCTCCGGCCAAGAACAAAAGCTTTGCCTGCGGTGACTGCGGCAAGGTGTTCAATGCTCACTACAACCTCACCAGACACATGCCAGTCCACACAGGCGCCAGGCCCTTCGTCTGCAAAATCTGCGGCAAAGGCTTCCGCCAGGCCTCCACGCTATGTCGACACAAGATCATACATACTTCAGAAAAGCCTCACAAATGTCTCACTTGCGGCAAAGCGTTCAACAGATCGTCGACTTTGAACACGCATGCTAGGATCCATGCCGGATACAAACCTTTTGTCTGCGAGTTTTGTGGTAAAGGGTTCCATCAGAAAGGCAACTACAAGAACCACAGACTGACCCATAGCGGGGAAAAGGCGTACAAATGCAGCATATGCAATAAAGCCTTCCACCAGATCTACAACCTGACCTTCCACATGCACACACACAACGAGCGGAAACCGTTCACCTGCAGCATTTGTGCTAAAGGGTTCTGCAGGAACTTTGATCTCAAGAAGCATACAAGGAAACTGCACCTGGGGGCTGGAAGCTCCAACAACGGAGACTCATCCCTAGATACTCAAGACGAATCCACACAAGAAGCGACGACCAGTCCTGTTGAAGACGCAAGTAGGGTAGCCTTCAGGCCATTCCTCGGCGCTTCATACCCTCGCATCCTGGATCCCTCGCGGATGACTGCGCCCAACAATTTCTTCTCCAAGTTATTGTGACCCGGGGCTGGTTACTTCAATAGTTACGGAGAAAACAAGGAGTGAATTGATGAAGGATTTGATGGTAAAACAGAACTGTAATTTTGTGAAATATTTCTGAAGGAATAGAGTTAGTTGCCGAAGTTGAATCGATCAGTTTTCTGGTAATAATGTTAAGCCGTCCTTTAATTTACTTGTCGATGGTTTTGAAATTCATAGAGGAGTTCCTTAGGCATTGAATGACGGCATTATCTTTCAAAAATTACAGTGAAACTTAATCAAATTAGGAAATAATGTAGAAAAACTGAAAATTATGTATGTTACAATAATTATAAAGAAGAAATGCATTGTAAATATTTTATTGTAAATAATTTAGATTAGTTTATGTAAATTTATGTGTCTATTGCCATCACCGTTTGGAATTTAGATTTATGTGATTTAGAAGGGAGTGGTATGCAATTTCGAATGACGTTATTTCGACGCACGCTATTTCGAAAAATTGGCAATAAATTTTATGAGTCCAGATTGTTACGCGAGCGTTTCTTGGGCCTGCCTCGAGTACAATGGCTCAAAGGTTGACTGTTAGGGAATGCCTTGTGGCATATGTACCACTCGTGTACATGTAGTTTAAATAAATAAATAAATGGCCGTTTTCAGGCAACCACCGTGTGACTATCTTCGCCCATCAGTCCGGCTTCATCCTAGAAACCTGACCTGACAGATTTATTACCAACATAGGTGACGCCTGTCTGAAACCGTATTATGGTGTAGCGCAATCGATCGGAGAGTCTAATATCGAGAATGCTACGTTCCATCGATGAATGGATGGATGACTTAAGAAAATATTGATGGAATTATTCAACTGTATAAAATCAATAAAGGCAAGTAACTATATGATACCATTTTTAATTTTATACTCCCACAGCCAGCTACAGAGGTCATATAACAGAGCAGAACTCGAAACTCACCAAACCCAGCTGTAATAAGCCTTCCGTCTTGCCATCAGCTTTTATTTCACACTTCTCGGACACTGAGAAATAACAGAAGTAATAAGTCGATTTTATAGGAATACCCTTATTTTCATAAAGCCGGTGATACATTGAATAAAACATGTTATAAGCCCCCTGCTACCAACACGTACTACCGGACTATTCAAACAATTTTTCACAATACGGGCGTCGAATTACCGTCATTCGAAATTTCATATCACTCCCGATTTAGAAATGTCGCTCATTTGTTTCATAAAGTTCTCATCGTTCTTATGCAAATACTAAGAAAAATAGTAGAAAAAAATTGTTGTCATGAATTTCATAACTTTTACACTGATCGCCCGGGTCCGCTATAAATCCGGACTCGATAACTCTCTTCCAATTACACTTGGACAAAATGACAGATTTAAGTTGTTTTTCTCACAGATTTGGTTAATTTCCTAAATATGTACCTAGATAATAATGGAGAAATATTGAAGATATAATTGTGTACTTACCGAATCACACGAACGCGTTTAATTCTTTAGAATCTCATTGAAACGATAATTGTTAATTATTTACAATAAGAGTGATCACCTGTACATAATAGTATTATGTTAGCAAAATAATAATGATACCAAATGCAATATTGAGTGTAATTAATAAATAAATATATGCGCTGTGAAATATACTAATTGTTTAATTGCACCCAGGTCAATTAAGTGGACTCTGAACTCAAAAATACTGTCAAAGATCTACAACTGCTTAACGTGCTTTCCGGGTGGGTGGTAACCTATCCTCAGACCAACATAGGCAAGCACGACCTAAAGATCGACGCCAGCGCCTGTTAATATGCGCATATATACATATGTATACAAAATGACAATCCATCAATGGTAACGATGATGGAAAAGCATACACAACTAACGAAGCTTTCATTTCAGCTCTAGCTAACTTCCACAGACGTGATGCGTTCCGATATCTAAATAAACATCATCATCATGGACTTAGCCCTTTCCCAAGTGGCGCCACATCAACCGACCCGTTCGAATCGCAACCACCATAATATCTTTACATAATAAAATAAAATAAAAGAATTCCATGATACTATACCTACTCTGGCATAGATTAGTCCAGTGTGCTAAGCTTGTGTGTCTTGTTCGTGAATTTAGTTTAAATGTAGGTTTTGAATATTATAGCTGTACTCAGGAAAATAAAACGGATTAATTAACTCTCATTTATTTAGCAAATAGAAATGTTTCGCGTACGAAATGCCGGCAGAGCAGCTGCCGCTTCAAGTCATGTAGCTGTGGGGTAAGCAGAGCTATAACAATGGTGTTCAATCATTATGATTGTAAGTGAACAGTGCGAGGCGGGTCAGCGTGAGCGCCAAATTATAGGCAACCTTGAACTTAGCACCGCGGTGCTCAAACTTTGTGACACCCTCCGATTATCCGCTGATTGTTCAATTTAGAAGCAGAACGAGCGCGAGATTTCATAGATTTCCATGAGTTCTCTGCGAGTATAAAGGCCTCACCTTTATTGTTCTGAACGTTCTCTCTGGAGATAAATCATTCTGTTAGCACATAGGTTGATAATGCCTAATCTGCTTGCCACCTACGCTGGGCTCGGCTGCGACTGCTGGAGCGACTTGCTGTCTAACCTTCACAACCCAGTTAGTTCTAGGTAATACGATACCCCTTGGTAAGACAGGTTCTCAGCCTTTCGGGTCACTAACTATACCTGTAACGACTTTTAAACATCACAAATGATAGCAGGGACCAATGAGTTTCCCAAAGCACGGTACTTGTAAACTGACCGGCAAGTATTAACTTATCTTGAAACGGGAACTATGAACTGAACTATATACCCACATATTATTGATGGTATTGCTAAAGCACTGTAGTTCCTCGTAAGTCCCAGCCAATAAGTTTCTTGTATTTTGGGTTAAGTTTGATTGATGTCAAGGTTGATTAAACTTTCTATGAAGAACTAAAAACCGCATAGGTTTGACGCAAAATTTGCTGCAGAGGCTGAATATAATGACTCGGGCACATAACGTGGATTCTATATTCACATCAGGCAATATTTAGTTAGATAAAGACAGCTTACTTTCTTTTGGATCTGCATCATGGATGAAATACTGCTGGTAAGGACGCAAAGTAAATAAAACAACAAGTTTGAGAACCGCTGCCTAACGGTAATCAGTCCGAAGTCAACGGCCGGTAACCGGAGCCTCTCACGACTTATAATCGTGTGTTATTTGGTGCAAAATAATAGTTGAAATAATATCGCGCTGCGCTTTTGTGCGCCGGCGCATTGTCGCGGCCGGAAGTGACGTGGCGGGTGCGCGGGCAACGGTTTGCGCCATATTGTTTCCGCAACAATGGAGCAGAGGTTTTAATTAAACGGTCGCCGGATTGTTTTGAGCTTGTTGATTGCGGTACAGATTTTTGTGGGTTCTCTTATTATTGCTATGTGCGAGCAATGCGTGTGATACACCCGGTGACCTGTGACGGTATGATATTTGTCGACAGTTAGTCGACCAACAGCTTCGTCCATGACGTCTGTGTCTACATTGTTTAGTTTTAAGCAGTGGTATTACTTACCTTCTGTAACCCAAAACACGCTCCTCTGATTTTTCGAATTCATGTGCATATTGTAAAATTATCACTAACTTTGGTGAAGGAAAACATCGTGAGGAAGCAACAGTAGCATGTAAAGCCAGGTCAAACACTAACCACCCGATAAGTAGTGGTATTATTCAATTGTTATTAGGTGAAGAATATGGAGGACCTGCATGACTAACTGATGGTTGGTACACATGAAGTCCGGGGTTCATTACCCAGGATCAAATCTGGAGTGTTATTGGTATTTTCAACAATATCTCAGCAGCAGCCACAGAGTCTAGATTATTGCCCAGTTTATGGCTCGCTCACTATTTCATGGGACTTGAACAAAACTGGTAAAATGTTGGGTTAAGGTACTTATTGTGTGGGTACGGTTAGGCAGCCATACACCCACAATTCGTCGTCGCTAAGTACTGAACAGGTTCTTGCTACCTACCAATTGGACCTTTTCAATACTTAGGTAGAAAAACTAAGACTAGTCTGATCTAGTTTGTCTGAGCAGACTTCGAGACATGACAGTTTCCGCACCTAAAACTTTAGGCTAGAAGCAATCCAAGAAAAGCTACATAAACAAGGTCTCAATGGAATGACAGCTCATATCCCTACTATATGGATACTTCCGGACTCCTGAATACCGTGATAACACGTTGCGTGACAGGCGCGAGTGACAGCCGGACTTGTTAGCGGCGCGGCTCGGCTCGGCGGGATAGCTGGTGAGGCAACGTAGCTACCGAAGGACCAGACATTATAGTCATAATTGAAGCGTGGTAAGTCACCCGGTCACGACGGGCTCAGTGTTGAACATTTAAAACACGCTGGCAAGCATCTGCCCCGTGTCTTAGCTTTGCTGTATAATTTTTGTATTTCACATTCCTATCTGCCCAGTGACATGATGAAAACTGTAGTGGTGCCGATTATTAAAAATAAGACTGGTGACATGTCGGATAAGTCAAACTACAGACCGATCTCCCTGGCAACGATTATCGCAAAGGTTTTTGACAGTCTCCTGAACACCTTTCTACGGAAGAATATTAATTTAAATGATGCACAGCACGGCTTCCGGCAGGGGCTGTCAACTGAGACTGCCATCATGTGTCTAAAAAAGACAGTGAGGTACTATGTAGATAATCAAAGTCCTGTATTTACTTGCTTCCTTGATATGTCGAAAGCCTTTGATATGATCAATTATGATATACTGTGGGCTAAATTACGCAAAGCGGAAATGCCATTAGAGCTGGTAAATGTATTTAGGTACTGGTATGGTCACCAAGTGAACTGTGTGCGTTGGGCGGATGCTAGTTCTGAGGAGTAAAGGTTGCAATGCGGGGTCAGACAGGGTGGTTTGACTTCTCCGATTTTATTCAACCTATACATAGACGGTCTCATTAGTGAGCTCAGTAGCTTGCAGGCCGGTTGTTATTTAGATGGAGTGGCGTTTAATAACATTAGTTACGCCGATGATATGGCACTCTTGAGCCCTTCAATATCAGGTTTGAGAAAGCTGTTAGATGTTTGTGAGAGGTATGTTGAAGAGCACGGTTTAAGATATAATACCAAAAAGAGTGAGGTTCTTATTTTTGGAGCAAAGTCCTCAGATAGGTTTCCTTCCATAAAGCTAGCAGGTAGTGTCTTAAACCGTGTTCAACAATTTAAATACCTCGGCCATATTGTTACCGCAAACATCAAAGATGATTTGGATGTGGAAAGGGAACGGAGAGCATTGGCGGTTCGATGCAACATGCTTGTCCGTAGGTTTGCTCGCTGTACATGTCAAGTGAAAGTAACGCTTTTCAAAGCTTATTGTCAGACGTTCTACACGTGTAACCTTTGGACAAGCTGTACGCAGAGAGCCATCAATGCTCTTAGAGTTCAGTATAACAATGCATTCAGGATGCTGCTGGGGCTGCCACGCTTCTGTAGTGCGTCGGGAATGTTTGCTGATGCGCACACTGATGGCTTCGTAGCCATCAGACGTAAGCGTGCTGCGTCGCTACTGCAGAGGGTCCGGGGCAGCTCTAACAGTCTCCTGAATGTCATTGCGGGGAAATTTGATTGCCCCTTTATGCAGTGTATGTCTAGCCTACATGTTCCACTAACATAGTTTTTTAAGGTCATGTTTACTAACAATTGTTATGGATGTGAATTTTGTCTGAAATAAAATGATTATTATTATTATTATTATAACACACACCTGAAAAGAACAAAGGTGTACCTAATAGTCACCCACTTTTCGGTAGTTTTGGTAATACGGTGGGTCTATTACGTTAAACGAGCACGACTTGCACGGTTGACAGAGTTTTTAATGCTCAAAAAACATGTATTCGAGCAATAATTAATACTGTAGCTCACTTTATAGACAGCTGTAAGCCACTCTTTCTGAAACTTTGCAATGCATTTATGAAATTTGTGTTTTTGTTAAGCGAATTTACAATTTATTCGAAACACGGCATAAAGACAGACTTCGGTTGCCACGAATTAAACTAAAATGATTTAAGAAAAATGTATATACCAAATAGTTTACAAGACTTAATACCACTGACATTGTTTAAAAAATACTTTTCATTTTGCTACTAATTAAAAAATATAACACTGTTAAGGAATATCTAGAAGACAAAAGTTAATAGAACCTGCAATTTGCATGTTAGAGTAGTTGTCATTACTGACTGTGAATATATAATTTGCATGCCATATATGTTATGGCAGGATATGCTGAAACAAACCTACTGTAACACCTTTTGTACCATGTTCTAGCAAATAAATGTTTTGATTTGATTTGTTTTGACGAATTTAGGCTCCGAGGCCTAAGGGCTATGGATGAAATGTTCCTTACTTTATGCCGCACTAATTACCATGAAGGTAAATGGTTGCCCCTTGACCCTGGCTTTTGGATATAACCTGGACAGGTTCTCTTAAATTTCTTCATAAAACTTCAGAGCAGAACGCTCAATATCCAACAGCGCTTTTATATTAGTGCCTGACATAGTTCATTAGGAAAAACGAAGTGTCTTGGTTATAGCGAAGCTGCTGCTGTTTCGGTCGCTCAATAAAATCGACCAGATGGTGTCCCGTAGGCGTGACGGGACAAAGAGAAGCCTGCAAGATATCATCACGCTGCTGAAAGCGACCGACCCTGACGACGTGCCGACGTTTGTGGCGAGGGATTTAACCAAATTACCTCCAGTCACTTTCGACCACGTCGATGTTACGAGCCTGCTGAAGGACATTGTCTTCCTTAAGGCTAGTTTGGCTGATGTGCAGAGAAATCTGGCTGCATCCCAGAACACCGTTGCAGACTTGCGCGAACAATTAGTTGAGTTGCGCAACTCTGTGGCATTAACTGGGTCACCGCCGTCACCGGCACGTGTTAGCAACGTAAACACATGTCGTGAAGCCAGCTGCCTCAATGCGTTAGCTACAAGTTTCGCGTCAGCAGTTTTGTCGCCGGCGCCGATTGCTGAGTCTGCGTTGCGCGCAGTAAGTGTCCCTCGCAGCCCCGCCCCCGTCCCCGCAGTTCCTCCCCGCAGCGCTGCCAAACCGACGCGACCACCTGGACCAGTGGTCATTTCGAGCATCCCTGCTGCTCTTCCCGCAAAGCCCATGCCTGCAAAGGTAACGGACCTGGCTGATGATGTCGGTTTCGTGACGGTGCAGCGGCGGAAACGCCGTCAGCGAAGCTGTAAGAACCGCTCCGGCAAGGCTCCTGCAGAGCCCAACGTTAAACTACGCGCAGCGAAGCCGAACACCCCGGTGTACATCTCTCGCCTACACTACACCACGGAGGCTGAGGACATCGAGGAGTACGTGCGCCGAAAGTTAAAGTACACGCCAAGAGTACAACTACTGGAGTCGCACCGCAACGTCAATTTCAAGGCGTTTGTGGTGCGTATCCCAACGTGTATGCTCCATTTGGTGATGGAAGAAAGTTTTTGGCCGCAGGATGTGGTGTTCCGTCGTTTCCGCGGACAGATTCCACAAGAACGCACAAAAGATCGTGCAAGTGAAGTGCATCGAGTACTAACATAGTTTTTAAGTTACTATATATACTAACAAAAAATGTTATTAGTATGTATATTTAGGTTAAGGTATTTATGTATGGGTCTTTGTTACCTGAAATAAATGGTTTATTATTATTTATTATTATTATAAGTAAAAGTGGACCTTCTGCAGCTGTCGTGTCATGTGGCAGCACTACGCGACGCGGAACCTAGCGTGTCACGCAGCCAATGTGAAGAGGTCTCGCTAATAATTGTGTCATCAGCAGAACTCGTAGTTTGGGGGAGCATGCAGTCTCTCTATCGACGTTATGATAAAAATAGTAAGTAAGTAAATGTGTAATAATTAAAGTTAACGATAAAAGTATGACAACTCGGATAAGCCTAAAGGCAAAAAAAAAAGATATTGGAGAGGTAAGTAATTATAAAAGGCCTTTTTATAGACAGTTGAAGAATCAATTGTAGCAGATCTTAAATTTTGACTTAACTTGATCAAGAACCGCTCAGATTACTGAAGGCTATAAATGTTTCAAACATAAAATCTGAAAATGGTCCGTCGGTTTTACAGGACTTGAAAAAACTGATCTATGTGCTAAACGCTTGGTACATCTGACAAGGACACACATCTGGTCAATAAGGTAACAATGTCAACCATGTAGAAGGCGTACCTCGCAATGTCGTCATCTGCTAGCCTTTTCCAACACACGCAATGTCATATTAACAAAATAAAACAGTGCATCGTCAAAGTCTTCCAGCCCCTAAACAGATAAAAACAATACAAACACAATTTAAATATCAAACATCATAACATCGTCCAACCCTTCACAGATTGTCTCAACAACATCCCACCAATCAAGCACGAAGCCTGATCCGAGCCGACGGTAAGCACGGGGCTATGAGGGACGAGCTGCGGGGCTATATTGCCCGACGGGCTGTGGGCTCTTATGAGGAGCATATTGCGCGAGTTTTTTGTGACCCCTCGCGGGGTCGAACAATGAAAACGAATCTGCGAGCTCTTGACGTTGCCGCGGGCATGACACAGATCAGTATAGTGCAGACTGGTTATTTTTTAGAGAATTGATTCGTAGACAAACAATGATAAAGTGAGATCACAATTACAGTCTATAACTTTTCTTAAGGAGGATTACATCAAAGACAAGGCTAAGGAGGTCTCAAGGACTAAGTGCGGAAACCAAAACCCCCATGATGATGATGATGAAAGCAAGGCTACGGGAATGCATTTTTGTACTACCCACATTTTCGAATTCAGAAGAGTTATATTGCACACTCCGATTTTTCTTGTGGAGTTTTCCGGATGTTAATCAAAAGTGATGATTACAAATGGTACGCCATTGGGCCGAAATAGCTCTTTCTACGTCTTATTCCTGTCATTGACAGTCAAACATGCAAGTGCATGATTAAGATGTGGGTACGTCTATCTAATCACATGTGCCAATTGATAAAATTGGGATGAGTTTTAAACAAAAAATAGACATCCGACTGTCGTATCTGCAATAGATATTAGGGGTAAGTTAGTCTATGGTCATGATTACGATGTTTCCCTTGCTCTCATATTGTTTATGATTTGCTCACTGGAGCGCAGATAACATAAAGTTTATTGCCGCTGTCGGTTCATTAACTAATGTTTATTGTTTATTAACTGTTACTGTAAGGGTCAGAGTTAATACCGACGAGTTCGAACCGAGAGGAGGAGTAAAGTTGTAATGACTTCTCATTAGTGAGATTAAAAAGACATGAGTGGAAGAGTACAGTGTTTGTTGCATTTCAAGATGCAATATTGTAGCTTACATGATTATTAAGTTAAACGATGTCAGTAGTGTGCGATGGTTTATTCAAAATGTAAGAAATTGAAGTGTCCGCCCGTGCGCTTGTATACCAGTCAACTGCATTAAACAAAACACAGGAATCCTAAATATAGCGTAATATATAGTTTGTAGTCTATATAGAATCACGATTTCAACACAAACCACAAAGCATAACGTGTTTTCCAAATAATCCCTACTTACGCACCTCCCACTGAATGCAACATTCATGAACCTAAATCAATTGTTTATTTACACATTCGCTAAGTATCTGTCACTCCCTCTCATTCACATCCAATAAACACGTGTAAAGACATCAGGGACTCATCCACCCACATACAAACATCGCTGGATGTTATCACCCATCGCAACATCGTAATAAGTAATAAGCTTAGCGACCTCCACCGTATTGTGCGTAGTACAAAACCCCGGGATTACAGCCATTGAATTTACTCTGAAAACGTGTATTTTGTACAATTTTGAAGAGATTAGTCGACGTATTTCTGTGATATTAGGGAATTATTGATGTTTAGTTTTTTTTGGAAGCTTGTTCTGAGTTTATTTCCGAGGTTTGTAGTCGTGTAGTGAAAAGAGGCAGGTGACAGTCCGGACGGCACAAGGAACTTATGTATCAAAGAAAAGAGAGCTTTCATCAGGTATTTTTGAAAGCTAGCTTAGAATAATTATAATATTGCTTACTTATCTTGTGTGTTGGATAAGAGGCTCGATGGGTTTAAGAGAATCTGAGAAGTTCTCAGTAGCAGCATGGAGGCTGGATATGTGCTCGGTTGAAAGCACTTGAACTCAGAGTTGGCGAAATTTGGTTGTACTACTCGTATATTATGTACATGTCTGCTAAACCCTTCGTGGATGCCATTCATGTTATGTTATGGTTAAATATTTCGACCGTTAAAATAGTACCTATCCATAACTTTAGATCTTCAATCATTTTATCCGACCTTTCTCGTACATAAGTCATAAGTCATTTATTTCTAAACAAAGTCATAGTTGGCAATAAGTAATAAAATAGAAGCTACGTAAACCAGAATAGGTTCATTCTGTACCGTGTAGAGTGAGTACAAACCGACAAGTGCACCGCTTCTCACGATATCTTTACTAATATTATAAAGCAGAAGAGTTTGTTTGTTTGTTTGGTTGAACGCGGTAATCTCAGGAACTACGGGCTCGAATTGTTTTTTAGGTAGTCCATTTATCGAGGAAGGCTATAGGCTATATAACATCACGCTATGACCAATAGGAGCGGAGCAGGAATGAAAAATGTTACAAAATTGGGGGTAATCAACCGACTTCCAAAAAGAGGAGGTTATCAATTCGTCTGTATTTTTTTTTTTTTTTTTTTTTTTTTTTTTTTTTTTTGTGTTTGTTACCTCAGAACTTTCGACTGGGTGAACCGATTTTGATAATTCTTTTTTTGTTTGAAAGCTGGTGCTTGTCGATTGGTCCCATTTTAATTTGTTGAAGATCTGATGCTGATCTTCCGAGATATACAAAGGAACTCTTCAAAAATAGACGGCAAATCTGCAGTAATTGCTGCAATCGCTTGTAGGTTCATTGTTCATACTACATCATGACGTAACATCACGCCTGTATGCTCTGAGGGGGTACCTAGATGTGTACAATACTCCCAGATTTCGACAATGTTTGTTGCCTCTGAACTTTCGACTGGGTAAACCGATTTTGATGATTCTTTTTTTATTTGAAAGCTGGTGCTCTCCGTGTGGTTCCATTTCAATTTGATTAAGATCTGACGCTGATCTTCGGAGATATAAATGGAACTCTTCAAAAATACACGGCAAAGCTGCAGTAATTGCTGCAATCGCTTGGTTGTTTATTGTTTATGTAACATAGTGACGTAACATCACGCCTGTATGCTCTGAGGGAGTACGCAGAAGTGTACAATACACCCAGATTTCGACAGTTAGATATATTATGTTAAGTTCCATTTAATGGGATCCTGGAGCAATAGAGGGAATTCCTTAAACTTTATAGGCACACCAGAAGCGGTTTGGGTAGTTTTAGGAAGAGTACGTTCTTGGAGTGATCCCATTTCAATTTGGTAAAGATCTGATGAAGAACTTCGGAAGATAGGCGACGGGAACTCCTCAATAAATGATAGCAAATGTACTGGGATCGTTGAAACATGTGAACCACTAAAAAATGAAAAATAAAAACTTTTTTACAAAAAATAAAACCGACTTCAGAGAAAAAACAAAAAAGTGAAAAATAACTTTAGCTTCAGAAGTCGGTGACAAAAAAACTAAATCGATCAAACAAAGGTCACCGACTTCTGAAGCTAAAGTTATTTTTCACTTTTTTGTTTTTTCTCTGAAGTCGGTTTTATTTTTTGTAAAAAAGTTTTTTTTTATTTCCTTTATGAGCTTTTTCTCTCTTATGTGACGCAGACGAAGTTGCGTGGGCCAGCTAGTAAAGTAATATTTTCTGTTAGTGTTACATACTTTACCAATTTAATGGTTCGTTATACTCTGGTAGTTATTGTAAATTCTTCGAAAAAACACTTTCAAATATATTTAAACAAACAATCGAAAGCTATAGGTGCATTTAAGTACATACTTAGTAATAATAAACGGCTTTCTGAAGTGTGAACTCACTGGTGCGAGCTCTCCACGGAAATACTAAAGCTGTGGTGAGGTAGTGCATCCTTCCTAACCCATTCGTTGCACCTGCTGAAAACCTACTCCCACCTTTAGCTGGACATGAGTTGACCTGGAAGTCTTTAATAGACTCTGGACCCAGGCCGCTTCAAGGAAAGCATGCTCAGATGGAGATTGTGTGTAAATATGGTGCTGTTAAACAGTAAACGATGAGGCGCTTAATGTCCCGCGTGTCTTGTTATCTGTTCACTACAAGAACTGAGGACGCTACCAAAAGAGCCTAACTGTGACTCGTAGGCGAACACAATTTAGATTACGATCGACACGTTTGGAAGAAGAGTAGCAATAATCAAGTTTAGTTATTGTGTGTTGGCACTCCATGTAACAATGTGGTTTTGGACCTACTGTTGAGACAGTGGGCTCTATAGAAAATTATGCAGTTTGCTTGAAAGAACAATTCCTTGAAAAACTTTCGAGGTTAGTTCATGACTACCTATACACTTTATGAATGGTTCGAACAAACCCTAACATTTAATTACAATTCATGCAATCTCAAATGAATTGCCAACACAAAAAAAAATTACAACGATCACCAAATCCTTTGCTAATATATCAAATAACTCATCCCACACTTCAATTCCACGTGAGTATTTATTGCACAAATTATAACATTTCGCACAATATTGCTCCACAATAGCCCGTGCGGCCGTGCTCACGGAAGCATCTATCCTTCGGCGGAACTTTAATTCCGGATCAGTGGGGATTAAGATCCGTTTGCGGTCAAGCGTGGCCTAATGCCGGTCGGTATTAGGGGGTATTGCCGCGCGAGCATTGTGTCCTAACACCGGACAATGTTTGTGGGTGTCGGCACAAATCTAAAGATAAATTGTGAAGGTGTTCGATGAGTTAGGACGGATTTTTTGTGTGATGTTAAGGCGAATGTTAGAGTTTTGTTTTATTTACTCAATCTTGCTTTACTTTTGTCACTCTAGGAAGCTTTTTGACTCCACTTCAACCCGCTTGTTTGTGCTGTCACCAAGCGACGTCATTAGTTGACATATTTTTGGGTACTGACTACTTAAGTACATATCAGATGGTGCCTATATGTTTATTTTACAATAACCTCTAAAAGACACAAAGTTAAAGAACAAACTACTTAACGCAGCGCACTAATTTGGCGAGTAGCCCGCCACACTTACTTAAATTAAACAAAATGACAAACAGCGCTCTCATCATAGCTGCCCCTTAACAGAAGAACTGGTATTATTTAACACTAAACCGCCGACAAAGCGTCTCAGACCGGAACCTTGTATTGTACAACAGATACATTATGTGGAGTGACGATGTTTCATTGCACTGCTTCACAATATTCAGTAGTTCCGATCTATTTAGTGTTGGTCTGTTTCTGTACAATAGGAACGTACGTATTTTAGAAAAAGGAATGTTGCCAAAAGACTCTCTGGTTCCATGAATTGCTTTGAGTTTCAATATCAGATACCGTAATATGTTACAATCAGACGGAAAGCAAAGGCTTGTCAGATGACGATATTTACTAGCAAACGAACTTGCTAAGATGTTTTTAGGTACCGAACTAAATAATAATGATTATTATAAAAGCTTAAGTAAACAAAGAAAGTCTTCGGAGCGGAACCTTACATTGTGCAACATTCACAATACTGCGCAGGATATAGGAAGAGTCAAAGGAACGACAAAGACTCACGGAACAGATGTGTCGCGTCTGGTCCTTTGATACGCAGCGATAACTAGATAGAGATGCTGTGGAGCGGACATATTGTTTGAAGGAGCGAGTATTTGAAGCATGTCTTCTTGGTTTTTTGAGAAAACATACCTTATAAACCTATTGATAGGCCATAGGCAAGTTGCACATAACCAGATATAGTTATTCAAGCGCCTTCTTTCTACATACGTATAATATTCATAAATAGCATCACATCTTTTTCATTCGGCGGGTTAGGGAAAGATGCACCATACCGGGAATATACTTGTCCCATAAAGGGGTGTCCGAGCATATGATAATATTGCCAGCAACCAGCCAGGCGCATATCCAGCCACCGCGCGTGCTGTTCATATCTCGCTGAGCAATCTATTTCTTTGAGAAATATGGAATACCTTCACGGCATGCTAGACTCCGGACCCAGGCCAGGCTTTATACGTATCGGAACCTATAAGTATTAGGAAATATTATTAAGTTTCATTCTGTTTGAAGTTAGTTTACATCCTCATAAACCTAAATTTTGTATCAGTACTACAAAATTAACCCTTTACCAACCAAGAAATTTATATCTCCTGCCCGATTACAAACAGTCATTAAAAGTAACAGATCATAACTACTAGTAAATATTAGCTAAACGTTTCGGCGCGACAGCCGCCGGCAGCGCCGCATATGTCCGCACGACTGCCGACGTCGCCGAGGATCAATATGATATTAGATTTTGTTTGCATTTGTCTCATGAGATGGGTTTAGTAAGTATAGGTACGAGAATGTAACGGGGGATGATTTTACATGATCTAAAGTGCCTGTGTTTTAAGAAGTTTTATCAGACAAAGGTTGTTATAGCTTTTATTAAAAGTGTAAATTATGCTTATGAGCTCCCTATTTTGCCTTGAAAAATAGTAATAGAAGATCTTCAGTGACAGACACAAAATGTAAATGTTTCGAGCTGCTCTCACACACATGACACGATGATGACGTATAAGGACATTCATCTACATTCTTTCTTTGTTATTATTCGTCGAGTTCGTTATTGAGTTGTAAGTCGAGCTAAACGATAACTTAAAAATACTTGCACTGACTGGACAGGTCCGCTCTGTGTGAGGTTATCTTCAAAAGATCATCTCAGACACTAAGCTGCATAGTTCTCATGTGAGTTGAGCAAGATTGTCTGGAATTTAAATTTATTTTACTATGTCCTCTGAGTTTGTTACGACTGTTTCTTCTCAGAGTAGTAAGGTACGTCTAGTTTAAAAAGAAAATGACGTGCAAAAGTGTTTGTACCTATTAAAAAATAAACATCATTTATCATTCTACAAAATCATCATCGGTCAAGACTTTTCCCAATCGTTGGGGTCGGCTTCCAGTCTAACTGGATGCAGCTGAATACCAGTATTTTACATGGAGCGACTGCCTATCTGATCTCCACAACCCAGGTGATACTGGGTAATACCGATACGATACCACTTGGTAAGACTGGTGTCAGACTTTTTGAACCACTGACTACCTGTAACGACTGCCAAAGATGGACAAATGACAGCCGGGACCAACAGCTTCTCGTGCTTTCCGAGACAATTCGCAAGCACGGCTTAACCTAAACATCGGCCCGAGCGGCTGTTTTTATTTAGCAACGAGCCACCACAAAATAAAAGTGAAATTAAAATTTCATAATAATATCTGAACACAGCAATAACACACTTAATGAAAATGAGTTAAACTCTCACGGACAGTTAACGAGAAGTGAAAGTAATTTGCCGACACACGCCGCCGCCGCCGCCGCCGCCCCTGATAGTCAATCAATCGGAAAATATATTGTTTGTAACCAGGAAACACCAAATTAAGAGGGAACCACTTGTTTTGTGAAATGTTAGCAGGTTATTTATATATTGCAATATTCTTATAGCTTTTGTATTTTTAGATATTACAGCTTTTTTGACAATGTTGAAATACGTATGAACTGCAATGTGAATATCGTCTATTTTACTATGTTACATCTATTGATTCTAGCCGATACTAGTCCGGAATATAATTCAACATTTACCTTAAATTACAAGAGCACAAAAACTTGCAATTAATGAGATATTATTATCTATCTGCCTCATTGCATTCTAGGCATGAAATATAAGGTTTTTTATTTTTATTTTATTTATACGTGCCAACCTAATTGCATTTCTCGTTTGATTAAGAAAGTTTGATTATGCTGACGTGGAAGTGAACTGACCATATCTGTTGAAGGATCCACGGTCGATGGAGGCACTTCCCTACTAGCCCACGAGGCCCAGGACAGGTGGAGGAACAATCTGGATGACCATGTCCCGCAGTGGACCACGATGGACTTTGTTGGGTTGAGTTGAATCTGACCCGTGGACCATATCATCTATAATCAGCGTATGTCGTTCCCACTGCTGGGAAATTAGTCTCCTCTCTATGAGAAGAAATGGGCTATAATCTGGCACGCGGGCCCAGTGTGCGTTGGTAGATGTCATAATATGTTTTAAAATTTTTGGTTCTAGGACATGCCGGTTTCCTCACGATGTTTTCCTCTACCGTTCGCGCGTTCGGAGAGCAGAGGTAATGAAATATTATTAAGACAAAGTAATGCGCCTGTCTGGGTACGAGTCCACGACTGATGCTCGTAAGCCGTGAACTAGACTACTTCAACTAGAAACCTTCTTCAATCTAAAACGCGCCAACAGATAGCTATCATCTAACTAACGACATGTAAACAGGATGCAGTCAGTTCAACAGAAGCACCTTCAGCGAGGACGAGAACAAGTGCTACTCGTCAATTGACGGCATTTGATGCAGCCGCCCGCATCGCACACGCACATGCGCACACGGGAAGGTATAATTTATGTGTATAGGGACCAAGTAGTTGTGAAAATTGTGTGAGTGCTGCAGTGTGATTCTGTAAGAACTCATTCCTAACTTCGAAACTGAATCCGCCGTGAGTTTCTTGATTGGCATTCTAAAAACTCGGTTGATAATTCGAATTTACACTAGCGCCACCCTTGCGAGCGTGTCAGTGAGTTGGACTAAATCAAACGTGATATTTTGACAGATAAAGTATGAGATGACATAATAAGTGGCATTCTGTAAGGTAATTCCGCCGTCACTTCGACGCTCACCTCGAACACGAATTCGATTCCAAGTGTCAAATAAAAAGCATCTATTTTACAAGTGAAATTATAAGAAATCCTCTAAAAACAGTGTTAAAATAATATGTTTATGTCACAGTGTTAATAATTAGTACACTAACTATATAATTTGTGGTTAAAAACGTCTTTTAGACGAGGCTCATGCTTTGGATAAACTAGAAAAACGTTGACAATCTAACCAAATTAGAAGTTTATCTATATTGCGTATAAAAATTGTCAAAGGAACTAATTGACCAACTAGAGTATGAGTTACTGCCTCTGATAAAACACACAAAACGTCGAGGCAAAAGGACTTTCAACTCGTGTAAAAGTAAGTGCTTTATTTTTAATACATAAGTAGGTCTCAAGTAACTTTATAAGTATTTACACAATTAGCTGATAGATTTGTAACCAAGCTCACCAACACAATTTACCATTTATAACATGAAAACACTCCACAATAAGGAGTATTCCCATTTAAGGTTGTTTCCCTGCTAGCTATGTTTTCATGTTAGTCTAAGGACCCAATGATATTATATATTATATAGTAATAACCATAGTGGTCCCTGCTTTTTTCTTTACTAAATCTAGATTACTTAAGTTTTTTTGGATTTATTGTTTCACAGATATTATCACCTTGTCATTTTTGGCTAATGGTAACTACCATCAGAAATATATATCAGAAAATAATAAATGAAAATTAAGGACATATTTATCACAACCATCAGCATCTCATTGTTTATATGAAGTAATGGAAGCTCTTAATAATAATCCGGCAAAGGTAAAAAAATATAGGTATAAGATTCCCTGAACATAGGAAAGAAAGACAAAAATGTTAAAAGACATTATTATAATTAAACTTCATTAATTTTACATTTTTGTGATAGTTAATAATGTTAGTGCTTACAAATTGCAGGTTCTACAAAAAGTTCGGCTTTCCAGCAGCGCTTGAATGTGTTGATGGCACTCTGGCGGCATTGAAAAACTAATTGAGAATGAAAAGTGTTTCTACTGCCACAAAGGTTACCATGCAAGAAATGTGCAATTGGTAAAGTGAATTTCAATGTTGTAATATATTACTAATAAGAACCATGCTATAAAATTAGTCTACTTAATATTTATTTTTAATTTTTTTCAGATAACAGATGTGGATTCTAAATATTTTAAATGTGGATCCAACATAGTGGAACTACTCATGATAGCTTAATTTTTAACTATGGTGATATAAAAGCTCACTTAGAGCCGTTAACAATGCTGGTAAAGAAGTTATTTTGCTTGGTTAGTTAATCCCTCTCTATCCCTACTACAAAATATAAGCCTAATTAGGGAAGTATTTATAAAAACTACATAGTTATTAATTTGAAACTAACTAGTTTTTTTTCAGGTGATTCAGGATAATGCTCAGCGCTCCAACCTTATGACACCAATAAGTGGTGCTGAAGATAATTCCCCTGAAGCTTTCTACAATAACCGTCATTTAACTGCTTGCAATTCAGTAGAGCACAATTATTGGTCTCATAAAAGGACGATTTAGGAGCTTGTTACCTAGTACACAAGAGTGCTCAATTATCATCCAGACTAATATAGTTATTGCATGTTGTATTTTCTACAACATGTGCAATCATGCAGGAATGCCCGCAGTGACAATTTCAGAAGAAGAGAGACTAGAAGAGATAGTTTCAAAAAAGTGACATGTTAAACTGTTTGTTTAAACCTACTTACAAAACAAACATCATTTATCAAACCAAATCAAATTAATCACCAATGGACAAAATAGTAAAAAAAACAATAAAACCGCTATATTACCCGTTTAATAGTTTTTTATTTATTATAATTAATTTGAATAACTACATCCTATGTCTATTGTTTCTATTGTTGGCCTGTGCCAATGCTTGCAGCCCTTTCCCACGGCAGCCATAGCTTCAACTAAAATCCTGTCTCTGCACTCCTTTCATCCATGGCTCTTCCTCTTTCCACACTCCTCTCCAGAAAGGACTGCAGGATTTGTGCATCTAGTTGTTGTATCTCCAGCTGCTGTTCTTCCACCCTCAGGAATATCTCAGTAGTGGTGGGGAATTCCGCTTGCCGTTGTGATGGTGGAGGGGCAGCAACTGAAGATGTGTGACGTGATGCTGAAAAAAGAACACCAATTACATACATACATACATTAAATGTGTGAATAACAAAATTAAATAGCAGTTTTTCATTGTCATTTGTTTGAACAATAAAGTTTTGATAGTTATTTTGTACTCACACACGGAACCAACAATCAAACTATATTAAATAAACTCCATTTTCTTATTATTATTAGTACTTAATTGATTGAGTAAAATTAACAATAAGATAAAATTTATGAAATCAAGGAACACACTTTAAACCAAGATTTGTTGATGATCGTGGTTTGCTTTGAAGAATGTTAAGTGGTTTACTTTGAGAAATGTTATGTCACTTGTGGTTCTAACTAACATTGTAGTAAAAAAAGCGATGCTAACCTTGGTCCACTTTTGGTAACTTTTAATTATTAGGCGCACGGCTAGTTCGTCCCATTGGCGTCGACTTCGCTACCTGGCATTTTGTGTTCTCAAGAAACCCGTCGCCATGCCAGAGTTTCTTTCCATAAACTGTACCAGAGTTTCAACTTGAGCCGATGGATGAGAGGAACGTGTCTCATTTATACTGAAACATTATTGTTGTATTAGAAAACAAAATACTATTTTGATTAATATCGATTTTAAACTTCACAACCACAAATATAGGTAAACTTACTTTATGATTATTTTACAATTATTTTCGGCACGGAACGATCAAAACAAACAAACAACAATGCAACGACCACAGATTAGATGATATTAGTAACTAATGCAACGATTTTTACGTCTGAATGCTATGAATGCAACCCAATGTCAAAATATTGCCTGTCTGACAGTGACATATTATTTTTTTTCGTTCGGGATGTGTAAATATTCATGAATGGAATTTAGAGTTTTCTGTTTTTTTACTTTTTAGCTGCCTCAAGTTCCATAAACCAAGAAATTTTAATGGCGACACCATATTAGCCAAAATTGTGTGCTAAAAACTCAACAATTTTGTCAAAAAACTAAAATCGATAAAACTAGATTAACATTTTGTTGAGTGTGGAAGTCACTAGTGCCATCATACTCGATCCGGAGGTCACTTCACTTCGCAAGCGGCTAGGTGACGCTTACAGAATGCAAAATCAAGGTCATTTTGAACCTAATGCGAAGTGAGAGTGAATAGCGAGGTGAGATGCGAGTTGATGTTCGAATCTTACAGAATCGACCGGCAGGGAGGTCTAGTTGTGGATTGGATTTGTTTCCAGAAAATATCGATTAAATTTCCTCTTTCTCATGGTTGTTAGTAAGAACGAAATAATACTGATAAGTAAGTTGTACTGACACAATTGGATAAAAGAAATCTTGGCAAGTTTCTGGCTGACCGTTACTAAATTATATATTTTTAGAGATAAGTACGTGATTGTTCGCGTTTGTTGTAATCGCTTTAATAATTAAGTACATTTCACACATCAATTTGAACGGTGATCCGTGTATGCACGTTAGTTGCTAGAACAATGCGCGAACCTACTGCGCACTGAATCAATTGAATGTTTGCTCAACGAGCTCTTCTAAGTGGTGGAGTGCAGTCATTGTGAGCACTTGATTGGGGACTGATGGAGACTGCGACTAACTTACAACATAAAGGGTAATAATATAGGAATTGAAAATCAATAAACGCTGTATTTAGCTTTATGAAAAAGTTTGGAAATAATTAACAAATGAGAAGAATATTTGCAAGAATAAGATATCATATTAGCGTAGTAACGAAACACTTTTATATTTCTTTTTGCACTAAAACATCATTTGTAAGTTTTACGCAATACAACGCAGGTCTACGCGACGCTACGCCGTGCTGCGATTTGCTACGTAATGCTACGCCGTGCTACGTGATGCTACGCGATAACAATCGACGCCACGCTGTCCTACGCGACGCTACGCCATTCATCTACACACGAGCCTATTTCAACATCTACTTTTCTAATATCAACTTTACCCTAACCAGACACATTTAAACAACTCATTAATTTATTCGACACAAACAAACTAAAGCGAAGTCAATAAAGATAAACATCTACCTCTCACCGACCTGCCCGTCCGGGGCGCGTCCGACACGTGTCCGGCACGCGTCCGGCACCCGTACGGCGCGGCGACGACACTGATCAGCTCATTATTGCCGAAACTAATTTAATACGGACATTACCGACCGGATGGAGTGATGAGTTGTGTTCAGATATTGTTGTACTTGAGTGTGTTGTGTTGTATGTTGTGATTATGAATGTAATGATTGATCGAGTGCTATTGAGACTTAATAGAAACTGTGTGTCCAATATAGTTAGTCCTGACGTGGTTACTGTAATATTCAAGTTAGAACTCTATATATCCACTTGACAAGTGATTATTGTTATTGAAAATGTTGCCTTACGGTTTCCTGAATATGCGTAGTGCTGGTGAGAATTGTTTTATTTTTAGTTTTTTCTTTTTCATTGAATAACTGAATAGCGTGGTTATGCCGCCAGTCTCTTGGGGACGATTTTTAATTAAGTTTAAGTTTAGTTTATTTTAATTGATAGGTAATTGTTCTGGTCAGATAGTCAGTTAGATTTTCTTCCATTGAAATGTTACTGGTCAGAACACTTTAGTCCTCAGAATAGAATGAATGCACTTTGCAAACATAAAAAATAACCATTTTATTTAAAAAAAAAACAGCCACTAGTATCACAATTATATAATTAAATAAATATCGCTGGACATTAACACACAGCGCCACCTAGTACCACACTAAGCAAAGCTTGTATCGTGGACACTAGATAGTTGATATACTACATGTATATCCTTTTTTGTTTGTAAATACATACTTATTATACATATAAACAGCCATGACTCGGAAACACACACACACACACACACACACATTATGAAGTCGAGACCACCGATAAATAAATAATACAGATGTATGACCTAAACTCTGCAATGTTCAGTCAGTTTATCATCGCTTAGTTTATTATTCCTCAATCGTATAGTTATTGCCCTCAATTAAAACTCAAATAATGACTTAGTATCAATCCCGACATAGCGCCCGGGGGTAGGCAGCACCCCAGCCTCGTGCCAACAGCCGCGACGTCAATATTTACACGCAGTAATCGGTTTGGGAGTTCGGGAATCGAACCCGGGACGGCAGGTCTCTGGAGTAATAGCGAGATATGATGGAAGCGTCCCTTGTTCATAGACGTAGTGGTTGAGGGCTGTGAGGTCAAGGAGTTATTGAAGACAAGTTTTACAATTCGTGTTGCAATCTCATAACACTTATACCAATATGAAGATAACCGTACAATAGTTTCTAGCTCCCTAACTCACTCAAACAAATAATAAGCTCCTGCGCGGAAATACAACTGGGCTCATACCAGCCACGGATAAACTAAAATACAATTTCCTAGAATACTTACTGAAAACTCCATCCATATTTGCTGTATAAGTAACGTGCAATACATAGCTACACTTATGTACTCCATACATACCGCTTATATACTCGCACATAACGGCTACATAAAGAGCAAACTTGTTTCAAAATCGATGTGTACGAAGGCTTTAGCGGAACGCGAAAGGGCGGTCGCGACTAAATTATTCACTAACCAAGCAACACTGAGCACCTATACCTTTCCCTCTCTAACCTACAAGAAGTACATATCACTGTCTCGCTTTCACTTTGTATAGTAGGTATTGCGCTTTCGGCCGCCACCTACAGTGGTCTCTGTCTGTCTCGCGGCTGGTTGCTATGTGCGTCTCGATCGCTCTCATTAGGTTAGTCTCGCGGATGTGTTTGCTCGACGCTTGGCAGTCGCACTTTGTATGGCGCGGTACAGAGTAGCCGACAAGGTCAGAGATAGCGGAGTCATTCAATTAGGATGTAACAAAAGAATTTCTGAATGACAATTTGTATGAAATGGTTTAAGTTTGCTTGTCCGAATTCTTTTTATACTTCCAAGTTGATGGTACGGTAGGCGCAGTGGCTGAGCTATTGATTGCTGCGTGTCGCGGGTCGATCCCTGCTTGGAAAAAATATCTATATGTTCTACAGATTGTTTGGCGCTGAAAGCTGAAATACAGAAATACAGGCTCTGCCTAGTTCGACTACGGATGACTACACCACTTATAGGTACTGACCTAAATTAACTTGGTAAAACATTTTGTAAGCTATGTATAAAGTTTCTTTTAATAAACATTATCATTAAATAAATATAAATAAATGCACCCACAAAACAGGAGTAATTCCAAGTGGGCAGCATTTTTTTATATAAATGCATTCAGTGCTTTCATTTAAAACTCATGATTGCTATTTTTCTAAAGAAAAAGTAATAGTTCTAACCAAGTTTTAAATTACCCAAGCTTGCTTTGTATGTGTACCCTATATGATAACTTGCATGCTGAATGAAGTTGTTTGGTAATGGTATGGTTTGCATGGTTGTTGAGTTCATTGAAAGTTGGACACACCACCGTGCTTGAATGTGGTACATTGTTCACACACTTGTGTTCTATAGGATTTCATTTCTTGGGTTAACTGCTAGTCTCCGCCGAGCCGGGTCATCATAGCCAGAGACAGTCATGAGCAGTATATTTCAATCAAAGCTTGAAAGGCGTAACAATAGAGTAGACGACAAAAATCGAAATTGTCCGTCAGGTAGATTATTGAAAAATATTTGACCCGTACTTTTTCTTTTGATACGTAAATCAAAATTGACGAAGATACGACGCTTTTATAATTCGCAATACGTCACGCCTGGGTATAATTTTTAGCTAGTTCTGAAGTCATGAGCCCCCACTAACGAATTTTGATGCGTTTTATCTTAGTCGCACCTCACAAAGGGAAAGTTGCCGGCAGCATTTTATCAGTTTAGGCTTACTTACAGTACCAAGTCTCTATGTACTGGTACTTTTAAGCAATATGGCCAAACACATTCAAACCTATGAGACAGTAGAAGAACGGCACATAAGAGAAGTCACCCGTAGACTGGACTTGAAGAATAAAAATGTAACAAGTCATAACTTTGGAATTGTTAAACACAGTCCACGATACCAGTCCGTAAAATTATTCAACAGGTTACCCTTGGACATAAAAAGTTCTGTCTACAGTAGCACCTTCAAAATAAAACTAAAGGAATTCCTGTTGAATAAGTGTCTATATTCGGTACAAGAGCTGTAATTTTATTGAATTGTAATTTATTATTAAAAAAAAACCATGTTTAATTTCAATGGAATCTTGATTTATTGATCTATCTTTAAATGTAATATTAGTATAATTAATTATCTAAATTAATCTATCAATTTATTATCTTATTAATTATTCTATTGTTGTTATTTTGAATGTTATTATTGCTTTATTTACATGTCGACATATAGATGAATTGTAAACTAATTATTTTTAAATTGCTGAGTTGTTGTTTGAATTTAGGGAAATCAAATTTAATTTATTTTATTTGTTTAATTGTCCCTAATTGTCTTACTGTACTTGTGTTATTTTTGTGTTTAAATTCAGATACAATTATTTGTTAATGAATAAATGACTAATGACTAGTCAATATTCATTGATTTACAAAAACAAAAAATACGTGTCCATTATTTTTCAATAATCTAACTGACGGACTAGTAATTTTTTGATACTGTCGTTATGCCTATTGATAACACAATCGACGCCGGGCTCAAGTGGCGGTTACACGCTACGAGCGTAGCGCTACGACATTGCTACATTGGTTACACGTTACGAGCGTAGTGCTACGACAGTGCTACATTGGTTACACGCTACGAGCGTAGCGCTACGACATTGCTACATTGGTTACACGTTACGAGCGTAGTGCTACGACAGTGCTACATTGGTTACACGCTACGAGCGTAGCGCTACGACAGTGCTACATAGGCTACGCTGCTACGAATCTATTTAGTAGAACACGGGTCGTTTTGTACTGCGTAGGTATAATATAGTTTTCATACGAGTTCTGATATTACTTACAAGTTCTAGTTTATGTCACACGGAGGTACAAAATGTGTTAAGACTTCGAAGAAAAGAAGAAGAAACCGAATGATCTAATTAGAAATTACGAGTCGCCAAATTAGCGCCTAACCACTAACATATATAGTTACAGTCATTTGGCGTTACACTATAGGTATGTATAAGTTAAATATTTAAACACAAAAAAAAACTGCTAGTTCTTAACCAGATGATAAATACAATAACCATCCAAACTTAAATGGGAAAATGGGAGCCAAGTTCAAAATTAATAATAAGCGTTGCTGTTGACATGGCCGACAAAAGAATTGATATCAAAGTTAAGTGATGTTTGTAATGTGATTGCAGCTCAATATTTGACTTGTCTAATTTTTATGCCGCCCATAATACATATGAACCCGTGCCTTAGTTACACGCACGGTGTTTTACATGCCGTCTCCAAATATCTCTTCGGTGGTCGGATCGTGCTGGTTTGGTTTCTTCACAAAGTTTTCTTTCACCGGAGCAAGACATGATTATACAATACACAGATGAATCAGAAGTTTTGGGTAAGAAATTAAGCCCGTCATGTATTTCTTTCGTAACCATATCACTTATAGATTTTGAGTTATTAAGGGGTCAAAAGTTGAAGTCGTCCAAATGGTTTGTGTAATATTAGAGTCTATGTAGATATCATTATTGTCGTATTAATATTACTTTCCTTCCTTCAAAATCCCGCTAAATAATTCAAAACGATTTCTCTTCTTCCAACCATTATTTTCCTAAACATCAATCAGAATAATTACACAAATATGTTCACCCCAGTCCCTGCTGAGGGTGAGACAGAGCGAGCTTTGCTAGGTATAGTACTTATACTTCAGTGCCCAATATAAAAATTGTCCGATGTCAAAGCGAGTGGCTGGTAACGAGGACCTTCGAGTGTGCTCGCTCCCCTCGGGCTCGAGTCGTGAACATATGAATAAACAGCGCTTTTGTACGTAAAATAATTCATATACAGAGGTATGACTGTCTTTGATTGCTGCGCGACTTCATAGGAACTCAATCAAAGTTATGAAACGAGATTTTCACTTGATTTCTGATTACTTAGTTCAACAACAAACCGATGCAGTTGCAAATTGACTAGAGTAATGGAAATGACCTGGCTTCTATATGTACTGTTAACGTCATAACCTGGATAAAACCAGTTTTGTGTGAAGGTTTACTTTTTGGCTCATAGATGGCGTTAACCGGTTTAAATGCAAGCTATCGTTTGCTTCACTCGCGAGGTATAAGTAGTTTTGATACCAAAAAATATATTGTCTTCGTTCCAAGTACGTGGTGTGTTTTATTTGTGTTAACCCTACCCGGCCCAGCCGTGAACATGTACTCACTGCAGCTTCTCGTTATTTTTGACCTGATTGATGCCTTTACAATTAGGTACCTTTTCCAGTTAAGACCTTTACTGAAAAATTGGTCAGAGTATCAAATTATTGCAAAAATTCAGCATGCAAGAATTATTATATAAAAACTGAGCTAAACATTAAAGTTAAGAGAGCAAGAGTTACAAGTTCAACTAAAATAGTACATTTTGATACAAGTGGAGATAGTTTTGTTATTGTAGTTCAAGGCGGTATTAACACACGAGCCGTAGGCGAGGGTGTTTTTGAGCCGAGAACTCCAATATAAAAGTAAATATAAGTTTTAAATAATCATGTTGTTCTACAATATTGAATTTATAAACGCAATTTGAATATTCAAAAAATGTTAACAAAGAAAGACGTAGATCGCTTTTCCGAAATGAAAAAAAACACTCACCTTTAAATCTTTTTTAAAATTAAATATCGCTGGAAAATCGCACGTGTGCGTAATACACTGCATTTTGAACCTCATAGTAGAGCGAAAAGAACCAGTTTTCGAGAAAGTGTATTGAAAAAAAATAAGTGCTACCTACGTATTTGATAGTGTCCGAATGTACACAGCTGCGCCCAGTACCCACGCAATTTGTCCGTATCAGGTTCCCTGAACAGATTCTAAAGATCAGTAAGTATTCAGGTCAGTAAATATTTTTACAAGAAATCGCACGGTAAAAACAACCTTCTGAATAAAAGCACAGGTGAATACATGCTGCTGCAATAAAGAAAAGCGAGTATTTATGAAGCTCGCGCTCAATCCGTTGAGGTCCCAGTATCGATGCAGGTGTAACACTTGCCTGTGTATGCAAATATGAATCGATCACTCTCCGCGAGTCGAGAGCAATCCTCACACATATGTGTGTGTTGTTGTGTCCACTAGTGTACTCGGCAAACACGTGGGTGAACCATACATGTACTATTAAATGGAGAGAGCTTGACGGAAGAGTTTACGATAGGTACTGGGAAGGTTTAAAAGGTGAGAAATAGGTAGGTAGGTAGGTAGTAGTAGGTAGGTAGTAGTAGGTAGGTAGTAGTAGGTAGGCAGTAGTAGGTAGGTAGGTAGTAGTAGGTAGGCAGTAGTAGGTAGGCAGTAGTAGGTAGGTAGTAGTAGGTAGGTAAGTAGTAGTAGGTAGGTAGGTAGGTAGTAGTAGGTAGGTAGTAGTATCTGACAGGACAACGCCTGTCGGGTCGGCTAGTTTTTTAATAAAAACATAAATTTGCACCTGATAGTATTTATCACCGGCAAGAGTTTCTCACAATTAGAAAGACTTGTGACTTTTACACAAAGTTTAAAAATCAATCTCGTCCAGATCCAGCCGTATAGGTTCTTCGTTCAGAACCTTTACGATACAAAATGTCTTTAATTTAACTATGAGTCTAGTGACAGATAGGTGACGCGGTTAGGAATATCAAGCTTAATAAATTAGTCTATAGAAACACAGATAGCATAGTGGCATATTAACTGATGGTAATTTAGAAAACGGGCCTGTATAGAATATGTCTGCAATTAGTTCTCCATTTTCATGCTAGACAATGCAAATAATGCGTTGTCTGCACGAGCGCCCTCGACAGAAACCGTGTTTATACTAAGTCTCGTTTATATTATAATAATAATCAGGCGCAGCAGCCGGCGCCTACCCGTCGCGCGTCGTTTGCATGTCAAAGCGAAGTAAAGTCAACCGCCGCGGTGTTCCTGTCATGTCCCTGTCATTTATAATGTAATGCATTATGTAACAGAGTGTTATGTAGCTCGTGAGGTAAGCGGAACTCGTTAGCAAGGTGACAGTGGTGCTAGTGTTAGTGTACGAAGTACCTATGGAGTGCGTGTGAAGGTATTTAGGTGGCATATGGTCACAGTGGTCAGGGTCTGTGGATATGTCACACATGATGTTGTAAGATTAGCAAAACTTAAACATGGGATCTTTAGCTCTTCTTAATTAACAACACGTCACTGTAGATTACCTTTATTACCCTATTTTCATATTTCACGCTCACCTCAATTTTTTGTGCTTTTATTTAAAGGTGTCATGTTTTGTGGTAAATACTCGTAATACATATTGAAGCCGATCAATCATACCAAGAGGAAATTATTCCTAAATAAAGGGTGTAAAAAACGTCTTCGAAGCCGAAAGGCACTCGTTGTCGCCGTCATTGCGATATTTGTTTGTTCTGAACAACCTCACCAATACCTGGGAACCTTCTAATTTCTTCTTAGTTTCGGAGATATTGGGGTTCAAAGTTACAACATTTTGACAAGTTTTTTTTAATACAAGTTTTTATTGTAAGAGATTTTTACTTTAAACAACTCCACGACCCCTGTACTATTCAATCCATCCATCAGCACAACACTTTGAGTTCTACCACAAAAACTGATTTTTCACCCCAAACAAGAAACAGCGATATTTTTTTACGTAAAGTTACTTAGTTTGATTTACAGGATCACAGGATGTTTGGTTGACGGCTTCGTGATGAGGTTGTTTACACCCTGTATAACCATTAGAGCGTGCGCAATTAATCGTATGTAGGTATTTACGCGCCCTGGATAGATACCTACGGAGTTGCAGACACCAGCTTGATATCAATAACTATCATATCCTATCTCAAAATATTTTCAAAAATCCTTGTGAACATCAAACCAGCTCTCGAGATAGGTGAGTAATTAAAAGAAAACCCCACACGTCCTCACAAAGGACTACTCTCTACTGAATAGGAGAAGGGTGACAACACCGTTTGACGGCGGTTCTCTTTCAATTTGCGCGGCACTCGTCACAGCAATAAAATAAAAATAATGGCTTCCTGTCCACAGAGGAGGATTCAATTAAGTAAATCCTTTAATAAGCAAATAAGCAGAAGTCGATGGCGGAGATCAAAGCCCTCTCGATGCCACTCCCGCCGACCCTCACGGCAACGTCAGACGGCACTGTAAGTGGGCTGCGACGGATGGGGCGCATGATCCTGTAAACTTGTACGGACTTTCTGTTTTTCAATTAAATCAAAATAAATATTGCTGGAGATTACACACAGCCCCATCTAGTGCCACACTAAGCAAGGCTTGTGTCGTGGTCACCAGACAGCTGATATACTACATATATAATGTAATGAATGTATGTATGTTATGTACGTTAATTATTTGTCTTCCTGTACGTAATTCCTCCATGTTACATAAATCATCCTTTACCCTGCCTCCTTTTTCCTGCTTGGTATGCGTGATGTACCTAAACTTTTTATTCTTAAATTATTTTACCTTTTTTCGTAACTGCTGAAAGACAGACCCTACGTAGTTAATCTGGCAGGACGTACTTACATCTGTTACACTCAACTTCGCTACAAGACCTGTATACAGTGCAGTACGATGCGTTATCGAATACGGACGTGTTGTCATAGTTGTACGTTCGGTGTGTGGCATTAGCAGCTGCCTGTTTTTTCGCAATGAGTTCGCAACAGCTTATTGCAAACGAACTGTTGGCATTCATACAGAATGCCATCGATAATATGGACGCGAGGTGAGCATCATGCAGATCTGCAAGTTGAGCTTCAAAGAAGAAGACATCAGCGCGGGCAAGAAGCTACTTTTGCAGTCGACTGGGAACTGGGAAGCTTGATCAAATGCCATCTCGGAGGAGAGATATTATGGTACGGGGAAAAGTGTCCAAGACATCATCGCCTTTCTGAAGGTGACCGACCCTGACGACGTGCCAACTTACGTAGCAAAGGAACTACATAAGTTACCGCCCGTCACTTTCGACCACGTAGACATCACCAGGCTGTTAAAGGACATTACATCGATGAAGTCAAGCCTGGCCGAGGTGCAGTGTAAGTTGGAGAAGTCTGAAAACACCATCCATGAACTACGTGCCGAGATAGTGTTGCTACGCAGTACGGTTTCGGAAAGTATAGGACACATGACGATGCCAACAAAAACTCGCGTCGTGGTGCGGACAATGCTTCGGACAGCAGTTTTGCGTCGGCGAAATTGGATTCGTCGTCGACTGCAAACAGCGAGGGCGATGCACCGTGCCCCTCCGCCTCCCGCCTCTCTGCTCCGGCAGAGAATACGACACGCGTAGCTACGTTGAGCCCTAAACCAGCTTACGCCGCAATTGCTGCCTCAAACAATTCAGCTACAATACAACCTTAGCCGCAGAAAGGGGGAAAGCAGAACCGTTGCTGTGAAACCCTGTCGAGGAATCCGGTACAGCGTTGTCCAGCAAAGCAGAAGTGTGATGAGGATGGCTTCACCATAGTTCAGAAGAAGAAGAAGAAGCCTACTTGTCGCAATCAATGCGGTACTGGACTGTCAGTACCAAATACGCTACTGCGTCCAGCAATACCAACGACGTTGCTTTATGTGTCTCGACTGCATCACTCCACGAAGGTTAAGGAGGTCGTAGAGTACATGAAGGTGAAGACCAGCTTGACCTTGAGGGTCCAGAAGTTAGAGTCGCGTCACAACACCAACTTCAAGTCGTTTGTGGTGCGAGTTCCGACACAAAATCTCGACAAGTTATTGAAGGAAGGGTTTTGGCTGAAAGGTGTTGTCTACCGACGTTTTCGCGGCAGGCTACAGCTACGTGACAACGTGCAGCGTAACACGACGCCACCACTTCGTGTGTTCATAAGTTATATTTTGTATGTATTAGTGTATTTTTATACTGTAATGTAATTTTATCTACCCAAATATCATAAACCCTCTCTAATGCGTTCAAAAACCATAGGCAATGACCAGCATTACCAACCTGCAGAAATAAACGGAACTGTAATGAACTCATAACGCAACTGAAAACAGTAGGTTATGAGTTTTAAATTTGGAACAGGTGTCAAATTCAAGTGAGTGTGCTATTCTAGTACCACCTACATTAAATCAGATATCGATAAAAAAACCCCCAATTCAGTATGATTTTAATTATAAATCGCACGACATTTTGATCTCGAGTGACAAAAGAATAGTGACTTTGTTCGTTTGCCTATGATTTAAAAAAAAATGACAGATATCCGAAACGCCGCCATTTCGAGCTGTCATTGTTCGTTAGCTTTTTATTTAGAGTAATCCAGTTACGAGTAGACAAATTTTCTGATAAGTTCTTTATTTCTGTCGAAAATGAGTGATAGTGACTCAGAAATTGACATGCTTACTCCGCCAGATATCGTAAATGCAGCGACGAATGCAACTAATAACCTGTTGGCACAAAAATCAAGGGTCAAGTAACAATGCAGGTCATTTCCCTATGGTTCCTGAACCCATCATAGAGCCCTTATGATATTTGGGTAGATAAAGTAGTGTATGCAACTATACATAATTAGGCATTATGCAGAGTCGCATAAACTACTATTGTGTATTTTATCTATGGGCCTTTAAGATGTCTGAAAATAAAATGATTGATTGAATGTTTTTTTATAAAATAAATATATCTTTAAGACTGACTGACTTATAAAATACAAGTGAGAAAAAAACAAAATTAATTATACCTCCTTATAACTCCACAGAACGCGAGTGTCCATTTCACAGTTGTCGTGTTACAGCGGTATGTTTGAGGGCGCGGTGTCGTGGTATCTCCATCGGATGTCTTGCTGACAGCCTGCCGCCCCCCCCCCCCACACCTCCCTCCCGTGCACCACTCACCTCGCCTCACACCCCTCGCGATTCCAGTAATCGAGATCTGATCGCGTCTTTAAAGCGATTTGCCGACGGATAGACGATGAACTTGCACGGTGGGGCATTATCTACTTACATAATGGGAGGTTATCTCTGTGCCTTTGTTATTTGCCCCTATCAAATACCAATGAAGATATATATCAGTAATTCATTGAGAGTATCTACCTTCCTGCACCATCACAGCAGCGTCTCTGCAGTAGGCAGACTTGTCTGTTTCCAGTAACACATGGTTTTCATAATTAAACTGAAAACGGGAAAAAATCTGATATTACGGCGTCGTTTTGCAACAGCGCCGATATATCGTTTTTTTTCGGATTTTTGTGTTTGCGCGCCATGATCACGGATAAACTGAAGTTGCAGCATTTGCAGCGGTAGCGGTAACGAGTGCAAAAAAAGAACAAGAAAGAAGGAAGACCGATTTGTCTGCTCCAACGCAACAGCGTCGAAATGGTATGGTAAATATCCCGTTTTCAGAGTTAATAATGATATAGTGACCATGTCATTTGAAAAACTTACATGGTTATTCATTTTTAAACTATGTTAAGTTTGTTCTTTACATACCTAGGCTTTATAACATTACGCTACAACCAATAGGAGCGGAGCATTTTTTAACCGACTTCTAAAAAAGGAGGAGGTTCTCAATTCGGATGTTTCTATTTTTTTCTTATGTTTGTTCGCGCATAACTTCGTCGCTTGCCAACCGATCTGAAAAATTATTTTTTTGTTGGAAAGGGTATACTTTCCAAATGGTCACACAGCCTCCAAGTCGGGATCTGATGATGAGATCTTGGCGAAATCGAGGCAACTCTTCAAATTTTATAGGATAACGTACAGCGATTTTGGTATTTTTTGCAACAAATGAGGCATTTGCGAATGATAAGAACCATTCTACCATCTGACTTCAGTGTACTCAGGCACAACACGTGTGAACCGGTTAGTGAGTAAAATAAAGAAGGTCATCGAAATGTATGAATCCGTCGCTTTTTAGTAGTCATTCAAATTTGGTCGGATAACCAGCCGTTGTTTACTTAATTTGGTTTTTTGTTTATATTTACTTAATGCGAAACATTCCAAGCTCAATATTTTCACCGTATATTTTTGACCAAAGGCACATGATTTTGGTTTACACCTACACATCTGAAATTTAGCCAGTTCAGTGTATTTTGCCGTCAAAGTTATGACACTATCGTTTTAACTTTTATAGCAAGATTATTCAAAAACGCATGCATGAAGCGTTTTGAAACTTTGTATGGTTATTATTAGCGTCAAGAAGGACCGAATACAGTTTTCAGCGAACTTATGCCTTGTCTCATTTAGGCGCTGCGATGTTTTTTCGGGTTTTCATAAAACCGCGATAACTTGAAAACTATAAATATTTTCTTAATTCTAATTTGGGCACACAGGGGCACATATTAAGAGCTACTCGTGTATGTTTATTCTACAGGGGCACATGCAATGGTTTTAGATATATACGATTCATCAAAACGTTACTGCAGCAGGAAACGCAATATCTCGAAAATCTGCAGGGGCACAGATTTTATTTTTGGGGGCACATAGTGGCACACATATAAGCTCTCTGGCCATGCACAATTTTTCTCTCTCCGATCACTCGTTTAGAATTTTCCTGCTAGAAAAACATTACCCCAGCAAGAATCGTTTTTCCGTTTTTTTTTTCAAAACGACAGGGGGCACACATTTTTTATGTGGGGGCACATTTACAGCAGATAAGGCACCAACTATACTTTCTACTCATACGAGTATATCTCTAGAAGATATTTTCCTGCTGGAGTAACGTATACCCTCACTCCAAATATTAATATGAATTTAAACTAGAAAGTGAGACAACAGAAGGTACTATTAATTCTTGCACTCAATAAGTTACTAAAAAAGGGCCTCAGCAGAACACCTTAAAATTATTCCACCAAAATATCCAAGGAATGTCTTGCAAATTATTAGAAATTGAATTGTTTTTAGAAAATACATAGTAAGTTTGGCATTATTTGTTTTACTGAACATTGGCTAAAGGATTACCAAATGCTTAAATTATGAGAACTATATGGTGGGTAGCTGCTCTAACCGTAAAACGATGCTTCGTGGAGGTTCCCTTATATTAATAAAAAATAGTTTTAAATATAAGCAATATAATGACATAGTAGGTCTCTCGGTTGAACATTGCGTCGAACTCACAGAACATATTATATACTCTAAAGGAGGTCGAACTCTCTTGTGTTGAGCTAGATAAGCATGTAATTGTGTGTGTGTGTACAGACCCCCAAACTATCAAATTCTTTCCATATTTGAATCAATAATGGAAGATGTCCTGGCAAAACTTGCAGCCAGTAATAAATTTACATTAATTTGTGGTGATTTCAATATCAATATTTTAGAGGAAAATTCATATAGCGGTCGGTTATTAAATCTTTTTAAATCCTTTGACTTGACTCACGTGTTTATTGAACCTAGTAGAATCACAGCATCTTAAGTTCTGCTACTTGTATAGATAATGTTTTCTGCGATTGTGATTACTTAGATAAAACCATAGTAAATTGTTTGCCTTTTATTATAAACAGTATAAGCTTTTATAACAAGTTGCCAAAGTCAGTTATAAAACTGACCGATGGAAAGTTCAAGAACTATATTAAACGTGTCCTTATGAAAAAAGCATATTACAAAATCAAGGACTACGTTGATGACAAAGAAGTTTGGCTATGATTCCTTCTGCGCATGCGGCTTCCTTGGTAGCTCATAAACGGCACAGATTTGTGGATGTCTCTAACTATTCTCAATCTCATTATTCTTTTTCTTTTGATTCAGATTATTACAGTAGTTTTCAAATCATTTTTTCTCATATTTCGCTCAGAATAGTTACAGCACTGATGACAATATTTGTGTCACTTGTTTAATTTAGTTCTTTAATTAAATATACTATTTTTTTTTTTTACTTACCTTTGTATAGATGCTTTTTTACCTATTATTTGTGAATGAGTGAACATTGAAGGCCTTTTAGGCCCGTATTACAGAACATCGCTCAAAACTCAAGCGTTGCTTAAAACTAGTTTCAACCAATCAAATGGCTTGAATCTAGTTTTAAGTAATGCTTGAGTACCTATTGAGCGATGTTCTGTAATACGGGCCTTAGATTACCGGATGCTGTTTAACTTTTGTTAAAAATTCCTTTTGTTTTACATTTTTTGTACAGCAAGCAACGACCTATTGTCGGGCCTACGCTGTCCCCCCATACTTCAGTACTAATGCTGTAATGAAACATAGTAATATTGTTGTAAATTAGATGGCAAGTTACTTTTTAAAAAGAAAAATCTTACAGCCACAGTTATTAATTAAATAAATTAAGCGATTAGCTAAACAGAAATAAAATTGGGAAAAATAAATGTCGGACGCTACGATGACATGTTGACAGTCTGACAGCTCTCGAACAGAAAGGGGGCGCTGAAGGCAGCGCTCGCTTATATACGAGTTGTTTTTTTTCTTATTCACCACACGGCCTCTCCTGACAGGAGGCCGTCCCAGGCTCCATCATGATGTCTTCAGCTCTGGTGGTCGGTCTCCAGCATAGACAAGGAAGCTATGTCTGCTGGAGGCCCTTCAGGCTCGATGTGAAGCTGCAGACGCTCAGGCTCGGTGAGAAGCTGCAGTGGCTCGGACTCGATGAGATGCCGCGGCGCTTCAGCCTGGGTCCCGGAGGTACTGGGTTGTGGTTGGGAGACAGACTGGCTGGCTGGCGAGATTGACTCGTCCGTAACAAGTGTAGTCCTCATCTTCATGGTCTGCATCTGTATAGGATAGAGAACCAAGTGCTCCATGCACAACGCTACACATTGTGCATACGCACATCATTGATTGTGGTCAGGCACACATTAAGCCATCGAGATAGAGGCACGACGTGAAGCTTGTCTCGATAAATTAACGGGTAAGGCTTAGCGGAGTCAGAGGCTAGCTGTAAAGCGTACTCGTAACTCAATTTGGTCAGGATAGAGGCACTACGTGAAGCTTATCCCACCACACAAGGTCTAGATTTGTTCAGGATAGAGGCACTACGTGAAGCTTATCCCAACACACAAGGTCTAGATTTGTTCAGGATAGAGGCACTACGTGAAGCTTGTCCCAACACACAAGGTCTAGATTTGTTCAGGATAGAGGCACTACGTGAAGCTTGTCCCAACACACAAGGTCTAGATTTGTTCAGGATAGAGGCACTACGTGAAGCTTGTCCCAACACACAAGGTCTAGATTTGTTCAGGATAGAGGCACTACGTGAAGCTTGTCCCAACACACAAGGTCTAGATTTCCAACAGTATACCACAACCAGCGCGTACTGCACCAGCAGCGACAGGCGCACGTGTTGCACCAGTAGCGACAGGCGCACGTGCTGCACCAGTGTATCCTACGCCAGCAGCGCGCCTGCACCAGCACCACGCCCTGCGCCAGCAGCGCACCCTGCGCCAGCAGCGCACCCTGCGCCAGCAGCGCACCCTGCGCCAGCAGTACAGCTATTTCTTTGCCAGCAACCGCAGCGAGTCCTGCGCAAGCAACGCGTCCTGCGCCAGCAGCGCGTTCTGTGCCAGCAACGCAGCGACTCCTACGCCAGCAACGTAGCGCGTCCTACGCCAGCAGTGCGTCCTGCACCAGCAGCGCAAGCAGCGCCAGCAGTGCGTTTAACTCCAGCAGCGCAACCAGCGCCAGCAGAGCGTCCAGCACCAGCAGCGCATCAAGCGCCAGCACAGCGTCCAGCACCAGCAGCGCATCCAGCGCCAGCAGAGCGTCCTGCCCCAGCAGCGCGCCCACGCGCGCTCGGGAACAAACCCATGCGCATCGAAGTAAGCAGCACATACTTCAGGAGTCCACTCTCCGCGCCAAGGGATCATGTACTCCGCAGCCGCCTGCGTGTACTTCCCATACGAGCTGGTCAAGAACTGGAGCTCGTAGCGCCCTTGTGGCAGCGTCTTCACGATGCGGTAGGGGCCACGCATACAGGAGTCCAACTTTCCAGTCGATTGAGCCTGCTTCAATTCCCGCTGTAGGTCAATCTCCGGAGCTTGCGTACCAACCCAACGTCTGCTATGTCGCCGGCCTAGCTCACGGCTATGGCGACGACTACGAGAGCGATCCGACATTTTTTATTTAGGCACAAACCCAATCAACAAAAACAGAAATTGAATCGAAATTGAATCGAATCCCACTTCTGATGTTGTAAATTAGATGGCAAGTTACTTTTTAAAAAGAAAAATCTTACAGCCACAGTTATTAATTAAATAAATTAAGCGATTAGCTAAACAGAAATAAAATTGGGAAAAATAAATGTCGGACGCTACGATGACATGTTGACAGTCTGACAGCTCTCGAACAGAAAGGGGGCGCTGAAGGCAGCGCTCGCTTATATACGAGTTGTTTTTTTTCTTATTCACCACAATATTGTAACACCAAATGATTTGAAAAGAGTAACCATGGAGTTTCTTGCCGGTTCTTCTCCATGGAATCGACCAACGCGAACCGTGCACCTTTTTCGACGTTTTATAAGAGCCCATCCAGGCCTATAATGTGATATAAAATATTTTGATTTTGATTTTGCCGTCCGACCATAGCAGACAAACTGTAACTTTTAGGTGTAATACACCATTGCAAAAAGTACAGATTAAATTTAGACCCATAACTTCTAGCAAATTAAATGGGTTTAATATTTCCCTACAGAACAAGTTAAGTGTTATGAGCTATGACGATATTTAAATCAATTTTATAATCGTTTCTTTTCAATAGTTCACACGGAATTCACGGTATTTGCCCTAAATTCATATTTCGTGATTGGGCAACTAGAGGTATCAGAAAAAGTGGGGAAAGATTATTTGAGCTTTATGGTCTTAAGCCTTTTATTAACACTGAAACTTTTAACAAGTATGTTGCTAAGTATTCAAACATTTTTAGAAATTCATGCAAGGTTGCTAAAGCCCTGCACATTAGCAACAAGTTCAAAACAGCAGAAAATAAAATAAAGACAGTTTGGAAAGTCATAAATAACGAGACTAACAGGAAGAAAATACGCAATACACATTAGATACAGCATGTGGTCCTAAAGGCTCTAATCAGGAAGTAGCTCAAGAATTTGTAAATTTCTTTACAGAGATACCATTAAAAACTACGGAGGCTCTTAATTCCTCTCCTGAAGTCTCAATGGGTTTATTAAAGGCGAATGTGTCTGGCAGCTCGGCTGAATTTAAATTTAAACACATTAACCCTTTTTTTTTTTTAAGAATGGGAAATCATCAAATGACCCCCCCCCCACTCTGGGCGGAGTGGGAGGGAGTGTCAGACTCTTACTGACTAAAAACCATCCATGTTCCTTCCTCGCCTTTTACGTTCCGGGGCCGCGGTATCTCTTTCGAACAGGCCCGCAACCCCGGAAAAAACACATTAACCCTATGGTAGTTATTAAAGCTTTCCGGCAAATAAAAATCAAACTGACCGAAGATCTTGGGGAATGTCTATCAAAGTTTGTACATCCATACTTGAGACTATAGCCCCATACTTAGCTTTAATTTTTAATCTATGTGTGGACCAAGGAGTTTTCCCTGATTTAATGAAATACAGTAAAGTCATACCTCTTTTCAAATCCGGGGACAGTAAAGATACTAACAATTATAGACCTGTCTCAGTGTTGCCAGTTCTTAGCAAGGTTTTTGAAAAAGTAATGCTTGATCAAATGCTCTATCACTTTAACACCAACAGAATCTTACATGATCAACAGTATGATTTCACCAAGGGACGTTGTACAACTGACGCTGGTGTAACCTTATTAAAGCACATATTTACTGCGTGGGAAGAGTCCCAAGACGCCATAGGATTTTTTTGTGACGTCTCCAAAGTGTTTGATTGCGTAAACCACGACACATTACTTATGAAACTTGAGCTTTACGGACTGGGTAAACTTGCACTTAGTTTGGTAAGATCAAATTTAAATGATAGACAACAATATGTTCAGATAAATGGTGTTAACTTACAGGGTTTAAAAATAAAAATGGGGGTTCCACAAGGCTCAATATTGGGTCCTTTTCTCTTTCTAGTATACATAAATGATCTACCCTATTTATTGAAAAACCAATCAAAATATGGTGTTATTTGCTGATGACACTTCCCTGATTTTTAAGATAAATAGACGGGCACAAAATTTAGATGACGTGAATAATGCCCTACTGCAGGTCCAAAATTGGTTCACAGCAAACAATTTGGTATTAAATGAAAAAAAAAACCAAATGCTTAAGATTTGCTTTACCGAATGTTAAGGGTAGTGATTGTGATATATTATTGAATAATGAGAAACTTGAATACATGGATAAAACGGTTTTCCTGGGGCTTACGCTTGATTCAAGGCTACAATGGGGTTCTCATTTAACATCTCTTGCGGGGCGGCTAAGTTCAGCAGCATATGCCATTAGAAAAATCCGTCAATTTACTGATGTAGATACAGCTAGACTGGTCTATTTTAGTTACTTCCATATTGTTACATCGGACCTCCTAGAACATTCGAGAAAGTCGGCGATTACAGTGTGCGTACGTTAGAAGTTCGAGAGCATTCTATTTATATTAGTTTTAAAGTTAGGTAGGTACAAACTCGCGACCTATTTATACAAAGACATTAGAATTTCGACCGTACGCCTAGGGCATAAGGTTCATATTTGTTTGTTTTGTACAAGTAGGTAATGCCAACCTTGTAAGTAGGTACCTGCTATTTTTTGTTAGTGTTTTCTTTATGACCCTCTCGAATGTTCGTGGTTATTCTGGTGTATCTGTTGGCGAGTATAAATAGAGCGCTCAGGGCCGCGACCGGCAGTCTTGTTTTAGCGACACAACGAAGCGAATCCAAGTGAACTACAAGTGCGATATCTAAGTGAATAGTGATCAGTGGTGTATTTGTGATTAAGTTTAAGTTGTTTTGTGATCAATAAAGTTATTGTGTTGTTTAATCGGTAGTAATTAATTTATCTCATACCCAGCTCGTAACAAATTGGTGTCAGAAGTGAGAGATAAATTATGCCAATCCTACCAAAGGACGACACGGACGGTATCCGTACCAGAAGTCAGCGACAGCAGGATATGGACCAAAGGCGGTTTGGGGATTCTCCGACACAGACACCGGGTGGTGTCCAGCCTACGTCACAGCCAGTCGCTGGCCCATCCGGAGTTTCTCCAGCATCAGTGGCACCAGACTTGTCAGCTTTAATGGCACTGCTGCAGGATCAAGCTCGCCGTCAAGAGGAGCAGGCTCGCCAGTTACGGGAGCAATTGCAACGAGACAAAGAGGAGCAGGCTCGCCGATTGGAAGAGCAACTGCAGCGAGACAAGGAGGAGCAGGCTCGCCGTCAAGAGGAGCAGGCTCGCCGGTTGGAAGAGCAGTTGCAGCAGGACAAAGAGGAGCAGGTCCGCCGCCAGGACGAGCAGATGCTCCTCATAAAGGATCTGCATGCAAGTTTTGGCAAGGACATCAAGTTGATGAAAGAACAGGTCCACCAGCATGAGAATCGCATCTCGGAGGCCGAAGTTCAGATTGCTGGGGTAAAGAAGGCTTTGGGCGAACTGAAGACTGAAGGCGGGACTGTAGCTTCGGTGATTGCTGCACCATCTTCGCGTGGTTTTAAAGTGCCTCCATTCGACGGCACATCTTCGTGGTCGGCTTACAAAATACAGTTTGAGGCCGTCATGAAGGCGAATGGATGGACAAAACCACAAGCCATGACCGCGCTCACTTTGGGCCTCCGAGACCAGGCTTTAACTATTCTCGAGGCACTCGGCAAGGATGTAACCTACGAGCAGCTGCTGGAGGCGTTGGAGTCCAGATACGGCGACGCGCATCTGGAGCACGTATTCCGTGCTAAGTTGAAGGACCGTGTTCAACGTAGTGCTGAGAACCTACAGCAGTGGGCCCTGGAAGTTGAAAAACTCGTTCGGAAAGCCTACCAGTCTGCCCCTGCGCTGATTGATGGAAATCTGGTACAGGCCTTCGTTGATGGAATACGTGACTTAGAAGTTAGAGCTGCCGTGAGACTGGGGCATCATGAGACCTTGAAGGACGCCTTGGCCCATGCCTTAGAAGTAGAGGCAGTGAGGCAAGACCACCGAACGCACCGTGTCAGGGAGGTTGTTGCGTCACCTGTACGCGACCGCCCACAGGGGTATAGTCCTAGGTGCTACACTTGTGGAGAAAGGGGTCATCTTCGGTCCAGCTGTCTTAAGCGCAGCACCCCGAGAGAAGATCAGCAGGGAAGAGTGGCTGAAGTGACTGCCCAGCCACAGCAGGGAAACGAGTAAATGCCAGGACTGGGGGGCGGGTGCTGGCTGGTATTGAAAGAGCCCCGAGAATCTTGATCTCGCAAGCACATGACGGGAACAGCCTGACCATCAAAGGCGAAGTCAATGGAACACCATGCAAACTGACGTTGGATACTGGAGCATCTCACACGGTCGTCAATTCCAAACTAGCAAGTCGGTTTCTTGGGGACTACTTCAATAAGCACGACCGTATACAGTTACTAACAGCTACCGGTCAGCACATAAACGTCCGAGGCAAGAAGGAGGTGGAGTTAAAACTGGGTGACAGATTTTACAAGCAGAATGTCATCGTGGCTGACATAGTGGACGATTGCATCTTGGGCTTGGACTTCATGCGGAAATATCGTTGTGAGATCGACGTTGATCAAGGAGTACTGAAATGTGGTTCAGAGGAAGTCTTCATGGAAGGTGCTCCGTCAGGGAAAGTGTTATGCTTGAAGAAGATTGTTCTTCCTCGCAGATCAGAAACGGTTGTGCCAATTTGTTTGCCACAAAATTCTGGAAACAAAGGTCGAAGTGTTCTAATAGAAAGGGTGAACAATGACTTCCCATGGAAGATGGCACGTACTCTGGTCAAGGCCACCAACATCTCAGCAGTACGCATACTGAATCCAAGTGACCAGGAGCAAGTGATTAAGAAGGGCACCTTGATCGGCACTTGCGAGGAAGTAGCCTGGATGCGTCAATTGCAAGATGTCCCTACCGGAAATGAAATTCGCAGTTCAAAATTTGACGTGTCAACGCTTTTGGAAAACTGCGATTTAACTAAAGGAGAAATGGACAAGGCTAAGAAGATGTTACTTCAGTACGCCAACATTTTCTCTTCGAATGATGCTGACATAGGGAGAACTGGACTTGTTCAGCACCAGATTAATACAGGTAACGAGTTACCTATCCGTCAGCGACCAAGAAGACTGCCAGTTGCACGAGAAAAAGAGGTAGAAACCATGATTGAGGGAATGGTGAAGGACGGCGTTATAGAGCCTTCATCGAGTCCATGGTGTTCTCCTGTGGTCCTGGTAAAGAAAAAGGACGGCAGTATGCGCTTCTGTGTGGACTATCGACCACTCAACGACGTCACGAAAAAGGACAGCTACCCGCTGCCTAGGATCGATGACACACTGGATACGCTGACTGGTATGAAGTGGTTTACCACACTTGATCTGAAGAGTGGCTACTGGCAAGTAGAAATAGACCCCAAGGACAAGGAAAAAACTGCATTCTCAACAGGAAAAGGGCTATGGCAGTTTAAAGTTATGCCATTCGGTTTGTGCAACGCTCCTGCGACGTTTGAAAGGCTGATGGAGCAAGTACTCGCCGGATTGATTGGAGACGCATGTCTTGTCTATCTAGACGACATAATCATCGTGGGCCGTACATTTGAAGATCACCTTAAAAACCTCAACCGAGTGCTGTCGAAAATCCAAACAGCAAATCTCAAGTTAAGTCCGAAAAAGTGCTCGTTTTTCAGACAGCAAGTGAACTTCTTAGGACACATAGTTTCGGGGGAAGGTGTTCAAACAGACCCAGAAAAAGTAGTCGCCGTCAAAGATTGGCCAGTTCCGAAAGACAAGACACAGGTCAGAGCATTCCTGGGTTTGTGCTCCTACTATCGAAGGTTTGTCAAGAATTTTGCGGACATTGCAAAACCTCTGCACAAACTCACTGAGGAAAAGAGGCAATTCTGTTGGGACGAGGACTGCGACGTCGCATTTCAGGAATTAAAGAAACGTCTGTGCAACACACCTATTTTGGGATATCCTGACACTGAAAATGACTTCATAGTTGACACGGATGCCAGTAATACTGGAATTGGGGGCGTGCTGTCTCAACGGAAAGGAGACCGGGAGGTTGTAATAGCCTACTTCAGCAAGTCTTTATCGAAACCTGAAAGAAATTATTGCGTTACAAGACGGGAGCTCCTCGCTGTAGTAAAGACAGTGCAGCACTTCAGTAAATATTTGCTGGGACGTAAATTTCAACTACGAACTGACCATGCTGCACTGAAGTGGCTATTACAGTTCAAGAATCCAGAGGGACAAGTGGCGAGATGGATAGAACTACTCCAAGAGTTTGATTTCATAACTGAACATCGCAGTGGGAGAACTCACGGTAATGCAGACGCCTTGTCAAGGAGACCCTGTCCTGAAGACTGTAAGCACTGTGCCAGGCAAGAGACTAAGGAAGTAGTGCCCGTGAGGATGCTTAGAACGGATCTCAGCGATGAATGGAAGGAGACCCTACAGCAGGCTCAGCACAATGACTCGGATATCAAACCGATCTTCGAGTGGATCAAAGCTGGTGTTCCTAAACCCAAGTGGAGTGATGTGGCTGCGATGAGTTCCATCACGAAGAGTTATTGGGCGCAATGGAACGGCTTGGTGATCCAGGATGGAGTCTTGTGCCGTAAATGGGAAAACGCTAGAGGGGACAGCTGTCATCTACAAATGGTTGTTCCAAAAGCTAAGGTACCGGATGTTCTACGGCTCTACCACGATGGATGTTCTGGAGGACATATGGGGGTTAAAAGGACTCTAAAAATTCGGGAACGCTTCTACTGGATCCACTGTCGAGATGATGTGGAGGATTGGTGCCGCAAATGTACCAGTTGTGCAGCCGTGAAAGGACCCCGTACACGCAGCAGAGGTGCATTAAAAGTGTACAACGTTGGAGCCCCTTGGGAGCGGATAGCACTAGACGTTGCGGGACCATTTCCAGTAAGTGAGAGCGGAAACAAGTACTTCCTGGTGGTCATGGATTATTTCACGAAGTGGCCGGAAGTCTTCGCCATTCCTAACCAAGAAGCAACAGCTGTCGCAGATAAATTAGTCCAAGAAGTCTTCTGTCGTTTTGGAGTACCCTTAGAAATACACAGCGATCAAGGAAGAAATTTTGAATCGCAAGTATTTCAAGAGACTTGTCGATTGATGGGTACCTATAAAACCAGAACCACCTCTTACCACCCACAATCCGATGGAATGGTGGAACGATTCAACCAAACGTTGGAAAGATATCTGGCGAAAGTTGTGGAAAGCCGGCAAAGGGATTGGGACAAGCACATACAGCCGTTTCTTCTGTCTTACCGAAGTGCAGTCCACGAAAGTAGAATAGAATAGAATAGAATAGAATAGAATAGAATAATCATTTATTCGCTAATGGACAGCACAACACAAAGAGCAGCACATACATATAGATTATAACAACAAACAGCTTAACAATTAAATTAAAACAGCTCAACTGCGCTGAACATGCCCATAACGAAAGGGTAGCCAACTCAGCATATGCTGGGTGTAAAACACTCAGCGCTGGTTTTCAGTAGGCCCCCGCAGTGACACACGGATGAGGGTAGTAGGTGGTAAATAAATAATGTTATTATATTAAATGGGCATTTATAAGTGTACGTAATAAAACTAATAAATAAATAGTATACAATAAATGTTTTTGTCACAGAGAAAACCTAACTTTATATTGGTAATAATAAAACACGAAGATACCTGCTAAATAATAAGTACTTATCCGAAAACGAAACACAGTTTATGACATTTCGCACTTCGTGCCGGCCGATGCCGATGCCGCAACGACATACGCATTTTTAAATTGGAAAACCGCAATGATATTTCATTGAGAGTGAGACTACGGCCTAGTTAATATTACCTATTGAGCTAAATAAAACAAAACAATTGCTTCCTAGAAAGTGTACAGTGCCCGTAGACGAATATTGTTGAGCATTGAGTTCAAAACCAAAATTAGTTATTACAATGGAATTTGGAATTACAATGGACGTCGGAGCAAAAGGCTGAGTGTACAAATACATAACAGTATGTGTGATTGTACACACACATGGATTCGGCGATCGCAGACAACGGATTTCCAACCGCCGGGAATCTACCCACATTTATCGTCGGTACGTAAGTACGACTGTGACACCAGCCTTCGCGAACTTTGGAAGGGAATTACGGTTACCTGCTGATTTAATCACTGGAACTCCCCCTGATGCTCCATGTAGCGTAACAGATTACGCGAATGACTTGCGTAATAAGTTGAACGATGTTTATGAGCATATCCGACAGTCTGGCCAACAGATGTCTGAGAAGATGAAGACCCGTTATGACCGGAAAGCAAACGGTAGGGGTTTCGACGAGGGTTCACTGGTGTGGTTGCATAACCCAGTGCGTAGCAAGGGGAAGTCTCCGAAGTTACAAGCAAAATGGGATGGACCATACCGAGTCGTGAGTAGGATCAACGATGTCACCTACCGAATACAGAAGGGTCCACGAGGTGCGCCTAAAATTGTGCATGTAGACCGGTTGGCGCGATACTACGGGACTAATGATGCTCGGGACGAGCATGTCTAAGGAGGGGGCAGTGTTACATCGGACCTCCTAGAACATTCGAGAAAGTCGGCGATTACAGTGTGCGTACGTTAGAAGTTCGAGAGCATTCTATTTATATTAGTTTTAAAGTTAGGTAGGTACAAACTCGCGACCTATTTATACAAAGACATTAGAATTTCGACCGTACGCCTAGGGCATAAGGTTCATATTTGTTTGTTTTGTACAAGTAGGTAATGCCAACCTTGTAAGTAGGTACCTGCTATTTTTTGTTAGTGTTTTCTTTATGACCCTCTCGAATGTTCGTGGTTATTCTGGTGTATCTGTTGGCGAGTATAAATAGAGCGCTCAGGGCCGCGACCGGCAGTCTTGTTTTAGCGACACAACGAAGCGAATCCAAGTGAACTACAAGTGCGATATCTAAGTGAATAGTGATCAGTGGTGTATTTGTGATTAAGTTTAAGTTGTTTTGTGATCAATAAAGTTATTGTGTTGTTTAATCGGTAGTAATTAATTTATCTCATACCCAGCTCGTAACAATATTATAATGTCTTACGGTATTTTGCTATGGGGACGAGCTGCAGATATTGAGTCTATATTTATTCTGCAGAAAAGAGCCATTAGAGCCATATATAATCTTCGTAGGCGCGATTCTCTAAGAGAGCTGTTTAAGGATATTGGCATTATGACGGTACATTGTCAATACATCTACGAAAACATAGGTAATGTACGTCAGAAAAAATCTGCATCTTTTTGGTAAAAGAGGTGACAGACATAACTACAGTACTAGAAATAGGGACCAATTAATTTCAGCCAGGCTTTAGTCTCGCTAAAGTAGACTCATCTTTCATGGGGTACTGTTTGAGATGCTATAATAAAATTCCACAAAGTATCACATAAGTATTAAGTTTAAAACATGCATTAAACGCACACTTTGTCAACAAGCTTATTACAAGTTGAGCTGATAAAAATGCTTGGCTCAATGCTGGTCCTGCTCCACAAGGACAGGGGCGCAAAAATTGATAGCATTGAATGGTATTGTTGGAGCTGCTGAAGATTGTACTTAATTATCTTTGCATTGTGTAGATTCAATGTTAGTATTATATAATCGCATAGCCCATATTGTGTGAGTACTATGTACTAGAAAGCTATCATTCACTGGAAGCCTACGGCAGTTCTTGACTAGAATGTGCCCTGGCGGTTGAGAGTATGTCATGCTCTCTCAAATGTCTCGCTGCTGGTGGCGCGTGTGTCGGACCATTTAGTTCCCTTCAAAATGGTTGAGCTGAATGGTGCTGATCCGTGCGTCATGTTCGTGAACGGGCGCGGTCAGTTGTGACTGGTCATCTCTTAGTCGCCATGGTTTATTTGAATTAATTATTTTGTTTTTGAGTAGTATTTTATTTTTGTTTTGCTATGGATACTTTTAACGTGCACATCTTGCTACATTGTTCTCACATAATGCACCATGTCAACAGGAATGATGTAACCAAGATTTTGTAACAATATTTTGATTTAAAAGAGTGTCCATGGAGTTTCTTGCCCGTTCTTCTCCATAGAGATATACGTTAGGGAATGGGCAACTACAGTACTTTCACAGTTTTACGTCTGGTGACTGGGACTGTAGCCACTTTAAATGTTCATTTTTGTTTCGACAATTCAAAAGTGCCTGTAACTGGCATACTTGAAATTAATGCTTTGATTTTAATTTTGAGTGGGCACAAAAAAACTACGACAGAGTGATTTGGTGACATAGCTGAGTTTTAAATTACATTAACGTTGCCCAACTTGTCTTAAAATAGTAGATTGTATCATAAGGGAGCAAAATAATATTTTTACGGCGAGGGCGCTTTTTTGAATCCAGAGCGAAGTGAGGGATTCTAGAGTAGAATCCCGAGCGTAGCGAGGGATTCTTTAGTAGAATCCTGAACGTAGCGAGGGATTCAAAGTACGTCGCCCGAGCCAAAAATATATTTTGCGCCCGAGTGATACACTCTACTTTTCATCACCCACTATGAGAAAATAAAAGGCGCCTTATATTTTATTGTAATATTGATATTTAATGAAACAGAGTAACAACTAAATTGAAATTAAGTAGTATCTAATAATAAAACAACTAAAAACTTATATTTACATTTGAGACATTTTCACAATTTTGAAAATTAATTGTTACAGTTTTATTAGGAATAGAGATTGTTGTAGATTTAATTTTATTCTGCGTGTTTGAAATAATGTCAGAATGTGGCTCATTTTGAGGAAAATGTGACGGTGAATCTCTTTGTTTGGATGTAGATGGGCGCGGCGACAGTGGCATGGATGGATTAACTGAAGGTTGCAATTTAATGTTTTCCACGATGCGTTCACATGTTTTCGCCTTGTTCTCAATGGAATCTTCTATATATCCCTCTGCTACAGCACTCGACTTCCATCCTCCATGTCGCTTGAGAACAGTTAAGTCCGCTCCAGAATCTGCCAACAGGGTAGCAGAAGTGCGACGAAAACAATGTCCTGTATATAGCTTGATATCTGGTAACTTCAAATAAGTAGCGATTTCTTGTGGCATGTAAGAAATTTTATTTTTTCCCATAACTTGTTTGAAGCACTTGCCATTTTGATAACGGATGAAAAACCGATTGGTCTTTATATCAGCAGGACGCAGGTCCAGGTATTTCTGTACAATAGTTTTGTATTCTCCTCGGATTACGAAGGATCGGTCAATTTTTGTTTTTGTGTCTGTCAGCTTTACTAACAGTAAATTATCCGAGTGATTTTCGACATCATCAACAGTTATTTTTAAAAGTTCATTGCCACGACAAGCTCCATGTACTCCGAAAATTAAAGCCAGCTGTAACAAAACCGAATGTGAATAAGACAAGTACCTATCTATCGAATTACAGGTTACAATAAAATGCGCATTTTAAAACACTGGTTATACTTTACTAATCCACCATATATACATACATAGTTACTTACTTTTACGGCAAGAAAGATGTTGTCGGGTGCCTCATTAAGGAAAGTCTCCACGTTTTTGACTGAGAACACTTTGGATTTTTTAGGTTTAAATCCATCAGACATCCTCTTCAGATACGCTATTAATTTCGAATATGTGTCCAGTTTTACGTCGTTATTAGAACTGACTGTTGATTTTAGCATTGAGTAGGTACTCCAAAGTGTGGAAGGTTGTTTAGTTTTGGCTAAGTACTGGAAGTAGGCCAAAAACACAGATTCTGAAAAATTCTTGGCGCCTCTTGAATTTCTCCATTCAATAAAATTACCATAAGCTTTCATATATTTCTCCCGGGATTTTGCAGGTAGTAGATTATCCATCACATTTCTTGCGTCAGTTCTAATACTATCAGGAGTTAATTCTATACTTTCACTGTCACTTGAAGAACTCATTTTTCAAAACAAAATCATGAATTTCTATCAATCCGTGAAAATTGACGAAAACGCGGGCTATAGTTCGCGCGTTTTTAATTTTATTTCTTTTTTTTTTTGTATTCAGCCGGCGCGCGGCGCTACTATGGGCCGTCGCACCAGCCAGTCTTTATTCAAACAATATTTGCGTTCGATTACTTGGGCGCTGAACACAAGATGTTCCAAATTCAAAAAGTGCGCGGCAAAGATAATTGCGGCGCACTTATAAAGAGGATTAAAAACTCATTACTGCCCGCTAAAAGTTTCTTATAGAAAACACCACCTTTGGGTGCACTTAAAGGCGAACCAAGTCGTCTTTTTCGAATAGATGGGATGAAAAGGTTTTTAAAGCTCGTTATAGTCGTCGTGATAAACTAATCACAAGGATACTCTTTTAGAACAGGATATTTTTTTATAGCTGTAATAGTTCCTCTTTTACACAATAACGGAGATCCTTTCGCTTTTAAAACATAATTAATGTGTGTAAAGGTATTCTACCGCGCTTCTATAAAAATGACATTTTGATTCCCATTATAGAAAATTTATTCAATTATAGAAAATGGTTCCGTACAAAATACATACACAAATTGTTTGTAGGTAGTACAAAATTGGGCCTAGCACACTTCCTTGAGGTACACCAGCATTTATAGCTTTTAGTTCGGAATATGCGTCCTCCTGCCGTATTCTAAACATTATATTAGTAACTAGCGGACGTCACGCGGTTTCACCCGCGTAGTTCCCGTTCCCGTGGGACTACAGGGATAAAATATAGCCTATGTTACTCGTGGATAATGTAGCTTTCCAATGGTGAAAGAATTTTTTAAAACGGTCCAGTAGTTTTTAAGCCTATTCATTACAACCAAACAAACAAACAAACAAAGTTTTCCTCTTTATAATATTATTAGTATTAGTATTAGTATATTAGTATAGATGTACGACTCTAGGATATCTGCAAATTCTGGTAGCATGCGTCTGAGTTTGAATATTGCGGAGCATAAATGAAAACTGTTGCAAAAACGGGGAATATTATTTTATTCCTTTTGTGGGCTTTTTCTCTTTTATGTGACGCAGACGAAGTTGCGTGGGTCAGCTAGTTTTTTCATAACCCTTATGGAATTCAGTGTGCGTGTGTGATAAGTAATCACAGAACATATTATCTACTCTAAAGGAGTTGGTAATTGTAATAAAAACGCAAACTGTGGGTCAGCAGAAGTACAATAATTATTATTACAAACATGTGTAGTTTGACGGAAGAGATAAGCGCCATCTATTGGTCTCTGTAATAACTAGTACTTGAATAGTTCGAATTTCGATTCAGTTTTCTAAAACTTGCATACGTATTTAGCAACTGTTAGTTATGGGGGATGCTTCAAGGTAGCCCGCGAAATTTAAATTATATTACGTTTTTTGTAATTTGCAAGGCATTGCTAAGTTGTATGTTGATAAACATCCCATAAATGAACTTAGAGGGTTGTACTGATGATTATAATTCTGTAACTACATACGTTTTACAGTCGCAATCGATATTTTCAAGTTCACACAACCTAGCAAATTGCAAAAAACGTAAGAAAAATTTAATTTCGCGAGCTACCCTGACGCTTTCACCTTCATAATATACTTCCGCTCGTACCTATCGGTGTTTCTATAAACAAAGTTAGCTTGAAATATCTATATTTAATAATTGTGAATGTTAGGACCATGTGGGTCACATTTTGTTTTTTTTTTTCCCACGACTGGCAGTTTGAGTACTATAAGCGACCTACCCAAATGTCCTTTCTTTGGTATTGTTCGTCGTTTCGTTGAGCTCCTTGAGTTATAAGTCGAGCTACACGATAACTGACAAATGCTTGCACTGACTCTCTGAAGGATTCCTACCTCCATGCACTGACTGGACAGGTCCACTCAAATCTGTGTGGTTCTTTCTTCAAAAGACCATCTCAGACACTAATCTGCACAGTCCTCATGTGAATTAAGCAAGATTGTCTGGACTTCAAAAGAGACTATGACCTCTGAGTTTGTTTCGGCTGTTTCTTCTCAGAGTAGTCAGGTACGAAACACCGGCCCCATCTAGTTTAAAAAAAAATGACGTGTAAAAGTGTTTGAGAAAACCTACTTGCTGAATAAATATCATTTATCATTTACAGAGTTATTGGAGGTCCAAAATGCCAAGGTATGGTTTGGAACAAAAATATGATCACAATGAAGGTGAGAACAAGAGCTTTGGAAAGGGTGTTAAGTTAAACAAGTACTTATTTTATGGTATGTTGACAACATACAATTCAACGTTCCTTTCAAAGTATTGTTTAGATTCATCCTTGCGTTTCTATTCACCCCGCGTTTGAACCCTGGTAATGGTCATAGCTGATTTCATCAGCGGGGGAATGCACCACAAATGTAATCTTACACACATAATGAACACAGCTATCCGACTAGTTTCTTGATAGGTTACCAAATAATAAACGTTATTTTTTTGTAATTTCTTTATTTTTTCACCATTTATCGTAAAACTTTCCTACGGCACACCGCGCGTCGCAGTCGCGCACCAATATTCCGCCTTGTGTATGTCGAGCGTTCCTCCACGCCACGGCGGCGCGGCGCCGCACGGCTGCGCGACACGGCGCCGAGCGGCTGGGACACGGCGCCGCGCCGCCGCGCGTCACACGCCACTCACGTCACGACGGCTCGGTCGTACGCAACACGTCCACACAACTACCCGCTACTTATTAGTACTCGGTGGCGGCCGATAGATGGCGCCCATTTACATTATTATAAACATGAACGTGTTGCGCTTACAACAACTAAGACATCGACAGTTTGACCAAATTAATTTTGATTAAAAATATAACAATTTCACTTGCACTTATACAAAATAAATAGGCGATAATTTCAGTAGTAAAAAAGAAAAAAATGATATCCATCGTAAGTACACACAAGCACCATCTAGCTGCAGTTTAACTGCCATCCTCACACATACGATAATCAACTCTCCACCCTACGGCACAGGGTTGAACATTGCTTGGCAAGTTTGTTATTACAAAACTTTAATTTACAGCCGTAGCGCGGAGTTCCATTTCTTTCCGTCAGAAAATATATATTATATATATAAAATGAATGTTACAGACACTGCTATTAATCCATCGAATTTTGAATTTAATTCTAAGACAGACCGCTAATGGCGGCTGATCGCCAGTTAACTGACTTACAAAACTTTACAAGCAAATTTTTACACATTCAAATTCGATCGGGAGATCTGTCAATGTTCCAAACATCACCGTTACACCATCTCGTGTCAAACAATAGAAAACAACAAGTATATAAAATACTAGTATAATAATAAACCTATAGGAAGTTATACATCACACTATACAATCTTTGGATACAAAATCTCACAGGCGCACGAGTGCCGCTTACAACCGCTACTGACACTCGATATATCTGATGTATTCGATCTACATTCCACTGATGTTATCTCACTTATAATATTTCAATAGCAGTTGTAAGCGACGCGCCTCGTGCGCCCGAGTCCCCGCGCGCGCGCCTCCTGTTCACATCGCGTGCGTCGTGCTGGTCGCGCTGGTCGCGCTGGTCGTGCTAGTACAGAGGGCGCGCGCCCGGCGACCGTCACACCGAACCAGTCTCATACTAGCGAGCCGTGTCTTACACGAATTGAGAAATTTTGACAATTTTGACAAAAAAAATATTCAAAAAAAATTTATCCTCATCACATGAGCCATGTCAGTCCCAGAGTTCCGAACATTACGATATCGACATTACCAACTAATCCGTTGCATATTGGGTGTCTTTAATTAGAAATCTGAGTTCAAAATCCACGTAAGTTGGATATCTTTAAAAATTTAGAAATGAATACGAACACGCAAATAATTAAAACTTTGACCGTCCTAGACGCATTTTATCAAAACCCTCTTCCGTCAATATCACTCCACCTAGTCACATTCCCTCTCCATACACAACACCCAATATGCCGTCACCATTATACCTAACAACCACATTTATATTGCAATCTATTTTTTTTTACATCTTAGCTTCATTCGCGAACGCAGTCCACGTTTATTAAGGCGTCGCGCGCGGTCCCGGCGCATGCGCGGCCGGTCCCGCGCGCGCGCACCCTGCAATCCTATCTAGACAACGCCCTGTCGATCGGTACTCTACAGAACACAGTTTGTATCCAACGTCCTCTCCCTAAGGAAAACATTTGATGGTGGCCGACACTGTCCAAACACCCACGAGTGACATGTATGAACTCATCCCAGAGCTATTGCAGCGACGTGAAGACGTTTGCACGCGAAGGCACGAACCGAACTGAACCACGACAAGCGGCGGCCGACTACCGGAATAGACGAGTGAATGATTGAACAACACCGAACCACCAAATGTATCGATACTATACATACATATTTAGGACACAATATCTCGAAATTGTTATTTTTTTTAAGTCTACAAATCATTTACCATTATTAAATATAAACTACAATCGATTGGCAGTATCATTTATATAACTCCCCCTGACTCTCATGATATTATCGTGACGTGGCTCGCGGCCGAGTGCCGCGCCACCGCGCGTGCGCTCGGCACCGCGAGCGAGCGCGAGCACGCGCGTGCGGCGCCAAAACGCGACGACGGCGAACAGTGCGAGCGAGACCTTCACTAATACCGTCGAACGAAACTTTAGCACTTATCATACCATCCGAGCGCGAACCGGCCGGCAGTCCCCGCGGGGATCGCCGGCCCACGCCCGCGCTCGGGTCAAACTTACGTACGAGAACAGAAAATGAAACAAACTTGTCATCGATCTACGTTGACAATGACGTGAAACTGAAGCCGTCTCCTTCCTCCTCATGGACGTAAATACAAAGGGTACCCTAATACATACATGTGATGAAGCCGCGCGACGCCGAGCGAGTGTCGCGCGGCACCGGATGACGCAAACGTGTTATGGCACGTCCTAAGCATACATTAACGAGCCCGGCGGGTGTGTGGACCGCTCACTGCACTCCACGCACCGGCCAGGCCGAGATACTCCCTACGCCTATAAACAACTTCTATCACCTCGCATGTGATCCCTTCAACCGTTTACACTAACCGGGGGCCGGTGTGCTGGCGAGTGCCCCGCACGCTGGCAGTGTCTCCTGCAGCTGTCCTGCCTCACCTCCTGACAGACTCCGACAGACTCCGACTGACTCCGACAGACTCGGACAGACTCCGACTGGTCGCCCACTCTCGCAAGCGTCGCAAACGAACGTGACATACATCCCTAGCTGCCGTAGCTCGCAGCGGACGCGCTGACGATCGACCGCACAAAATAAACACATACCTAACTAAATCCACAATATGGAGTTGCAAACCTATCCTGTTTTGTTACTGCTCTTCGAAAACCGCCGAGTACTTGTCTTGTATTGTGTCCGACCGCTATTTTCATACTATTACATTTTTAATAATTTTCTTTATTTCAATCTCAGGTACTGTGGTATTGCTTACATGTAATTATAAAATGATTTTTCACAAGTTTATATTTTGTACATTGGCGGTTAATAGGTGTGGTGGAAGCTGACCAGAAAACTAAAAGTGGACTACAGAGCTACTTACAATATCGAGATAACATTTTACGTTTTCTGGTGAGCGTCGCTCGTGCATCGTTGCGATGCATGCTGCGTATGCGGGAACAGTAAAACAATGAATGGTGTCACAGTGTAGCTGTCGCAGTAAAACAATTCAGTAGACACGCGACATCAGACGTAACGTACAGATAAATTATCTTTTAGCAAAACATCAATTAATATCAGAAGTATAATTAAAACTAACGTACTATTATAACTCTGTTTTTTTTTTTAGTTTTTATTAGTTTAGCAGTTGATTCGATTCGTAACTATAGTGACCTATTTAACACTTAGAAGCGGGGGGCGCGTGGGGCTGCGTCGCCGCTGCCACACTGCGAGGTACTCTTCTATCGCGCTACACATCGGACGTATGTGTGTCATCTAACTGTGCTATGTTCTAGTCGGCGAGGGGTATGTTCTAGTTGTGGGTGGTTGTGGCAGCGGCGGCGCGTCGCGAATAATGAATATTATAATAATTGACTATCACCACCAGGCAGCAGCATCAGACTGCACTCGAGCTACAGACACAGCGCTGCACGACGACATACGTTCGCTCATCGGGAACTACTACTTCCGTAATGTAACATCACAGAGGAATATTAACAATTACAACTGTACACGGTCTGGTCATCAGTCTGACCGAGGTGGCTCCGGTCTTCCCAGGCAGAGAGCCCACACGTGGAGATCGCTGTTGGCTGACCAAACATTATCACTGTTTGTTGCAGTCACAACCAAAGTGTTGAAGAGATTTGGTCAGCTAACGGCCTCATAAGTCGGTCACCTCGGTCGGGCAGACCACCTGGCCTGCAGATCTGTACTCTACCGGACAGAGGAAGCTCACACACTGCTCTAAAGCGAAAATCTCGCGAGGATAGTTCGAAGTGGTCACAGGCAGACCGAAACTGGCGACAATCACGAACGTATGCCACAGTTGCCATCATAAACCTAACCTTAACGAGAGTAACTGGCAAGCGGGGGTGAAGGGCGGGGCGGGGCGGGGGCGGGGCAAGGGGGCGCGGGCGCGGCGGGGGCGGGAGGGGGCGAGGTGCACGCACGTACTCACTGCACGTGTAGCGTGCGTGCGTGCGTGCTCGCTTGTTGTATGAAGCCGGCGCCGCACAAGTGTACACACGTCACACGTCACACGTGACATTGAACATTGTGAGGTGACAGATCTGTGCGGCGGTAGCGGACGGGTCACTGACCCCGCGCACGAGCGGAGTGCGCCCACGCGATGGCTAGCTCCGACATATATACTATTATATCGTACGTTATACATCTCATTATACATATAGCATTAATTTATTTATATTTTATTGACCGAGTGCCAGGCCGGCCGATGACCGGGCGAATATAACCTCTTTTATTTCAAGTCTAAATATAAACTCTGTAGATCTTAAACGTCTATGGAACTAAAATTACATTTTGTACCATAAATTGTTTTGTTTTAAAATTAAGCCACAAGCCGGCCGGCTCGGGGGCCGCTCGCGCCCGCCGTCCCGCTAACAACGCATATCCTAACTTACGTTACGTCGACTACCACGCGACGCCCCCGCTACCTATTATATTTCTATATTTTTATTCGTATAGAGAAATGTTTTTTTTATATAGGTATTTTTATCTTTTTTTTTTTTCTATATGTAACACTTTATCGGACGTCACCAACTTATGTCACTCTATAGAGATAGAACGGTCTCCAGAGGAAAATGTACTGTAAATTAAGCTACTAGGTCGCGCCGGGCGGTGAGGGCGGTGAGCGCGACACTAAGTCTACACTATGTGGAGTGCACGCGCACTGAGTCACGCACACGCACTCCGCACTAACCACATGCTGGAACCACGTAACGTAACGTAACGTAACGTAACGTAACGTAACGCAACCCAACGTAACGTAACGTAACGAGCGCACTGCGGCCGGCTGTCGCGGGCCGCTACACTATGCGTGCGACATGACGTCGCCCGCAACGTTACACAATGAAACATAATATATACAATATCCTCAAGTAATCGCATTTCGAAAGATACAATATTAATTTTATAATAGATCTCGCAGTCCATTTTATAATAATTTCGCAGTCAATTAATTTTATAACTATTCCACAGAAATTTTAAAATGTATACTTATATTCGTTTCACACGAAGTCTCAGCGAGTTGAGAACTGAGCGAGAGTTGAGGGCACACCGGGTACAATATTATAAAACGATTAAACCAAACGTCGCGGCTGACAGGTAGCGCAGTACATAACAGTGTGAAACAAACCTAAGTACAATAAAGTTGCACTTCTGACTCAGATACGAGCAGCCCATCGTTGGACGCGCGGTGACTGTAAACCACCTGCAGATATCAACTCATGATGGAATAATTCTTAGACAAACATTCTGTGCAGCGTACCTTGCGATCAAATCATCCCGGCTCAAGTTACACGTCACTGTACGTCCAACTTCCAACGAGTTATGTTCACAAAGTGTTGATACAGCAACATGTTCCATTACAAGTTCGTCGCGCTCAGTATCACCCACTGAACACACTAACTAATACCATACACACACATACAAAACAACTTCATATAAAAGAACGTGTTCACACACAAATGATATCAGGCCATAGATACACAACGATCATTTTATTGCATTATTCACATTAGGAGATACATTGAAACGCCAACATACGATTGTCACTCATATAAGTCCATAATTAATTAACAACAAAAGAAATCCAGTATTTGATACTGAATACGTACAATACAGTGTTTAAATATAAAGCTACAGCGGATGATGCGACCGCGTTACGATACGCCTAAAAGCTACCAATAAAGGGTGAAACTTCCGGAGTGATGTAGTCATAATAAAAAATGATAATAATGAAAAACAAAAAAAATGCATAAATACATTAGTAAAGTAAGTTTGAAGGCACCGCCGACGCCTGGTGTAGTGCTGACCTTATGCTACTGCGTCCCGCGCACTCACACACACACACACATATATACACACACACACACACACACACACACGTGACCCGACCGCGCCAGTACACAGTGACGTCACAGGCGGGTGTGTCGCTACAGGTGCTCACACAAACTTAACCTACCCATGCACGCGGCCGCGGCACATAGGCGGATACGTACACTCATACGTGTCTTTTGTTAATGGCAGTGCTAAAGCAATACAATTTTGAGCGAATTTTGCCGAAGCATACAATTTGAGAATACTTTTAAAGTTCCAATCGAATTGTATAAAATTTTTACAAGTTAGACTCTGTTTCGTCTCTGGCTGACAAGATTTTGGTGGAGTCTTACACAGCTCTCATTTTGTGAGAAGTCAGAATGTCCAGCAGACTGCTAAACCGGGTTGGAGGGACACCGGCACGAAAATGGTTACCAAGTATTTAGTACATCTTCCTGGGATACACCACATAGATGTTTTTTATCGGTTAAAAACTGTTCACGGTACATTATAAATGTATGGAAAAGCTGTTTAGATATTTTGATGTACTGAAAACGTGGTGAAATGCCCGCGCGGTGTCCGTTCCACCATGTATGATTGATTCATCAAATTAATACCAAACACACTAGCAAGTGACGAAACCGACCTAAAATTCATAATTCGCATTAATAATTTAGACATAAAAAAATGTTGAATCGAAGCCAATGTTTATAAAATTTAGTTTCGAATACAATTCTACCAAATAACTCGGACATGTCCGCGGCCGCGCCCATCTCATACGTAATAACATTTTAAATCCGTCGGATCGTACGCCTATGAATATCACAGCAGTGCGTCATTAATCTAATGATTCGAGTACACCGGCGACACACCGGCCACACCCCGGCCACACACCGGCCACACTCCGGCCACACTCGGCCTCACGCGAGCCCTGTAAACACCCGGTGCCTTATTGTTACATCCGGCCCGACGCGAGCGGCCCTCAACACAGTAAGGGCCCGTGCACGTCGGGCCCGCACACACCCGTGCCTGACGTATCTCAGTGTAAACAGACAAAAAAACACTATAATTAAATAATCCATATTAAAAAAAAACACATACACCTACAAACTAGCTAAGTGGGCAAATTAACTTTTTATCGAAATTTTATTATGTTGTTACAATACGACCTAGCCAGGGATGTACTCCTCGCGTTGTATTTTCCCTATTCACCAAATAATACCAAACAAATCGACATATTGATGTCACCTGGCTGTTTAATATCATATAACTTAACAAAAATAATATGACTTATATTCTGGAATAACAACTCCATCCCGGTATAGTGTTTCAACATTCGTTCCACTTCATATTCTCGATATCATGTGCCGAAAACTATTTACACAAATTAGACAAACAAGAGAAAAGTAAAGTGATAATTTAAAAATAAAGCTCAAAGCCGTCTAAAGTTAGGTTTCAGAGAAATTAATATAACGCCCTCTCGGAGTAGCGGTACAAGTAATAATTTAGATTTAAAAGGCCACGAACAAGTGTATTATGTAAAGTGCGAGGCGTGCGCTCTAAGCGCACTGAGCATACTGAGCGCAGTGAGCGCACTGAGCGCAGTGAGCACACGACCTCGTCCGCACAACGTAACCTATCACATAATAATGATCAACAAGAAATAAAATTGTCAAAGTGCAAACATTATTAGTACCATGTGAGAGCGGAGCGGAGCGCTCGCGCCACGGCCGGGCTGCCGGGCGGCCGGACAGCCCGGGTGGGTCGTCGTAGCGCCAAATATATAACATACTACATAATAATCATATAAAATACTATATACACATAATAATAAAGCATCAGTTTTCGTGGGATGTGGTACGTGCGGACAGCCCGAGGGCCGGCGTGATGTGCCGCGAGCTGGCCGCGCGTGCCGAGCGGAGCGGAGCGAGCCGAGCGGAGTGAGCCGAGCGGAGCGGGCCGGCCCAGCTCAATACCGGGCGCGTACGCGCTCGCATCAAATCCGGTTCGGCGAGCTGCCCGTGAATGTTTCCTGAAACACGCGATACGTTTGTTATTCAACGCTGACAATTAAAACTGTACCGCAAGATGAAAAGCACAGAAAATTCATTGGGTACAATCAAATGTGCAACAAAGAATTTTTAAGGAATTGTTCAAACTGTGTGTGTGAATGATATTTTCGTCACGTGCCGCTCGCAACGCAAATATAATGAGGATGAAAAATGCTAGCATATTAAGGTGAAAGCGTCAGGGTAGTCCGCGAAATTCTTTCTGAATATGAGACGTCACCCCCGGTCTCACAAATGTGACCAGCTGTAAAAAGACGGGGGGGGGGGGGGTCAAAAATCATGAAATTCGTGCGACATTATTATGGACGCACCCTAAGCTTGTTACAAAACAAGGGACCTTTATATACGGGGGCTACATCTAGTCTCAAAAGAATAAGGTATGTCATAATAACAAACGACTGTACGTTTACAGTGGTGTTGCAGCCTAATATCTGAAGGCCAACACGATGTTCGTCCAGAACAGTGCTAAGGCTTGATACAATCGATTCAGAAGCTGAACTGTTACTGTACTCCAGATACATGGAGATGTTAGTGTATGTGATGTGTATGGTGTGGTGTGTAGAGTGTACGTACTATGTTGGAGGGTCGGGGCGCGGACTGGTCGCGGGGCTCGCCGGCCGCGCCGCCCGCCGCGCCCGCGCCGCCCCCGTACCCCGCCAGCCCCGCCAGCCCCGCCAGCCCCGCCAGCCCCAGCCCGGCGCCGCCGCTAGCCCCGCCCTACCACAACACAAATATTAACTCACCGAACCGTCTCCACACATGCTACGAGTACCTACTACTGAGGGACCGGATATTACATACAAAATTCAGTACAACGAAAATTATGTGTGGGTCATATTTGAGTACAATTAAGGTCTTCTTCGATATAATCGAAGGTAATCTTAAAAGTTTGGTTTAGTAGTAATCTGGTTAGCCAACAAAGTACCAGGATCACATAAAATAGAAACAGTTCGTTCAAGATTAGAACAAGCTGACTCACTGGCGATACAACGTCGTCTCAGGAGTCGTCAGTAACATCCTCTCGGTGATTATGCCTCTGATTTTGTAGCACTTTCAAAATTAATGATCTTTAATTCCGTTGTGATAAGGTTGCACTTTACACTGACAAAGTTGACAAAAACAAAGTGAACTTTATTCCTGTTACAATATGGATGCTGTCTGTCTGTGACTGTTAGTAAATAGTAGTCTCGGACATACCTGATGCGAGTCGGAGGGCTGGTGCGCGCGACACATCTTGTCGCAGTAGTCTGCCAGGATGTCCCGGAAGCGCGTCCAGCACTTCTCCGGGACAGTGATAGCCGTGCGGAAGTTACTTTTCACCTGAAAATTAATTCATTTACCATATTATTGATCTTCAATATCAAATCTTTATCAATACTTGTTAATGTAGTACTAACTTCTTTCCAGCCTCCTGATTGCTTTGGGGGAAAATTAAAACTGGTTTTATTTCTTAGGGCCGGCGCACACCTGGCGAGGCGCGCTCTAGCGCCGTTCAATGACAAAAGAATACTAACTTGACCCTTGTCTGGGAGACCATGGAAGCGGACAAAGGCACGCGGTTCAATTTATTTGTTTTCAACTTTAATTCAACATGTGCAAAATAGATATTCCTTTGACAGTGAGTCGCCAGGTCGGCGCCGGCCCCTTTTATTATTTTTATTACGTTGTTGGTGCAGATTTGAATGTTTTGATATCTGGGACTTATTGCCCGGTTAAGCAGACGACCACGTCTCTAGGTTAAACGGCGAGATGCCATGTCAAAATAAGAATCTGTGGGACTTGCAGTATCAATCATACCGGAGGGCATAGTCCGGTTCAAATTGATTCATGATCATTTATGAAATCAGATTAAAATTACGTTACAATGATAAGAATATGAAAAATAAACCTTTAAAAGAACTAAACCGCGAGAATAATGACAACTTTAAAATGGATCTAGAAAAATAATTCAGAATTCAAAACATAAATACACTTTTTTTTTTAGAAAAAATATTGATTTATGTGATATGGCAACTAGAATGTATTATTATTTACATTGTTTTTGACGAACACATACAGCTTGGGGATCCTAAGAAAGCGGTGCTGTCACAATATATGACGCGCCGCAAGCAGAGGCAGAAAGTTTCTTGACAAGTAATGTCATTTATGGCTACTACATAAATATAGACGGTGGAAGTCTGTCAACTTTCAGTACGCTCGATTACCTTACATCATTTCGGGATTCCACCGTCGATAAATAAACACACCGGTTCCTCAAGAAACCCAAGCTTAACTCAAAACGGCTGTACACTACATGATCACAAGTGAAGGCGTGTGACACATGGAGGCGACAGGCATGTAACAGTCAGGTAGTGGTCACCTCGCTGACTTTCATGTAGATGCCGCGGTTGTTCTGCCCGATGTCGAAGTAGAAGTTCTTGTTGTCGACGCGCAGGTGGCGCCCCTCCGGCAGCTCGCCCTTGAACCTGCAACACGCGGCGCGTCACTCTCCGCTCACCTCGCGCTCTCGCACACATCCAGCATGCACGCTAGAACACTATCATGGCGACCTACGAGTACGTCTCAATCTAATACTTTAAGCATCAAACGTGTGTGTTACAGAGTCGACAACAACATATAATACGGCACCATTCCCTAATAATGAATATCATACCGTTCCGGCTCAAACCAAGCCTCGGCCGGGTGATCGCTAACGGCGGCAGTGGCAAGAATCAGAAAAAAGAGAAAACCCCGTTAAAAACATAAAGCTGATATAGTATACATGGTGGACAACAAAATAAATTATAACAGTTATATTGTAAGCGTCAATTTAGGAATAAGAATAGTTCGTCTTAGAAAACAATGATGGCCGCCGCTTTAGGCTGAAGCTGGGTTCGTTCCTAGGTTCAAGTTCCGGAACATTCTACCGATATATTTGTATTCACAGCCTGCGGGCTTTGGTTAACAAATTGTTTACAAGGGACCTCTTCCTTGTGGGATATGTTTTAAGGTTCAAAGTGAACTATTTTCCTGCTCTTTCAAATAATTCAGAACGACAAAAATGAATACATTTACTGGAAACCTCAAATTCGAACGGTTAGATCTGTCACTAGTGTATTACCTCTAGGACAGTATAGGCTTGTCGATTACACATCAAACATTTAGCAAATAAAAACAAGTAAACAGAGATAAAGAAACAAGTGATAAGAATCAATAAGTGGAGGGAACAGTTCCATTAATGATTGTTGTAATCAGTCCGATAGCCAGGATGTAGGTCGCGCAATCACACGCGCGATAACGTGCCTATCTACGATGTGCGAATTTTACGTTTTTATATTAGTAGGGAGTTTTTCCCTCCCATGGAGAGGACTGTGTCCCAGCAGTGGGAAAATTAATAGGCTGATGACGATGAGGTCGTTTTTAACAACTAGTGAGTTTTGCTGGGGTTTGTTCCGGCACTTCTTCCTAGCTAAAATATTACGAAGTTGCGATGGACGGGCGACCTAATTTGAATAAATGACTTTTGAGTTTTTTTGACTTTTATTTTTGAATGAAAATGTTGTTTTATCTACTTACGTTTTTTGTAAGTATTTGTATTATGAGCTTTAATGTGGCATATTATGAAATATCTTTTTTCTGTAAGTTTTGAAATTATGAGATAAACGTATTGTTGCTATAAAGTAGTGCAGTAGCCTGCTGGTAATTTTAATTTATTTATTTATTAATATACATAAATGATTTAATTTTAAATATAACTACTCTATTGTATTAGGTACCTAAACCTGTAATAATAGTTGTATGTGTTGTTTAAATAAATAAAATAAAATAAAACCGGAAATTTAGGAAACAACAGAGAGGATTGTTTATGTTTATAAATCCTACAATTCCTAGGAAGTACAATAAGTATAGTACTACAAACTACTCTTAAATAATGATACACGAGTGCGGCGCGGGATCTTCATCTTCCTGTCCTCAACAGACTCAACAAAACTCTCTTTGATATTTGTGCAACTATAACCAATTTGGGGGTATGAAGAAGAGTGTGTAAAAAGTTCTTCATCCCCCGTAAACAGGGAGGATTATCCGAGCAGACGGTGTTATGTCTGATGGACCAGTGCCCCACAGTTATCGGGTTCTTCTTTAAAGTCTTACGTCGCGGATAACTTTACTTGATGTTTAGTTCATCATCTGTATCATAGATGGCGCTGCAGTACTCTCTGTAGTGCCGCTACACCTACATCGACGCAGACATCACGGACCAGGTAGGCAGAACTTTCAATTTCCTAATGTTTTGACCTGAACGGAGACCACCTTCAAGATATAGTTTTCAAAAAAAAAAAATTAAGACTATTTAAAACTAAACTAATTAAAATTTGAGATTTAATACTCATTGTTTTGTTTGTTTTTTAATTAGTGAGTTACCGCGCCGTTAACTGTATGAGAGTAATTTGTAGAACACATTTTGTTGTCACTCATTGCGAAAAGTCTTATCTCGGGCAACTTTACACGTGCTTTTTATTTGCCCTTCAATGAACTGATTTGACAATATTAAGGTCAGCCTACCAGATAAACATTCAATATCGAACTTGTACACGAAGGGACTCCCCGTACAACTGTAGGAATACTATCACTAATCATCTGCCTAGCCTTTTCCCCAATTTTGTTGGCTTCTGGTCCAACCAGATGCAGCTGCATACCAGTATTATAAATGAGGCGACTGCGTATCTGACATCCACTACCTAGTTATTGCAACTAGACTGGGTAACACGATAATCCTTGGAAAGACTGCTTGCTACGAATATCAGGCAGAAAACTATCCTATACCTTAGGACTGTAATAGTACGAGAATATACAGGATTTAAACAACATCATCACGAAGCCGTCAACTAAGCATTCTGTACATCAAACTAAGTAACTTTACGTAAAAAATATTGCTGGGAAACAACTGGTGATAAATCATGTTTTGTGGTAAAACTCAATGTAACGCACTTAAAACATTGTGCTGATGAATGGATTGAATAGTACAGGGGTCGTGGAGGTGTTTAAAGTAAAAATCTTAAATTAAAATCTTGTTAAAAAGTTGGAACTTTGACCCCCAATATCTCTGTAACTAGAAGGTTCCCAGGTATGGTGAAGACCAAAAGAAAAATCGCAATGACAGGGAGAACAACTGCCTTTCGGCTTCGTTAAGAGGGTTTTTACACCCTTTAGAAAAATACACAAAGCAACATCTATATTGTAAAATTAAACTGTCGAGCTGTCTATGCCATGACACCGAGCCGCCACTCAGTTATTCAGCACAATATGGCGTTTCCCATCGACCCCATATTTAGCTAGCAACAAAGAAGCGGCCTAACAGCCGCATGCATAGTTAATAGGTGCATCGGCAGTGACGAGTGAGGTCTGTATCGCGTTACAGCGCGATCGATCCGTGCCCTGCGCCCTGCCCCGACGACGATAATTTAATTATGTATACTTTATACTTCAAGAACAACTAATAACTGCAACCTTCGAGATGTTCTTTTAATGTTGTGTATACATGCTACTAACATTTGTTTTGTTTTTAAACGTTGAACTTTTGTTATTTTTCTAGTATAGTTATCGATAGTTGCAGTTTCGATGATTTCAGGGCAATGTTTTTTTTCTCAGCCTGTATTGTCCCACTGCTGGGAAAATGTGGGTATGGACCTCTTAGGGGGCTCAAGAAACAAACCTCCGTTGGCTTGATATCGGCCCCCAAAAAGGCTAACATTTGCGTCATCCTCATTATTTAAGGGGCCGGCGGAGCATGCGTTTTTCATACAAACGTAATACCAAAATAATATGAAAATCAAACATAGAATATGTTTGATTTAAGGTAATGTTTTAAGGTAATGTGTATATTTTTCGATTGTATTAAAGCTCGTCTTTAGGAATTTAAAATTTCGATAGAAAAAATATTTTTCTCATAACTCTTGTTTAAATCGGTATACATTCAAAATGTATTTGGGAACCTATATTGTTTTGTGTTAGAGAAAAAAACAACAAAAAACTCAAAACACAATTAAATTTTTTTTACTTGTTTTTTTGTCACAAGAGATTTGATTCGAATAAAACGATTAACCTTACGATTTAATAAATACTGCCGCTGTGTAACGACCTCATCACACCGGCGCGTGGCGGTATGCATTACGATCGTTCGCGAATCGTCAGTGTGATTAAATTCGAAGCCCTAAAGAATATTCTATAGAACTGGCCCAAAAACGTACTCCGGAATCTTGGGCTCTGCACAGACCAAATAGAAGCGCTGACCATAGAATGAAAATTATAAATAAAGTGAAAAGTTCCAAGGACTCCTCAGGCATCACTGAGGGCCGGCCCCCCCCCCATACATACCCTCCATCATCAGTGCCGAAGTCGTCGAGTAGGTCGGTGAGCGCGTCGCGGAACTCGATCATGCCCTGCGCCGGCAGCGCCACCTGCGAGCGCGGGCCGCCGCGCGTGATGGTCTGCGACACGCGCAGGAAGCGCCCGCGCGAGTTCTCCTTCAGGTCCAGGTAGTATCGTCGGTTGTCCTACAGTACACATGGACTTAGCGATATCTTTAGCTAAAGGTCACTTTATACCAAACAGACCACTATTTTTATGTCACTCAATTAAGGACTGTATCATACATAGACGTGCCCATAAGGCCATAAAATTCATCGCACATATTAAGGTGACAGCGTCAGGGTAGACAGCGAAATTCAAATGTTCGTGCGACTTGTGCAAGGTTGTATGTTGATTAAAATATTGTTCGCGACTGTAAGACATATGTAGTTACAGCATTATAACTAAGTATCAAAATCATCAATCCAAGTTCATAAAGGACCTTTTGAATTTGGCGGGCTACCCTGGAGCATCCACTTAGCGTCTCCTTGCTTGTGGTCGACAGGAGTTTCTTAACTCATTCAGATTATGTCCATAGAAAACACCGGTTATGTATGAGATACGCATTCAATCAGCTGTGGTACGAACGCCTACGCACCTCATTTAAAAAAAGAACTCGTAAAAAAAGAAATGAAAAGAAAGAAATGTCACCATGTATGGCTGACAGAAACAACGATACTAAGATTGGCTTTTTAGAAACATTTACATAACCGAACAATTACTAAAATTCAAATGCTATATTAACAGCCAAACTGCACTGAAGATCATCAGGCAATGACGATACTATTTATAAAAACTTTTTAACAAAAAATAAAACCGACTTCAGAGAAAACAAAAAAGTGAAAAATAACTTCAGAAAAAACGCTTCAGAAGTCGGTGATCTTTGTTTGATTGATTTAGTTTTTTTGTCACCGACTTCTGAAGCGTTTTTTCTGAAGTTATTTTTCACTTTTTTGTTTTCTCTGAAGTCGGTTTTATTTTTTGTTAAAAAGTTTTTATTTTTCGCTTTTTAGTGGTTCACATGTGCTTACCCCTTCAAAGCGTACCGGCGTGATTTTAAGTAATGAACTGATGTAAACAATAGACAGATATGAGATTTCGGCAATCCCATTAAATTTGCTATCATTTATTGAGGAGTTCCGTTGCATATCTCCGAAGTTCTTCATCAGATTTTCATCAAATTGAAATGGGATCACTTCGAGAAAGTACACTTCCTAAAACTACCGAAATCCCTTCGAGTGTGCCTATAAAATGTGAAGAGTTCTCTCTATTTCTCCAGAATCCCATCATCAGATACTGATTTGATGATTATGAGACCACACAAAAAGTACCACCTTTCAAATAAAAAAAGAACCATCAAAATCGGATCACCCAGTCGAAAGTTCTGAGGTAACAAACATTTTCGAAATCTGGATGTATTTTGCACATGTGCGTACCCCCTCAGAGCATACAGGCGTGATGTTACGTCATGATGTAGTATGAACAATGAACTTACAAGCGATTGCAGCAATTACTGCAGATTTGCCGTCTATTTTTGAAGAGTTCCATTGTGTATCTCGGAAGATCAGCATCAGATCTTCAGAAAATTAAAATGGGACCAAACGACAAGCACCAGCTTTCAAATAAAAAAAGAATCATCAAAATCGGTTCACGCAGTCGAAAGTTCTGAGGTAACAAACACAAAAAAAAAAAAAAAAAACAAAAAAAAAAAAAAAATACAGACGAATTGATAACCTCCTCTTTTTGGAAGTCGGTTGAAAAGTGCTTAAAAATCTTAATTATAATTGAGAATAGTCTTAAAACCCAATGCATGATACTTGAAATAAAATAATGTCAGCAAGATGCAAGAAACTACTGGAATTATTATTACATGCTTAAGTTATGAAGACATAAAATTAAGGAGTACATAGTTATGGAGATCTCGAGAAAAATACAAATATTAGTCTAGTAGGATAAATCTGAAATGCATCGGTGGAAAGTTAATTAAGTGGTCATGAGCAGCACTATCGAGCAGACAGTTCAGACCTTCGCTCAGTCACGCTACACTCGCCCTAGCTAACATAATATCGGCTCGCCCCACAACTATATCACATTACTGTTGGTGTCTAACTTTAAATTGTGTCATGTTGCACCTTACCACCAGTGAATGAACACTTGTAACGTACAGAATATATTAAAATTCCAAATTGTATTCAATTATAAGAACAGTGTTCGCATAAAGCTAATTCACGCAGCTAAATAAACAAAACGTATTCTACTTTGGGGCTTAACTCACATATTATTACAATGACAGTCCAAATATGGTCGGAATTTTCAGGTTTTTGGTAAGTATTGAGGAACCAGTGTTTGGTAACTACATGGATGGAAGAAAGACAGTCTGGTACGAAGCCGGTAACACACAAGCACTCTAAGAGTTTCTCTGAGGCTCTTTCAGTACCTCGATATGTCAAGGGACTACTCATACAGACGCGTCACATCCGTTCAGCTGAACGTGCGCGTACGCATCCTACTAATATTATAAATGCGAAAGTTTGTGAGGATGGATGTATGTTTGTTACTCTTTCACGCAAAAACTACTGAACGGATTTGGATGAAATTTTGCACACAGATGGTTTACAATCTGGATTAACACATAGGATACTTTTTATCTCGGTAGTAAGATCCCATGGGACAATTTTGAAACTTCACGCGGGCGAAGCCGCTGGCAGAAGCTAGTCTTATATAAAATCAATGTTTTCTATGAGCATAAGCTGAATAGATCTGAATAAGTGTAAGTATTCCCTTAATCTCCAGGGCACTGTAGCCAAGGTATGTTTGATTCTTGCGCTGAATGCTAGGTCCTGTGGTCACCTATGGAGTACTGCTATCCCTTTTGCCACTATTGTGCGCTCTGTCTCACCTTGAGCATCATCTCGGACTTGAGCTTGCCGTCATCGGGCACGTTGTCGGGGTTGGGCGGGCCCAGCGACGAGTAGAAGTCGCTGAAGCTGGACAGGTGGTCGCGGAACTCGGCCGCCGTCGACATCGCCAGGAAGATCTGGCTCCGCCGCCCGTCTGCGCCGATCTGGGAGACAAACACTAGTAGTAGTAGTGTGTGTGTGTGTGGTGTAGTTTATGTCGATGATAACGTGGTTACATAAAGTGAGTGGTTGACAGCTGATACAACGGACTAATATGATGATGATGCACCACTGCACTGGGCGCATAGCCGCATGACTATACAAACATTAACACAAAAGATGCTGAATGTCAGGCAATGGACAGACCGCATTAAAAAAAATTACATGTGAGTAGTTCTTTCCATATTTAAATAATTCTGATGATGTGAAATTAAGTAACTTCCTCCAGTGGAAACAAGAGGACCCTTCCCGTTTTCCTAGAAACTTTTGCATTCTCATCTGTCAGTAATTACCTCAATATTTAACAGAGGTGGAAGTATCAAGATAGTTATCGGTTAATTTATCAATATATTTAAATGGAATATTCATTACTAAACAAGAGAAAAAAGAAACGTCCAGCCGTAATATTCACTTTTATTTTTGACATCGATTGTCGCAGAGATGAGATTGTGAATTAAATATGAGCGGTTTTTAAATACAAGTTAGTATTCTGTACTCCAATTCCGTTACTTATGAACACTCCTTAAAATTAAGTAACAGTTATCATCATGCATTTAGTTGCCCCTACTAAGGAGCAAAAGAGAGCGAAACCTATTTTTGTTCTATTTTCCTTTTCTAACGTGGAAGTGGAAACTATTTTGTTTGCTCTGTTACTAACTGTCAGGTTTAGCATTTTTTGACGTGAAAACTTCTATAGACACGTTGAGCACTTTCGAGAGAACAAAAATCATGGAACTCGCGTGACCGTCACGTACGCTTTTCACTTTTCTTAACGACGATTTTGGTCATAATTATGATATTTTTGGTCAGGGAATTGGGAAGTGTAGAAAAAAAACCGAGAAGATCATGCGACAAGGACAGGAAAATGACGAGGACGATGTTCTATGGCCAATGTTTGTATACTGTACATGACCTACATTGCGCTGCGGCTAAGAGGTGATCGTAATCTTCAAATTAAGCAAAACAAGATATCGATAGCCAGGCACTTACACTAAATAAATCATGAAAACGAATATCAGATTCCCAAGTTAAGGTTGGTGTTGGTGCCAAGTCACAAAATGTGCAGCAAATATTGGTATTGGATTGCAAACTACACAGCGTCGGCAAAATGTAGGGGAGGCGGGCGAAATCAATATTATATTGAATGCTGCTCGTCGCTTCTCACGCTCGAAGGACTAGGCCACTCGTAAATATCCTATTAGATGTACCGCAAATATTATGTACAATCTTTTGGTTCGTTTAAAAATCGGTCAAACCTAATTTCCATACGTTCGGGAGGATATTGCGGAGTAAAACGCACCAACTGTGATCGAAGACACAACAAGACTCCCTAATGTTTTTGATGATTATCAGAAGTCACCACCACCCTAGCAGTAGAAAGCTATGGAGTTTAAATGTGTAGTCACATTGTTAAAGCTCTTATCTAATGTCCGAAATAAGTTTTTCTGGAGATAAAATCATAATCCTTTTTTTTTGGGTTTGCCGCAGGCGGCTAAAAAGGTGGAGTTGTTAAGTTGAATTGAATAATAACATTAATCTTTTCAAACACTGTTTTAAGCGTTCACAGTTTAATCTTTTCTTTTTCAGGAAATCTGCAGCATGAATCAGTGATTCACTCATCCTTGGAAATGAACTCGCTTGGGAAGATAAGACGCCTTAAATTTTTCTTTTTCTTTCAATTGTATTATCTAGAAAATTTCAAAAGATTACCTACGCTTCTTTTAGTCCAATTTGGGTAGCTGATTTTACCTATTACTAAAGGTTTTTCCAAAAAAATAATAGTATTTCAATTTGCTAGGAAGATACAATGGGTCCTGTCTAAAACTAGAGCATTTATTGGCCGAAAGACCAGAAACTCATTGTTCTTTCGGCCGGTTCTTTGTGTCGGTTTTTAAATTTCAATTTTTTTAGTATCCTGTTAGCAACCAAATAGGGAGGGGCCTTTATCAAACACAAGATAGATAAGCCGTAATTGATAATGATAGCAATATGTTATAATTAAAGCATTTTGGAACAACGCCGTTATCAGCGTATCATCAGCTGCTGCTATCTATTATGTAAATCGTTATCATATACATATGCGCACTTACGCAACACGTAAATAAATAACTATCTCTATGTAAACATTAACCGCCGAGAATTTTACTCGATTTTGAAGTGACTTCTAATGGTTTCAGCTAAAAAAAAAATGCAAATGCAATGCAATGTTTTCTACATTTACAATGTTCCAGAACGTTTTCTAACTACGTTCTGAACGTCTGATGCTGGTTGCAACCCCTTCCTCGAACGTACTAGAACAATAACTCCCACCCAAATAGTAAGAAAAACTACCACCCCTAGTGATGATGTAAAACTTTTAGCAGATTATATCATCAACCGGGAACCTATTTATACATTGAAAACTACGAGTACCTTGTTTTAGAACCCCCTTACCGATTAGCAAGAAACAAACTCTTACAGAAGGTTTACTCCACAACATCCCTTATTAAATTAAAACATTAAATACCCAAAACATAACCCGTTCACGGATAGAGAGGGAGGGGAAGACCAATGAGAAGATAAATGGATTGTGTGAGAAATGATATGAAATAGAGTAAATGATGCCGTTACGTCCGACCATATTACCCTTAACGTCGCTTTACTAGATGAGATGCCAACCGTACTAGCGCACACTGTTTCAATTTATTAGTGTGCTACCCAGTACTGAGTATTGGAGGTCAGGCACATTCGGTAAGACTGGCCATTTTCATTTTGTTGGTGAGTGCAAAACCACACGGATGTACCCCGCCCTGTAGCGGACGGAGGGGTCTACCGGACTTTAACTGACTAAAAACCACCCCGGTGTTCGCTTCCCACACTTGCACCGGGGATCATGGGAACTAGTGCGCCTTCCTTCTTCCTTTCACCTCACTCCCCGGTGAAAAGACTGGCAGCCTACTCCAACATAGCAGGGTGATGAAGGCTAGAGAGATGATAATAAGGTTCCAAGGTCCCAAATTTATTGTGCAGTAGAACTACTCCACGTTACATTGAATGGGACGAGCTTATCCGACAGACCTAGCCAACGTTTGTGGGCGTCAAAGGTCGAGGGGACTTATGGCAACTCTTTTACGTCGCCAGGCATTGTGTCGTAATCATTACAGCCATAACTCGTGTTACGTCATCAGTCGCGACTTTCCGAGGGTTGCCACTGTTGCCAGGTGCCAGTTCAAGACTATTGTTAGTCTCCCCCAAGTTTTAAATAAACACTCCATTACAAACAATTTGTCATATAAAATCAAGTTTCTATAACTTTTTACTTTGCTAAGTTTGAATTTGTTCAAGGTTAGATGTGTTTTATATTTTCTGAACAGTTGCTATTATAAGGAACTGAAGAGGTAATATTAGTTATTATAAGGAACTGAAGTTTAGTAAGATATTTAATTTATTTAGTATGTTTTTCTTAGACACTCGCCTTTCGTAGCCATGACTCATGAATCCAAGACTTACACCTAACTAAGCTAATACTTCGTCTACTACTAGTACTGTACATTAGACTAGAACTAGAACACACAACACACAACCACAGTCAACCGCATGCTATTTTGACCTTGAAAGCGCCTTTATTATGTAGCAGTAAAGGTGATTTTCGTCATTTGAATCCACGCCGTGGGGGTCAGCAGTGACCACATGTCTGTAGCCATTAAACACTCTCTAACATAATACGTGCAGCAGCTGTAAAACGGGCATGCATGCAGCAACACTTACTGCCCCTCTTTTTTTGGTAAACTTTCAACGGCTACCCATTAATATTCAGTACGTGGCTGTAGTTCTTTTAGCAAGTGGTCATAGTCGGAATTAAGTCAGACATCTTGTCTTATTCCCAGACAAATGTTTACCATGACACCCACCTTCTTGACAATCTACCTCAAGCGCCAGAAAAATCATGCAGCATGGAAAACCATGCTTTTCTACTCGTGTCTAGAACATTCTACGACAATAGTGAACATCTATGAGACATGAGAGTGATGACGTACGCTCACCTCAGCGACCTTGATGAACCTCCCGCGCCGGTTCTGCTTCACGTCCAGGTAGAACCTCTTGGACTGGATTTGCAGCATTTTCGTCGCCAACTCCTGCTCCTGTGGCTGCTGACCTGCACGTGCGAAAGGAACAGGGATCAGAAGCAGTCCAGATAAAGAAACATAACATTAAGTACATCTCGCCTGATCAGGATCACCCCGACAGGAAAGATAGACATTTAGCAAAAATTGTTTAGTCCCACGTAATAAGATGACCAAGATGTCTATGTATTTGCACTCGCCTGCCCGGTGGTCTGTGAGCAAGAAGTCCTAGGTACTATACAGGTCAGGCATTGGTACTAAGTCATCTTCAGATTTTTTTTTGTAGTAGCCGCAATTAGGGCGAACACAAAATCAAATTCCGGTGTACTACTTGAGACTTCAATATAACTGGCATAATGTAGGCGTACTACACAAACCCCCTTCCGTAATATTGCGTTCGTATTGCGTTGAGAAGACAATAATGGCCGCTTGTTTACAATCCATCTCCTTAAATCCAACCCTGAGAAGGATATAACCTCTCAAAGACGTTACACCTCCACATGCTCACCCTTCCCTAAGCTAAATCAATTGACTACCTACTTCATCTGAAAGTCTAGAAACAGGCATACCTATAGGTAGGAAAGTGTATGACGTCATAAGCTGCCTCTCTAGATCTGCCTCACACGCTACAACGACAGATAAGATCATTTAATATAAAATGTTTACTAAGGAAGATACGCAAACTGAATATTATAGTACCTAGTTTCATAATAAACAAGAACGGGCAATTAAACTGAAACATCCTTCTCTAACATCTTTATTATTCTTCAAGAAATTCTTTGAAAACGATATAATTACACCGATTTAAGTTGCTTAACCGGAATTGAAAATGTACGTCGAAATGTTATATCGAATTAAATTCGGCATTACGTCGCAGATACGTTCAATTTCGATAAAAGTTACTGAGAAACAACTCTTTGCATTTAAATGAGAATAAAAGCGATGTAGAAAAACTCAGTCAATCGGCCAATTACAAATCCTTTGTCAATTAATGCAATATCCAGAAACAAGTAACTACACAAGTACACTCACGACAGAGAAAGTACTGAAACGCAGAGCGCATGACCGTCCTATCTGCAAGGACTCCGAGGAATTTCATCAAAAACGAGCCAAGCTTCAAATAGACGTAATTGTGAACAGTTCAGGGCTGAACGGAGTTCAAGTTATCGTAACAAAGGCACGTAGTCCGTTAGAAATCGACGTGTGATCGATTCGGATGCACGCAACGCGTTCCGGACGGCTGCACCGGTGTCGACAACGCCCCTAATTTCGGCGCTAATTACTAAGTACCGAGTCTAGCTCACTGCTTACTGCTAGACAGACGGTATTAGGGCGTGGCTCGCTCGATGACGTACCATTTCACTTGTTTGATAATAATCGTCGTTTAATGTCTTTATTCATAACTTTGTAGGTTTTGTTTAGTCTAGGTGTGGTTACGGATGCATACTTTTTAAACCTATTATTCTAAAATTAAAAAATAAACTAGGTTAACTGGGCGTGGAGGTAAGAGGTCAGAGTGCTATGGTGCAACTGCAAAGAGGCCTTTGTCCTCCCGCAGTGGACTGACGCAGAGATTTTTTTTTGGAAAGCTATTAGCTTACTTATAAGAGAGTCTTTTGAAGGGTTTGCTGTTGACATTGGTTTTATTGAAGCGAATGCTTTGAATACAGGGATCATCTGATCCTCCTCCATAAATGTAAGACCAAAGAATCCCAATTTAATTTAATTCATGTTATATCTGCGTCTAATCATGGATTATAATATAAGTACTATAAATATAAATGAGCACTTTCGTCTTTTCTAATTATGAGCAGGATTGAAAACCTGTCTTAGAATATGTTTCGCGTGCGTAACACGTACGTGGTTACAGAATGATTTATTAAGAAAATCATCTATATAACCCTCTAAGTTTGTATAATCCGTATAATTCAATGTCTTTTTCATGAAAAAGTCATTTTGAAAAGTCGATTACATCGAGTAATTACATTTTAAAGAATTTTGCGGACTACCATGGCGTTAGACTTTGTTAAAAAATTGGAGTTTTGACTTGATTCTATTTTGTTGAGCAAGTCAATTAAGTCACGGTTAAGTAAAGTTTAAATGAAAGCTTGACAGCTTTTATTAACTTATTTATAGATCGTTACAAAGCTTCTAAAAATAGGCATAAAGTATAAGACCGTTTAACAACAAGTGAATGAAGGCTTTATGCGTTACAGCGATTGGTCAAATCTCATCAGGCCCAGTGGACACTGCCCTTCCCAGGTGTCCAGAAGATAATAAATAGGTAGTAGATTAATTAATCAAGAATATTGAAGCGCGGCAGTGGGCGACTGGGGCGTCCGTCTGCCCTTCGGCAACCTTCGCAAAAAGCGGCCGCTTGGTTGCATAGCAACCGCGTGATTAATGGGCTTCGCAGAGACGGCGCCTTCAGGACAACACTAGCCATGGGATTGAGTACCGGCTGATTTAGGCTTGTCTAGGCGACAGCGACGTGTTGGTCATTTGTAGTGGCCCTTACATGTGGGGTTCCAACTGTTTCTTTTTTGCAAGAATTTTGAAAGCTTACCGCAGAACCTTAAGGCGCCGGCGGAGCATGCGTGTTTCATACAAACCTAATACAAAAATAATTTGTAAATCAAACATATTCTTAAGGTAGTGTGTATTTATTTCGATTAATTTACAGAATTTCTATGTTCTCAAATACATATTTTGAAAGGATAATTATACGAAATTATATAAAGACGAGATATGAGGAATTTAAAATTCTTATAGAAAAATTATTTTTCCTATAACTCTTGTTTAAATCAGTGTCCAACTGTCTATTCAAAATATATATTTGGGAACCTAGATATTGTGTAATTCAATCGAAATAGACACACAATACCTTAAGAATATGTTTGATTTACAAACTGTTTTGGTATTACGTGCGTATGAACGACGCATGCTCCGCCGGCCCCTTAAAATTACGGTAACTAGGTATTGTCCTGGCTCTTTATAAAAAGTAATAAATCAAAACCAATCTATCTAAAACGATTACGGAAAAAAACGTCTAAAAGTAATCAGATCAAATAAAAAACGCGGCCATTTCAATACTATAATTAAATTTCTGCCAAATGTATTTAGCATCTAATTTGGTTAAAATATCATTAGACAATTTCCGGCGGAAACGTCCCTTTTCCTCACGGCTGAGTTGTTGTAGACCCTCCCCCTACCCTCCGCCGCCCTACGACCTCTGTACCCTCCGCGCCTCAGCCTCCACCCCGCACCGTCTACAACCTTCCCTCATAAAAGATGCCCAATCATTCTCACCACTGTTACGTCTGGCATTATATTTTAACGCCTACAGATTTAAGAAAAACTGTTCTACCAATATTACTTGATATGGACAAAACAAGTAATAAAAGTACTTCAAAGCGATAAAATTAAAACGTTTTACAAATAATTCGATCAATCAACCTAAAGTTAATCCTAATCAAACAAGAAGTATATTTGGTATTAAAATAGCTCATTTAATTAGTCAACACATCTGTCGGAGCGGCGGTCATTACTTTAAATCGGCCTGAAACTGTTATCATGAAAGATATGACGCGTTGTGCTACAAGCAGCTAGAGCTAGTGCAGAAGGTCCAGTCCGAACAACGAGCTCAACCTTACAACACACGTCTTCTTGTCATGAATCTTTTGGCGCGAAACCATGCTCGGAAGAAACGCCCTCAATTAACGAAATAACAGCGCCCTCTAAGTATTGGACACTGATAGTCCAACAGTGTAATAATAGACGGGAGTAGTTTCTGTTTTATTTTTTTTAAAAAGCTGTTTTACACGATCGTTAATATTCCAGCTTCAATTTCAAAAAGCCTCTAAGGAACATATAATGTTTTCCAAGGAACTAAATGAAATGAGTCACGACTTTGTCTTAGGACCGAACCTTCTGGTTATAATTTATTATGTGGTACAAAAGGTCATTGAACTTACCGGAGTCAAAATTATTCCCGCCAGCGTCCATACTCTGCCCATGATATTCTGTAACACATTGACAAAGGCACTTACATTAATAAACGTAATACTACATGAAACATTATGTACGTAGTTTATTATAAGTTATATTTATATCTGAATGGGGATGTCTCCAGGCTTCGATAAGACTGAAACCACACGAAAATTAATATTAAAAATCAATCAGGATTTTAATGAGGTTTGTATATCAGTAGTGCAGCCTCTGCATAAGCTGAACGTCTTTTGCAAAAACAGCTCTTCAAGCTGGTAACACATCCTGGTAGGTCCTAGCCGTGTCTGCAGTACGTCCAGTCGTCCAGTGACGTCTGTCAGACGTTGACTTACGTAAGACAAGACAATTGCCAAACGTAGTGTCTGTCGCGTTGGCCGACGCCGCCGACCGGTGACCTCCCCTACCATTACCATAGGGTCGAATAAATTAAACGCGAATATGTTTCCAACCTCTTTATTAGCGAAATTTACAACTTTTTGCACAACATCATGGTTTTACTATGTGAGGCGTGTAGGGCAGCGTGTGGGGTGGCATGGTAAGCGATTTACTGCGACACTCGCGCCAAATTAGCATGTATCTGGACATACGACCAGCAGCCAATCTCCTTGTAAGGAAGTTAACTGCTAACCCAAGCAACTTAGATAGATATGTTATTAAGCAACTAGGACCAAAATCATATGTAAATTCTTTAAAAGTGAGACATTACAAGTATTACAACACCTTAATTTTGTTTCACCATAAACGATAACTATTTGGGAAAAGAATGGATGAATTTTGATCATCGAAGGATCAGACCTTCCGAGTCTTTGTCTTACTCTTAAGTAAATCTTTGGAAACTGGTTTCATACTTCGTTAGCCTACGGCCTGAACAGCTAAGGTTCAGGCAACTTCCAACGAAGCGGTAAATGCATCAAATCAAAATCCAGTTACAGACGGTTCAGCAAATTGTGAATTTCAGGACGGGTCAGCAAACTAGGACGAGGTATGTTCTAATAAATTCGTGAGGCAATTACCGGTGTTGCAGCCCCGGAGCTCAGAGCACGCAACACGCTGCATTTAATTACCACCGCTCCATTAGCCGATATAATAATTGCAGGTGTTGTCCGAAACAACCTCCGGTATGCATCGGCTTTGCATAGTAATGTGTGTGCTAACCAGTCTACGTAATTCGGTAATCGGTTGGGTAAGTATTTAATTGTCAAATTGTTTTATGAGTTCTTTCCTTAGAAAAGCAAGAAGCGAAAGTTACAGCCCTCATGTCTACCTACCAAGATTATTTGATTTTCCCTAATGAATGAATGAATCAAAAATACAGGCACTATTCAATTGAATCAAACTTTTGATTAAACAAGAAGACAACGAATGGGATGAAAGACTAACTGAAATCATTCAATTGTACACACTAAACACGCTTGCAATAATTCTAGCTAACACACATCTCATAGTTATTTATTGGTAGTTTTCGTGTGGCTAATGCACCGACTATTAGGCTTGTAGCTATCTGTCAAACTGACGGGAAAATTCGAGAAAACTACATATTCTGTAGTGCACGCGAGCAACAGAACATGATGGATTGGGAATAGTAGCGCAGGTCCTATAGCGAAAATTCACAATTACACTATAGTTGGATATTTTGAATCAATGGACACAAAGAGTTGGTCCGTCTTGATTTACTGAAGCCCAGATATGGAAGATTGGAAGTAGGATGAAAAGTATAACAGAAATATTCAACTTAATATCTGAAAGCAGCAATCAAATGAAACCTTATCAATGAGTATTAGAGCATAGAAATATAGTGCTTCGAATGAAGCTCTTTTAAGAAATGACCGTGTACGAGAAAGATAGGTCCCTAGTAAGAGATCCAATCGATCGTTGAGTATATAGGCCTGCTACAGGAAATGTACAAATTACGAAAGTATGTTTATTAACTTCCCAGTAGGTGTCAAGTGCGAACAATTGCTTTCACCACAAGATTGGAATGAGAATAATGTATAATCGTGAAAAAATCTGTAAAAACTATGTGAATTGATTGTGTTTGAAATAAATGAAGGAGGACATTTAATAACAAGTGTATCCCGGCTGTCGTACAGTAACGCGGTCGCGTATGAATTACAAACGGTAGATGTATGCCTCAATCGCGCATAAATTTATTTCGCCCTAAGCGGGTATGCAAATCGAACCGCCACATTAATTTCTCAATACATGAGTAGATTCCCATGATGTAGGTGGATTGAAACCTTGATCGTCTTGTCTCCCTGAAGCCTTGCAAGATTCTTCGTTATCATTAAAATGACGTCCCCAAATCGAAATTTCGAATTTAAACCCTCAATGTTATTATAATAATCCATTAAATAAAATTCAAAACTAAGAACAACCAACATGCCTGTGCTATCTACTTGAACTAGTACTACATTTTGGCAGACTGGGATCGTCCTGCTGATGCTGGGTCCGACTATCAAAATAACCAGATGACAGCGCCCGACATGACAGCCGACGTAACGAGATGTTTCTCCCACTTCAAGACTGACAATTAATGATCCCCGGACATTTGCGATACGTGTCCGGGAAGCGACCTAGACAAAAGATCCGTAAGCGGTTAGAATCTGCTACGAAATACGACCGGGGCCCATACGAGTGTTTTAGTATCCGATCAGCTCATTTTTGGCGGTACTCATCGTACAGCTCAGCGGTTACCCAAATATCATGTGTGTGCCAGGCCATACTTATGTATGTCATACAATAGAAGGTAGGCTTTAGAACTATGAGATCATCACGGACTGTGGCGGATACATCAAAGTAGGACAAATGCGACCAATCGCTATAATTTCGCAACAGCTAGTTGACGTTTTGGATTGTCTGTACATAGCAATAGCAAAGGTCGCTAGCAAATACAAAATATTTTCATGAGGTATCGAGAAAGATTGCATCCGTTTAAGATAAAGGACATACACAACGTTCCTTAACACGAAATGCCGGGGAAATACTAGTTCTTGGCCAGCGCCTGAAGAAGGAGCTACGTTGATCGGAGTTGTAGCCAATGTGCGCGTATAGAAAGCCAGGTATCTGTGGTATAGACGAGTCACAGGCGACTGGTCAGAGGTCAATCGTGTAGTGTTACAGACACACACACCGCAACCGAGTTGGCCAAGTCGAGCCGCAGTCGAGCGGCAAGTGCTAACTATGCACTGATTAGCAACCGAAGTATTAACGTGCGAAAAGCAACAACAGCCTACGAATACCAAGGAACACGTACGTACAAACGGATACAAGTGCAATATGTGGAAGCGAAACTGAGCAAAGGTGAACGTGTAACCTTGAGCGATGCAATGGAAACGATCAATGAAGACTGCGTCTGCGTGCTGTACACCAACATAATGTGCCGATGTAGGCGCTGCAGACGACTGACGAACTGACGGCGATCCCATTTGGGCTAGATAATCACTCGGATGTACAGGTTATATTAACAAGGCGTATGTTGGGGTGGACAGCGATGAAAGATTGGACGGACTTTTGTAAATGATTGACCTACAGTGGGCAGTGAATAAATTACAAATGTTATCTAATATCGTAAAAGGACAGAACGACTACAAACTTGCACATACTACTCAAGACAATCTCATGAGTGATTAATGGTTTTAAATCCATATTTCTCTTTCTAGCAATTACAAATTATAATTATTTGTGGCAGTTGTTTCGCGTTTCTTTGCGCAAGGCGCTCACTTGTTTTGCAAAGCGAGTGGCCATTTTGTGGCCAAATTACGAAGAATTTTGTACCAGACTCAATTTTTCACATAATAGGCGGCAATAAAAGATGGGGATGACGTGGGTCCTGTATCCATCAAACCAAACACAACCATATCAGCTTCATCAGTCTCCCTGTCATTATTCACAAGAATATGTCAGGATTGAGAAAGCCTTTAGAATATATTTGACGTTCTTTCTGTGTTGCCACTCATCGCGTGTGCTGTCTGCAAATTACTATAACGTTCCATATAACCATAACGACCATTCTCACAGTACTTATAGTGGATTAGATCGTTTACGACCACTTCGTATCGTAAAACTTGGCAAATTATAAATCTGTATGTAAAATAATCGTGGCATCACATTCATCAACTTTAACGTCCGTCTCACCAATCCTTTAATTTTTTACCTATCCAGCTTTAGTTTTTTACTCAGAAAATATACTTAACGCGAAAACTGTGAGACTACCAAGGTCAAAGAGATCTTTGAGTATATAGCAGACGCTTCTATCATATTATATTAGGCTCGCTTGAGGAGACTAGTTAACTCAAGCCCTCTCAGGTACTACAACGACTTAAACCTCTTTGAGCATGGAGTATTTAAACAAGCCTTGTGATCCCGAATTCGAAAGCCATAATAGATTCAGTGCTTTGTGTCGGACATGTATTAGCTGTGAAAGAGATCTTTTGTGAAGCTTGTGACGTCGTGCGAACACGCGAAATCCTGCCCGCTGAGCACAAGGAAGCGACTTTATCATTACATGCTCGGCCCACATTCTGGCATGATATGACGGCTAAACTTAGATATGTTCGAAAGAATTGAGAATCCAAAATCTAGGCCATCAGCGTCGTAAAACTGAGAGTGAACCGCCGCGATAGTGTTCACGCTAATACACTTTTTATCTTTAAATCTTATCCTTTGTTGCTAATATACGAGTGGCAATAATTCGCGCGTCTCATTCAGGTGGCGCATATTAATAACCTCCTTACGTGGCACGGCCATGTTCACACCAGGCGTCATTTCTTCACACATTTTTTGCCAATCTACTTGTAAGCGTTGAGCATGACCTGAATAATAGCAAACAGTGCCGTAGTGTACCGACGCGACGGCAACGTACCTACATGCACTATAAAAAAAACCTATCAAATCACCAGACAATTAATTGCGGAGTCGTAAAAGCTCTAATAAAAAGATAACTCCCATTTTAAAAGTCGGTTAAACAATTCGAGCGGCACAGCGGGGCCCGATCTAGGGTGTCTATCACTAACTTAAACAACCAATAAGGTGTAAGAGTGTGTGCCAAGAGACACTTAAAGTAGTTATGTAAGTAGTTCAAGGCGGGTCATTGGCAGCAGACGATATTGTTGCAGACATAAGCCAGACGGGCAAAAAAGTGAAACCTCTGTTTTTCATTAAAAAAAACCACAGCCGCAGAACGGTTGGTAATGAATGAAGAAACGAAACGACAATCGCGTTATGAGCCACAACTATGAAACGTTAACTTGAAATTCATCTAATTGTTGTACGGTCATTTACTTCATTAATTAATTTCGCGCTCATTCAATGCAATTCGCAATTATTCTTTTGCGAGCGATTGCAACATTGATAGATTTGTAGATTAGGAAAAAAAAATGAGACTATCTGAGACAAGCCTCTCTTATCCAAATTATGAAGTTGATTGAGAGGCCGCTGACGTAATCGCAGGTCGCGTATGTTGGCCTTCTGGCGAGACCCTAGCTACGAGTGGTTCACCTGCATCACATGTCATTCAAAATATAAAACGTCTTATTTTGAAATGATAGGTAGGTGCATTCTAAAATCAAAGTACGACGCCTGTCTCGACAGCTCGGCCGGCAGCTATCATATAAAAACTTAGTTCGGCCTAATAGATTACACCTTAGCGAATAGCGACGCCGCTCGCGGTCCAAACCCGAGACTCAACTGAATATAATACCCCTTCAACATAATATAACTTGTTCTATCAAACTACACTTTGAGGAATACTTCGCAAATGTTAGTCGCGTCGAGACTGGGTTTGCGTTTGTCTGGTTTAGCATCTTTAATGCTGGACTATCAAACCGGTTCTAATGAAATAGCATGTCTAGGAACAGTCGGAACCCGGAACAAGGCTTTCGTAAAGTGAAAAACCTCTCAGGCGGTAATCAATATTAACTTGACGACGAGGAAAACTATTTCCTAAATACATACGATTTCCAATTAATTTGTTTAACTAACAAAGGAAGATCGCGTAATTTGTTCAGCTAATGTATATTACTAATTCTTATGTATTTATGTAAGTTGATCAGTACGAAACTAGTCCTCGGCTGTTGTCAAACAAGATGATTCATATTTTTATTATGACTATTTCATAATATCAACGAACCAAACTGAAACCTAGGAAAAGTAACCGCATTTTGTACCTTGCCTATATCGTCGGCTATACCACAACCAATATTGAAATCCTTGCGGCAAGTATTTTGCAATCCTATTATAAGCATGAATCTGGTAAAAACGGTATTAACATTGCCATAATAGCCATCATTCATCATCATCTGCCCAGCCTTTTCCCAACTATGTTAGGGTCGGCTTCCAGTCTAACCGGATGCAGCTGAACACCAGTATTTTACATGGAGCAACTGCCTATCTAACCTCCACAACCCAGTTAATACTAGGTAATACAATTTATACCCCTTGGTAAGACTGGTTGACATACTATGTGTGCCACTGACTAACAACTGCCAAAGATGGACCAATGACAGCCAGGACCAACAGCTTAACGTACTTTCCGAGGCCCGGAGGAAACTCGGTGTGTAAGGGTGGTCACCCATGCACAGACCAACCTAGGCAAGCATGGCTTAACCTAAAGATCGGCCCGAGCGACTGTTATTATTTGGCCACGAGCTCCTCCTTGCTATAATAGCCATGTTTAGCATAAGGACAGAGACAAGGAAATCGGAGGCAATGAAAGATGTCGACATATTATTAGAATTGTATGTAAGATCGAAAACAGATGAACGGATCCTCTGCAATGACCTGACTTAGGAAAGGTCACTTCTTTAATGGCAACCCCTTCCTCCAGTTTTGAGCCAGAGATGATGACATCTTTTGACAAATTAGGTACTTGGTCAGCAAAACTGTGATAATTACGTAAATTCAAGGGATATTTTTATAGGAGGCATATCTGAAGCGAATGCACGTCAAAAAGAAATTGAAAGCATGCCAATTTCCAATGTAAACTTAAAGAGCCATTTTTAAATGGATTCCCAACATGCCTTACACTTTCTGAAGTCAATCTATCTAATCACTCTTATTGTCTTCTTATAGATTTTAATTTAATCTTTTCTCCATTCATCTATTATGTTGGTGAACACACTATGTTATGAAACCCTTCAATTGCATTTTCGTAGATTGAAGTGCATGCACATAACCCATATATAGTGCAAAATGGCTAAATAGCACCTTAGCAACAGTCAATCAACGTAAAACAGAAGATAAAGATATTTCTAGGTCACCCGCCTTAATTAAATACAACAAAATGGTAAAGAAATTACAGCCTGTTGTGTAAATAATATTACAATCAACTTCAGTACCAATATTGTAAGTAGCACCACACTGTTGATAAGCCTGCAATGCCTAACATAGTCATATTTTCCAGTTAGTATAACCTCAACGATTGATTTCGAACATAAACATTTGTTTTATAACCACAACACATTCAGTTAATAATTCAGTACAAAATTGGTTTAGCTGAACTGTACCAAAAGTTGCGTTAAATGAATTTGTGCAGTTTATTACTGCATGAATGCACTCATGTATGAGTCCGTAAAGTTTCCTCTGCGTGCACCCGTTGCCGGGCAATTTTCACTGCAAACTGATAAAAAAGTGCAACATGCAGTCATTGTAATTAAAGATGGGAATATGAACATATTGGTTCTTACCGTAAGAATGGATTTTCAAGTATGGTTCAATAAGAAACCAAGTATCTGTATATTGATGGTAATAGCATTGCATTAGCGTTTTATCTGTCTAAGTGTTATTTACTTTATTTCAAATAAACAAAAATAAATATACACACAATTGATTGATACGATTGTTTTAATCAGCAATCTTATCGGAATCTGGTATTCATTGAACAGCTGATTATATTCTAATATGACATATCTGTATGAATCAATGACCACATTACACAATGGTACATTTACTTTACATTCATACAACAAACTTGTAGATCTTTTTACAGTAATAGGCAATTGTGTTTGGAATTAGTGTACTGGCATATGGAACAGTCCAAGTCAGCATCATTGACAGAAAAATTAAGAAAATTATGTCTGTTTGCTACTACAGAACGATTGGACCACATTCACAAATGTAATTTGATTTACACTGACAATTGGCATAATATGAAGTTGCACAATAGATGGAAGGAACGAGGTTTAGCTAGAGTGATATAATACAAACCAGTTTTGGGGACAAAGGAGAGCAGGATTGGGTTGTAGGACCTTGTGCCACTATAGCAAGTAGTTCTCTTTTCAATAAGCAACATTTCATGCAATACTAAGTAATCAATGCTTCAATGATGAATTATGATGATGGTTCAATGATTCTGATGATGATTTGATATTCCATGGATGATGATTGCACTCAATATGACACAGCCAAAGAGCACTCACAACACACAGAGACCTCACCGCTACTCCTGTCAACACTTCACCACCTCCCTGGTGTGCTTCAAGTTAGTCAGATGACAAATTCATCATATTTCACACACTCAATCTATACTAGAATCCTCTTTCAGATAATAAACACAACAGATCTCTTTGTTCACAAGTTCAGTCCAATAAGATGTAAACTCAACTCTTTGTTCTTGTATGTAGGTGTCTGCAGACAGTCCACAGGGCACAGGTAGCACACTTTCACTATTGCACAACAGAACACTGACGCCCGCGAGCGGAGCACTCATCACCAGCGCCGTAGCACCGACCACGAGAACAAAGAACTTGCCAACAAGAGGCCCGGCTCGTGCCGCGTCTGCCGACTGCGGCTCGATCACACCCGGAGTAATAAGATTAGCGAGGTCAGTGGGTAAGCATGGGAGGGCCAGGAGAGCCGCGGCCACTGACCTGCCATAGTGGCGCGCCGCTCAGCTGACGACGCGCGCGACACACAAGCGGCGGGAAGCGGCGCGGTGCAGCGCGGCGACGCTCGGCTCCCGACACCAGCCCGCCTCCGCCGAGCCCGGAGCGTCTCGGCCTCCTCGGCCGCCGACACCGGCCCGCCCGACGACGAGAGGTCGCAGACAAAAAAATCGATAGGTCGTCAACCTCTGCCGGCGGTCGGCCGGAGCCGGTCCCGGGCGGGCCGGCGCGCCGTCACCCGCTAGCCCAGGGACCGTCCCGCACAAAGATCCCTCTGAGGCTTCAGCGTCCGAGACTTAGGAGACCCAAATTCGCCATTTTGAAACGGGAACAATGAGATATTTACTTTTGAACGTTAGGACGGTCGGGGCCGACGTCAGTGACGGTTAACGGACGCGGCGCGAAACGCGAGATAACCCAGACGCTACACTGTTGTAAATAAATACGTACTCTGACTAGAAATCCCTTCGTCACCGCTGCCAATATCCGACATCGCAATCCACACCGAAATCTACAGGCGATCCACCGATCTTTTCGGAGACTCTCGGACAGCACAAAATAGTCTATGGTTTCGAAGCCATCAAAATTAAGTTCTTTAAGGTGTCGACTACAACAACCCAAAAAGTTTTAGTAATTTTAGTTTTTTATCACTAAATGTTTTACTATCACACTAGAAATAAACTGTTTTAAATTAAAATGAACAATTTAATTTGAAATTGTCACTTGTATCGTTTTGAATCCAATGAAAAGGTGAACTTGCAGTCAGGACATCAGGACACTAAAACAGCCTTTTCCACTTTTTGACACAAACTCCTCACTTTAGAATTTACTCTATGGCAATGACATTCCTTGTCAAATGTGGGGAACTAAGGTTAACTCGCAAAAATCTCACTTAATGTGAACAATTTTGTGAGCTATGTTTATTGATGTACTAAACAATTTGAACATTATGCATTATATATTTTTTTTTTTTTTTACTGCAGTATTTTGAGATTTTCGTACCGCGCCATCAGTGGCTGAGGCATCTCTCCGAGCTTTGTAGTCACTAAGAAATAGGTTTTCTTTTTGAGAATTAAAAAATAAACTAGTTTCCATAAACTCGATAGATGGCGTTGATTCGACTGCGTTACTAGGTGCCAAAGCCCAAACACTTGAAAAACACTCGACACATACGCTCGTTGATTGACGATAATTTAATGATGTTGGTTCTGATCCTTGCAGTGACGTAGTCAGACCAACGCCATCTATCCAGTGACTAGGGAAGAGTTGAAAAAGAACTTCCCTCATTAATCTGAAAGATGGCCTGGTGGCGAATAAATGTTAAGGTTACTAATTATTTTACCACAAGCAGGTAGATTATTTTTTACGAATGTAATCACTGGCTATGTCCCGAATTGAGTCTGACTACATGTCATATTTGTAGATGTCACCACTGTACTCCATGTTTATCACAAAACTACGTAGATGGCGCTACTTTACTAGGATTTTCCCTGAAGACATTTCAAGTCCGATTATTTATTTCCAATTTTCAATTGTTCATATTCTGTCAATGGTCTAGCTGTATGTGCTACTGTGGCGCTCAAAATAGTCAGTCGAAAAATTCTGCCTCTTTTTGCCACAAAATATTAACCAGAGGTTTTCTTTTCGAGAAAAATAATTGTTTCCAAGAACTGTGTAGATGGCGTTAAACTGACTACATTATGAGGTGCCAAAGCCAAAACACTTGAAATAAAAAACATCACGTCACATACGCTCGTTGACTGACACTTTCGTTTGCCTTAGCTTCCGAATATAACCATAACCATTAGATCCAAGTGAAATGATGTGACGTTCTGTTCGTTGTAGTAACATACCGAGAGCACCGCCATCTATCGTCGACTAGGAAAAATTTAAAAAGAAAATCCCTCAATAGTATGCTCCAGTTCTGGGTTTTATAAAAGACATCTTCGACGACTTCGTTGTTGACTGTGCCGTGCAACTGTAGTGGACAGTACAAAAACTACTACAGCGCCATTTACTCCAAAGGAAAAACTAATTTCAAAACTGGATCGCGGTATTATAGGATTTATTATCCGATTCTGTGTTTATTTTTTGTTCTAGACCTTACCTGGAAACTTTCTAGTTACGGAGATATTGGTCAGTCTCAACTTTTTTTTAAATAATAGATGTTTATTTTTATTACTTTACTTTGAATACCTCAATGACGTTTACTATTACCGTAATATGCCAGAATGTTCTTGTCGCTGCTACTTCTCTGGCACTGCGATACTTCTGCTGAGGGGTTAAAGGCCCACACTCACAGTTTTCCTTTTATACCACACGAAATGGCTTTGTTTAGCGTGTAAACTAAACCAGTTACCCAGTTAAGCGTGTAGTCACTCTAAACTGACCCACCTGGAATTGTCAAGTATATGGAAACTGCTGAGTGTGAAGAGCCGGTAGTAAAAGACGTGTTTGACGGCGGAGGCGTTGAACAAGTTTTGCGAGGGAGTCAATGAAAGCGAGGGTACATTAAATTGGCGTTTAGTCTCGAGGCGCAAACTGTACTTTTCATTTCGAGTGCAAGAAAAATAGTCATTTAAATCGAACAAAATTACACTCGACAAAAATTCGGAACTGAGCGGTCGGTCTTTTCTTCAATCAGGTCAGCCACAGATTAACAATTTAAAACACAACACAAACTCTCAACATTTTCGCAATTAAGATGATCCACGATCCACAGATATTATTAGTAGTACCTACATTACTGCAGCGGCTAGCAACAGAGACATTGCACATACTTTTTAAAATCAACCATGCACACAAACAACAAAATTTTTCTCGCGTTGAAGTGTTCATTTGCATTAAAAAAAAAACCGCTTTCCGTTTGCAAACCAATTCGAAATTTAAATAAAACCTTTGATAAGTTACTCTTTTGTTACCATGTTTCAGAGTAAAAGATCATTCCATTTTTAAATTACTTTTTCTCCCTAGGGAATAAATGGTCACTTTAATACCGCTTCGTCGGCTATATTGGCGTACTTTTAGAGCATGAGAAGTGAAAAATTACTATTCAATTGGGTCTTGGAAGGTTATAAGGCATGAATGAAACATCACTGTAATATTACAAATGACTATAATTTTTGTCACAATTTTTCCATACAATGTTAATAATAACTTTTTACCTTATATCTATTTATAATACATTAAAATTACTTATTTATTATTAATGTTGTATTTCAATATTTAAAATTCTTCCTGTTTAATTTCTAATTACATTTCACGGAGTCAGTTTCAGATGAGAGATATTTATAATTTAATTTAAACCAAATATTCCGAAGGATCGTACAAAGTCTAACGAAATTTTGAAAAATCGACCTCGAATAGTTTATTATGATACACTATGATGTAATTCGATTAGATCTTATTATACTAAAAATATTTCTTGCTTAGTCACTACGAGAAGTAGTTTTATCGTTAAAAACTGTACAAACATATCAACTTTAGTGTTACCGCTAGCGTAAATATTATAAACGGACACACAAACCAATCACGATCAGATGAGAACATGCGACATCGCTCAACACTCACATACTGTACACATTCGTAATTAATACAATACAGGTTAAGGTTAATTGTACTTTATAATGCGAACCGTGGGGGCGCGGCGCGGCCTCTCTTACCATGTCAATAATTGACGAACGAATGACGACTAAACCTCGCTCCAACGGCGACCCGCCTGCCGCCTTCTAATCTGCGCAACATTCAGTGGAACACATTGCAGGACCGCAGGACTGCAGGACCGCAGAACTGCAGGACCGCAGGACCGCAGGACAGGTGCCGCGCCGCGCCGCCCACTATTATGATAACAAGCACCGTAATCAAATGCGAGTTGTTTGAGTAATGCAGGCTTCTGGAATTAACCCTTGGCTGTCTTCGCACTGGGATTACGAGACCACTATGATATGCGATAAACTTTACTTCTATGTACTTATAACGTTCAACGGTTTATTTAAATGGAGCCATGAGGCAGCCAAGGTTCAAAATAACTATATTTCAACGATGAATAACAAGCAAGTATATTATAATAATTAATAAAATTGAGCTAGGGTAAGAACTCCGCCTCCTGGGTGGCGCGGCACCCCCCGGCCCCCGGCCCTCGCCTCGCGACGCTCGCAACATGGACTGTTAAGTACATCATAATTATGTAAATAAGAGTGACGCCTGTAATAGTCACAGGCGCCATCATCAAGTATCTCCTTATTTAAAACATTTAAGTATAATCAAGTCAGCCTAAATAAATAAAAGTTCATTAAAATTGGAAGGATGCGTGGCGCAGGGGGCAGGGGGTGGGCGCCAACTATAAATGCTATGAGTACGAAACTAGTGACGTGACCAGTAGTCAGTATTCCGATCAAATAATACGCGTAGAGGCGAAGTGCACAGTGTAGACTGTAGAGCGTTCACTCGCCGAGATATTATTGCTTTCATTCGAGACTATAGTTACGATATTGCTTTTGTTACTCCTGCATTTACGTATGTTTTGGCACGACAATACTAAGTGAAGCAACACGGATGAACGCGACGTCACGGCGACGGACTGGGGGCCATAAGCGATACTAATTCACAACCAAGCGGCGCCGAGGCGCATTATCATACAACTCTAACGGACCTGATAGTCGCGTCTGCACCACACTTCTCAATATCTGAACATGTGTTGTTTCATACGTTCAGTTTATAATGAAGCCAGCTCCATCACAAGTGTCGCGCAGACGTGTACAGACGTGTACAGACGCGTACAGACGTGTACAGACGCGTACAGACGTGTACAGACGCGTACAGACGTGTACAGACGCGTACAGACGGCCTACAGTTGGACAGCAGTGCGAGCTCGTGAGTCGTGCAACTATAGTCGCCGCTGAGAACACACACACAACTTGACTTACAGATCCATGCTATATTTAAATGCTTCGGATTTACCTATAAAATGATTCCTAGTTAGACCGAAAAACTCAAGTCGTGCCTGTAATCTAAGCGTCGACTTGGATGTTATGCTCACGTGAATTTAATGATATTATTATAATGGGCGAACGAAAACTGAACCAATGAGTCTATAACAATTGTACTAGTTTAATATTATAGATAATATTTCAAAATTTCATAATATTGCCTCGAGATAGAGTGAATTTTACAAAAATATACATATTGTACAAATAGTTGAGCGACTCAATGCATACACTGGTCAACCCTACGCCGCGGGCGGACGTGACGTCACGACGCCCGCGGGCTACTCGTGTCATATTGTACAACACTAACACTAACTCGTTGATAGAGACTTACATTAAGCTACAGTTTAGTCCAGCACGACCGACCTCCCCGCTCGCCTCTATTCTATCGTACAAATCTAATCTTTATGCACCTGATAGGAAAGTCGAAAGTTACTCGTGTTAGCCGAACGGTTAAGTGCAAGCGGCCCTTAACGACACTATTATACACGAAGTAACTACAATGTTTAATAATAAAAATATAATAATAACAATAGAGATATTAATTACGAGACAGAACACTAATCTCCCGGCATTGCACTCCGTTGCAGGAAGGAATATTGGCCGATAAGTCTTATTCGAGAGAAGAAAAACTAAGAAATACAAGTAACGTACAGCGCACACGGTCCTCGTAAGTCGAGCGATACATTCCACCAGACAGTTATCTCGACAAATTACAGGACCGCGTGCGCTCAGCTCTACAGATCACGAGCGCGGCTCCGGACAAAGCAGTGGCGGCGTGTGTAGGCCTTTATATCGTTCACAGCGGACGCACCACGACTATCAAAAACTCTTTGCTAATATCATGTCCTCAAAAGTATAAATTATTGATTTAAAATGCGACGTAGATTTATAAAAACAGATTTAAGTACAATAATATCGCTTCTAGTAACAGATCACAGCACGTAATATATGGGATTGAAAAGAACATGAGAACAGAAACATTCGCGTACAGCTTGCGAGCGGCAAACTGTGCGCCGACATAGTGTTCACATGTAGGCAGAGGTTGAGAGTCGTGGCGCTGCCGACATTATCACAAGAACATCGTGAGAGTAATGCGCAGATATACACTCATACCGCGGCATTAGCATCAAGAGTACTCACAAACGGGATGCGAACAAAAACGTTTCAATCACATACAGAATACACCACCTGGTTAATGTACAAAATAAAAGCAAAAATATAGAAATAGTATTACTGTAATATTTATTTTTAAATAAAAATATAATATCAAAAAAGCGTAATAAAGCACTCATTATGTACAAGGCGTTGTTATGTGAACAGTTGTCGCTCACCGACCACCACCCAACCAGAGAGACACACATCATCATGTGTTTGTCGGCAGTTATTTTAAGTTATGCTTACCGTTTACCGTTACGTTCACTTGAGTTAAGATTGGTAAGTATGTAATATTCGAGTTAACACACCCAAGTTACTAACCAATCACAAATTCAGATTACTTTGATAATGATTTTAATGTAATGTTTGTGATTGTACGAGTGTCCCTGCCATGGCTGCCATGGGCTGGGTGACGCGGCGGCGACAACAAAACTAAATAACCAAACATCAGTAACACTAAGCACAATGGCGCCGCAAGCACGCATCGTCAATAAGTCACAATAAATATAAAATAATATATCTTAAGCAATCTTAAATACCCTGTTGATTTCTTTTTTTTTTAAATTATCATGATTCCATTTTTGATTTACGAAAAAAATAATAAAAAGACGCATTGCAATAGTGCTGCGGTACGAACTCGTACATAAACCTAATCCTAGCCAGACCAGAACGATATTGGAGATCATGTTACATAGTGACACTCTCGCGTGTGTGTGTGTGTGTGTGTATATATAGCGTGCGCGCACCGCGGCACTATGCGCGCACGCAACACATTGAGCACGATCCGACGATCACGAGACCTCTCCGGCGACTATCCTCCTCTAACTATCATATAAATTCTTCCGAGTAAACCTATCATTAACGTATATGTCTTTATTACGTATGTTATTTCGTTTTTAGCTTATATTTAAGACTTTTATCATTTTGTGCAAAGAAAAGACTTTTACTAATTTAAGATTTTTTTGTACAAGATTGTTTTACTCCCCGATGTATCCGTTATGTACAGTTGTACAGTTGCACACACGCCCGCGCCGCGCTTGTATACAGCGCGCGCAGACCCGCGTGTCGACTACGATACGTCGCCATGTTGTAACATCCACACTCGGTGGAATGTTGCAACCTCACCTGGAGGGAAACTACTCTAAACACTGGAGATAGCTAATTTTACTCAAAGGAAACATTCCATTATTTTGAAAAAGAAACAAAAATGCATAAAATATTTTCGAGAATTCGCTTGCCACTAGGGAATCGAACCAGCTACAATCCGAAGAAATAAAAACCTGTAGTTTGAATGCCTCAATCGACAGGAGTAATTAATCACAAGAATCAAAAAAAGTAAAAAATAAATGGGATTTGTTAAAGCACTTTCACACTCGTACTTTCTTTCCGTTTACATCAGTAAGTACCTAATTAACAATTTATCTTTGACGTCATTTATTTATTAAAATGTCGAAGAACTGTTTACATGAGTAGCTTGCAATTTGCACAAACAAACACGTGCAAATTGCGATCTTCTTTCTTAAAGTGTTAATAAGCTCATCAATTGATAGGGTCAACTATCGATTGATGTCACAAAAGTACTATCTATTATTTTTCGAATTTCAGGCGGGTCGATTCCAGAGCGTAGCAAGGGAACTTTCGAAAATCTTGGAATGCTGAATTGTTTCTTTTTAAACTTAAGGAATGTTTTCTAGTACTTTCCCTACAGGTGAGGTTGAAAAATTCCACTCTGTATACTATTTACACGACCCGATACCTAACACACCATCAAAATGAAATAAAACTTCAACAACATAGTATAAAGACTCGCGCACAAGTACACAGGTGCGTACTCGTACTCGCGCTTGTATAAGGAAACTATCGAACCCTTCAGCACCCTATGTAAACATTATGCATCGTGTTAACGTTAAATTAAACCTAGAGAGGGTATAACCAGTCATACGGTACAACAAGATGGCGCGAGACCACACAGCATACTCTAGCTCAGCTGGTAACATGTCAGTACCCATATACACACAAGCAAATGTCGGACGGAGCCGGGGCGCGTCGTCTAGTCTCGCGCCGTAGCCTTACAATAAAATGGCGCGTGTATAATAAAATATAGGTTATAATATTATGTAAAATTATGCTATTCACTAGCGATCCGAAACTAATGTAACTGTTCGGGTAACGTTGTGTAAAATGCACTCGGCGTGACGTCACGCGGCCCGCACGTACGTACAGTACGCAATATACGCACTGTACGTACTGTACGTACGGCGGGTAGCTCCGCGGGGCGGTATTTGTGCAGTGGTAAAGGTCATCGACCGCTTACAATAAAATGGCCGCCTCCTGCGACTGTAAAAATATAGTTATCAAATGCTTAAGTTGAATTATAAATAGCGTCGTCCATGCGACAGTAAGTAAACTAAAGTCTAAATAAAAGTATACATAATAATATATCTCATAGGCCGTTGTTGTGACTTAGATAACAAACGAATGGAGCAACTTGTAGGGGGCGGGGGGTGCGGCGAGGGGTACATTCACAATTTGACTAGCCGACACGAATTAGTAAGTGACTAGAACGCGAAACACATCATTGGCAAGACTTCGTATTACGAGCGCACTCGGTCGCTAATTCCGAACACTAGTTATTTTTCAGTATGGCAATAAAAATGGCCATCATTATTAGTTAGACATCACTGAAGATCACAGACATTCCGAATACATTAAGTACGAGTCGCACTCCCCGCCGCCGCAAGCCACGCGCGACCTAACTAACACCACGCACGTGACGTTCCTAGCGATCGGTTAAATAAAACATGTGATGGACCGAAACAAAAAATACATACAATATTTACAAATAAATCCTACAAATTAAGCTCCTCAGTTTAAAAAAGATTAAATTACATCACTAACGATTGCTTTACAAAACATTCCTCGCGTCGATACTTCAGTCCAATTTGCTACTTACTCTAGGAAAGTACTTGCCGCGACCCTCTCTCCGCGCACTGTCGCCGACCGATTACAAAATTAACAATACCTCCTCCTCCATACGAGCGCGACACATTACACACACTTCAAACTATTCAACGTTAACAGTTTACAATTTACACACAATCATAGCTGAGCTACTAAAATTGCCACATCTCATATGTCCATTTTGACCAAATCATGCTCACTTCTCACATGACCAATCGCAGACATATAGAATTCGAACGCAGGCTTCAACAGTACCATGTTCGATGCCGTAAGGTTAGTAGCTGACAGTCGGGTGTGTGTACAGTTGTACACTAACAGAAGCCGCCGAAGCCGACGGAGGGCACGGAGGGCACGGCGGGCACGGCGGGCACTCCGCCCGAGTGCTCGCCGTTCTTGTGCAGGTCGATGAGCGGCGGCGCCGACAGGTAGTGCGCCTGCAACACGATACACCCACTATACTGTCCGCTACGAGAACCTATACATTTTGTAAACATACATTCGGGTGCGCAACCTTTGGATTCAATTCAAAAATTAGCGTAATTTTACTTCAAAATGGCTTCCCAAATGTTTACGTTCCGTGATGTCAGACGTGTTCCAGTACCACAAAACGTTAGACCATATCGCCATAATATAACTCGGCCAAGTGAAATTGCTCGTTTCTTTCATATTACACGTATGATAATTTGAGCTGATTGAACTTGGAAGTATTTCTGGTAGATTTAATTGTCACTACGTATTTTGGTAGAAATTCTTTGTTTACAAAAATTATAGCTTCCCGTGGCGTGGACTTTACAGTTTTAACGCACGGCTGCTGCAAATACAAGTTAGCAAAATAGGGGATTACACAGAGTGAATTTTTCAGAAGAGGGAAGGGCGCAAAATGCTCGAAGAAGTCTCGGGAGCGGTTTTGACGCAAACTAAAACAGCATCAGTGCATTTTTAAATTCCTAGCCGGGAATGGAACCAGTTTAGGTTTATTTAGTAATCAAAATAGTCAAGTATGAAGAAAGGTCAAGGAGCGTTATCAGTCATACATAAGTTGAGAGCAGTATTCAGTGGGGGCTGAAGTTGTGTGTGTGTGTGTGTGTGTGTGTGTGTGCGTGCGTGCGTGTGTGTGTGTGTGTGAGTGTGTGCGTGTGTGTGTAGGTGCAGTACCTGCTGGTGGTGCGCGGGCGGCGGGCCGGCGTACCCGTTGTAGTAGGGCGCGTTGTAGGGCGCGTAGCCCGGCGGGTAGCCGTACTGCCACTCCGACAGGTAGCATCACCGTGTGTGTGTGGGAGTGTGTGCGTGTGTGTGTAGGTGCAGTACCTGCTGGTGGTGCGCGGGCGGCGGGCCGGCGTACCCGTTGTAGTAGGGCGCGTTGTAGGGCGCGTAGCCCGGCGGGTAGCCGTACTGCCACTCCGACAGGTAGCATCACCGTGTGTGTGTGTGAGTGTGTGCGTGTGTGTGTAGGTGCAGTACCTGCTGGTGGTGCGCGGGCGGCGGGCCGGCGTACCCGTTGTAGTAGGGCGCGTTGTAGGGCGCGTAGCCCGGCGGGTAGCCGTACTGCCACTCCGACAGGTAGCATCACCGTGTGTGTGTGTGAGTGTGTGCGTGTGTGTGTAGGTGCAGTACCTGCTGGTGGTGCGCGGGCGGCGGGCCGGCGTACCCGTTGTAGTAGGGCGCGTTGTAGGGCGCGTAGCCCGGCGGGTAGCCGTACTGCCACTCCGACAGGTAGCATCACCGTGTGTGTGTGTGAGTGTGTGCGTGTGTGTGTAGGTGCAGTACCTGCTGGTGGTGCGCGGGCGGCGGGCCGGCGTACCCGTTGTAGTAGGGCGCGTTGTAGGGCGCGTAGCCCGGCGGGTAGCCGTACTGCCACTCCGACAGGTAGCATCACCGTGTGTGTGTGTGAGTGTGTGCGTGTGTGTGTAGGTGCAGTACCTGCTGGTGGTGCGCGGGCGGCGGGCCGGCGTACCCGTTGTAGTAGGGCGCGTTGTAGGGCGCGTAGCCCGGCGGGTAGCCGTACTGCCACTCCGACAGGTAGCATCACCGTGTGTGTGTGTGAGTGTGTGCGTGTGTGTGTAGGTGCAGTACCTGCTGGTGGTGCGCGGGCGGCGGGCCGGCGTACCCGTTGTAGTAGGGCGCGTTGTAGGGCGCGTAGCCCGGCGGGTAGCCGTACTGCCACTCCGACAGGTAGCATCACCGTGTGTGTGTGTGAGTGTGTGCGTGTGTGTGTAGGTGCAGTACCTGCTGGTGGTGCGCGGGCGGCGGGCCGGCGTACCCGTTGTAGTAGGGCGCGTTGTAGGGCGCGTAGCCCGGCGGGTAGCCGTACTGCCACTCCGACAGGTAGCATCACCGTGTGTGTGTGTGAGTGTGTGCGTGTGTGTGTAGGTGCAGTACCTGCTGGTGGTGCGCGGGCGGCGGGCCGGCGTACCCGTTGTAGTAGGGCGCGTTGTAGGGCGCGTAGCCCGGCGGGTAGCCGTACTGCCACTCCGACAGGTAGCATCACCGTGTGTGTGTGTGAGTGTGTGCGTGTGTGTGTAGGTGCAGTACCTGCTGGTGGTGCGCGGGCGGCGGGCCGGCGTACCCGTTGTAGTAGGGCGCGTTGTAGGGCGCGTAGCCCGGCGGGTAGCCGTACTGCCACTCCGACAGGTAGCATCACCGTGTGTGTGTGTGAGTGTGTGCGTGTGTGTGTAGGTGCAGTACCTGCTGGTGGTGCGCGGGCGGCGGGCCGGCGTACCCGTTGTAGTAGGGCGCGTTGTAGGGCGCGTAGCCCGGCGGGTAGCCGTACTGCCACTCCGACAGGTAGCATCACCGTGTGTGTGTGTGAGTGTGTGCGTGTGTGTGTAGGTGCAGTACCTGCTGGTGGTGCGCGGGCGGCGGGCCGGCGTACCCGTTGTAGTAGGGCGCGTTGTAGGGCGCGTAGCCCGGCGGGTAGCCGTACTGCCACTCCGACAGGTAGCCCGGCGTCGGTCGCATCACCGCCGCACCCCAGCCACCGCCGTAGCCCACGAACGGCGCTCCGTAACTGCAACAAACAACACAGGTAGGTTCACATACCGAGCTAACGGTCGAATGGAATGAAATACACCTGTAGGTCAGCGTGCGCTACTGACCCGTTGTTCCCGTAGGCGGCGCCGCCGTAGGCCCCGTAGGGAGGGTAGAGCGCGGGCGCGTAGTCGGGCAGCGCGGCCACGGCGGCGGGGGCCTGGTCGGGCGCGGGCGCGGGCGCGGGCGGGGCCGCAGCGCCGCCCGGGGCCGCCCCGCCGGGGCCCTCCGCGATGCTGGGGATCTGGTCCACCAGCGACTCCAGCCCCGACAGCGACTTGGACGCCACGTCCTGCGCCTTCGGTTTCACTGCGCCCGAATACTCCACCGGCGACCCTGATCGAACACATTACATTAACATTGCTATGTCATTTAACCACTGCTTTGCTGAGATGAGTCCACAGGAAACCACAGGGATCTGACCACTACCATTTATTTTAAAAACTGCCTTCCTACCGACTACCACTTCCAAGATTTAGTACAACGGTTGTTCAATCATTACAAAATATGGCGTAGTGAATAGCAGAGGCGAAGACACCCAAAACCCCGATTCCTGCGCCGGCTTTCCATCCCGAATGAATCTTCAATACCTGCTCGACCCCAATGTATGCAATAACAGATTTTGTCTTCAAGTAGATAATTGGTGATCATACATTTAAGAAGCTCCTCTTTTTTTGCAGTCTGGTTTGTTTTGCTATGTACTTGTTGTAATTTTCTGTAGTATTTGGTTTATCAATGCTGAAAATGTACTGATGGCACTTCTTTTTGTATGTTCGCCGCCTCGGCGGCATGGCGGCAGATGTGTAGATGTGTGCCTGTACGTACCAGGCTGGTGGTGATGCGGCGTGTGGTCGGAGTGGCCGGAGTGCGGGGTGTGCGGCGTGTGCGGGGTGTGCGGGTGGTCGGGCGGACGGAAGGCCGCGGAGAACGCCGCCTCGCCGCTGTGCGGCGGCGTCGACCTGCTAACGGCACATTCATTTACCACACACTAAACAAAAACTGCGATACGCCATTACGTTTATTTATACTAATACTATAAAGCAGAAGAGTTTGTTTGTTTGGTTGAACGCGCTAATCTCAGGAACTACTGGTTCAAATTGAAAAAATATTTTTTGTGTTGGATATTCCATTCATCGAGGAAGGCTTTAGGATATAAAACATAACGCTACGACCATTAGGAGCGGAGTAGGAATGAAAAATGTTGCAAAAACGGGGTTTTTTTTCTTTTCGCTTTTCTCTCTAACGCAGGCGAAGTTGCGTGGGTCAGCTAGTTTAAGATATATTTAAATTTTTGGTGATACGCCCAGATTTAGAGAAAAAAATGCTCATGGTCCTATGGTCCATACACAGAGATTAAAAAGAAAGAAAATACTTTTTGACCCAGGCCAGAAGAACAAAATAGCAATATAATATTTTTTTTTAACTTAGACAAGGAAGATTATAATGCTCGTATTTATGTACATCTTCAAGAAGCAGGACATAAGACTTACCTATTAAAATTGCTAGGATACATGGACGAGGGATGCTGATGCAGCTGGTCTAATCTGGGACTATCTCCGACGCCAGAACCTGCAATCATTACAGTAACGTTTACTTACACAATATAATAATAGTAATAGTCTAGTCTAATAATGGTAATAGTAGACAATAAGGCGGAACGTTTTGGTTTTTATTTTCATGGGATTTTTTTACCGAGTTCCTAGAAGTGTGAAGAAATAAAGTTAAAGAAACAAAGGAGAAACCGAAACTCCATAGAAACATGGGCCTGACGTTACAGGGTTAGAATTTTACATAAATTAGAGCAGTAGGGAAGGTTTCACGAGCCCAATTTTCACTTCTCCCAGCAATGGCCGAATTGAAAATGATCAAAATCCAGACAATATTAATATTTAGGTTATTTTAACCCAACGGACGAAGGAAAGGGTTGTGTGATATATTTCAGTTATTGTGATATAGTTTCTCCCGAGAGACAAGACATTGTGTTAATTTAAAAGGAAAAAATTGACTTACGAAATTGTTCTCATATAATTTCGTAATTTGGAAATATAATTTTGAACTAAAGACATTTCAGAGAAATTGGTGCCCCAAAGTAGGTCTATATTTAAAACCAATAATTATTCACTTCATTAGTATAGTAAATATTTTAAAGTGTTTAATCCAGTTTAGATTTTTAAACATAATGTTCTAGGTTTTCATAATAATTTTAATTGGCTTCGAAGGTTGTCACAGACTTCTAGCTTTACTCAGTAGTTTTAGGAATTTGCTGAAGTGTTGTTACTGTTGACAATCGATCATCTGAATCCCCGGTCCTGAGTTTAAAATTGCTTATTTTCTACACTAGGCCATTGTGATTGAGGCCAATGTAATCGGTTAAAGCAAAATGGTGCATTATTTTGGTACATATCTAATTCGTGTTATCAAAACAGTTATTAATTATTAACCATTGATGTATAAAAAACCCAAGATGCACACTCAAAAAACGTCCTCAAAAAATAAGCGCAACATTCTAAATTGTGCGTATATTTCAAATAGTCTCGCGTCACTCGCGTCTGAGAGCAGCCGTCAAAAATGCCGAAGTGTTCCATGAGAAATTGTAAAAATATTACGTCAAGAAGGTTAAAAAAGGATGGGATATCGTATTTTCGGTAAGTAAAAAACTGATTGACTAGTTTTTGTTTTTACGACGTCTTCATTCAACGCTCTAAGTACAATACGGCCAACTTCAATGGCTGCTTGTTCAATGTTAGAACAACACATTACAGTCGTCTTTTTATTTTAGTTGCACTATAAAAATGACCCTGTTCTAAAAGTGGAGTCGATTTTTTTTTTAAATAAGTACTTTTTTGTAAGTATGTTTGTTTTGACAAATATACATATTTACGTGACATAACGTACAGGTCAGGAGGTAGCCAATTTAACATTTTTTTTTAATGTTCGTAAATATTATGATGTATAACGATTCATTTATGGGCCAACTTATGGGTTCGCGACATGCGGCATGCTAAGGATAAACTGAAGTGTCGCGTAGTCTGTAGTCTGTAAGTTGATTACGATGTTTGTGTATTTCTTGACGCATGCCATATGATTAAATTAATGAGGGATTTATTTGAATTAAAAAAAAAAAATAAGATAGATAAGATATATAATTTTAGACCAAATAAAATGGAGACTAGTTGAAGACCTGCATAGAGTTTAAGAAAAACATAAATTATTATTAATATTTCATGAATTCGGGACCAACTACTGAGTTCATACTTGTATTAAATAATTTATTTGATGCTTTAATAATAATTCAAGGAATTTCAACTGCGGTGGTATCAAAAGACCCTTAAGTAATATGACTTCAAAAGACGTTTTTGGGTTTTTCCAAACAGCAAAATCTTGTTTACTATCACTATTCAATAAAGGTCAAAGAAAACGAACCATCTTAAAGAAGGGAGAAAAAATAATAATATTTTCTGAAGACAAAAAGTATTTATGTATGCAATTGCCAAGCAAATACAGGAGTTATCGGGTTACTTGTTTGTATTGAAAGTCTACAACGGTTATATGCATGTTATGTGGAAACCGGTTTTTTAAAATATACAGGGTGACTGGCTCGGGACTCGCCATAACAAATTCGCATATAGAGGAGGTCATTTGCTAATTACTGAACCTTACGTCCCTAGCCAAAGTTTTATAGTTTAGGAGATATGTCAATTTTTATCCTTTATTGATTTTTTTCCAAAATTGGACCTTCAAGCATTCATAACTTTTTTTTCGCTTTATTTTTGTTTTGTTTTACTATTTGTTGGTAGTCATAAACATTGGTGATTAAAATACCTCGGAACTTCCCTCAAACTGGGGTAAAAAATAAGAAAGTACGCTTTTTAAAGAAAATAATGCCAAATCAAAATCATTACAATCAAATTCAACCTCAAATAAAAAAAAGCTACGGTGTTTTAATAATTACGTTTTATCAAAATTTGTTCTCTAGTTTATAACCTTTCCAACGGTACCAATAGGTACCAACGGTATAGAAAATCGCTAGTTTAAAAAAAACAATTTAGTATAGGTTTGTTGAAGCTAATTGTGCAAAGTATTTTTTGCAAATTTATGACTAGGAAGGTAGAAATTATTAGTGGATTTATATTTTTTATTATTTAAAACAATACTTTTACAATGTCATCAATAATAATCCTAATTCCCGTCAATTTAAATCCGCATATGAAAAACTTTTCATGCATCTGGAACTCGGTTCCAAGTTTACAAGCAATTCCATTCCTTTAAAAATTGTGCCTATTCTAAATTGCGGCACAACAGTATCAAATATTAACAATAGTAGTATTATAGTATTTTTTGATATACCCATAGGCTACCCAAAAACATATTTATGCACAAATAAAAGTATATTTATGTATTTAAAACACAATTGGCTCTACTAGCACTCAAGTAGAGCGGACGTGTGTATTAACGATTTTGTTTACTATATGACGTAAAATTATACTCAAGTGATCTGTGACCTAGATACCAAACTGCATTTTTTTGTGCCAAGTTTGCAATTTTACTTGGTGAATAACAAGTACTTAGTTATGAGAAATATCTAAGTAAATATGTCAAATATTGGAAACAGCCCTCGGAGTATTCCACCTTCTAGCAGCCCTGCGACCAAACCCCAATCACCTTACTATGCGGAAGAAGGAAGATCAGAAGCAGTGGAAACCTGCGATATTAGTAACTGGTTGACCTCCATCGACAAATGCCTGAGTGAAGTCTGTCACATTGCTCAGGAAGGAAAGCTGAACTCCGAACAAAAGCTGAGGATCAACAACCTTTCGCGCAAGGTAGAACACGGTGTCTCACAAATGGCAGTTTACTACCAGGACTTGAGGCTCAGGGTCAAAGAATTACAAAATTCTGCTCTAGTGTTCAAAGAAAAACGGGACCTCACGAATTGCCTTGAAAATTTCCAGCAAACAATTCAAGCTAGCATTGAAGAAAACTCCATTAAGACAACTACGGCTGACAAAGTTTCGTTTGCTGACATGGTTAAAACCAATAACAATAATTACTTGCGCCCAAATAACCTCAGCTCTATAGTAATTTATCCAACAGATAAATTGAAGTCAAGTGATGATACAAAAACTCTGGTTCAAAAAATAATATGCCCGGAAAAAATGAAATTGCACGTTCGTGGATTACGTAAAACCAAAAACGGGGGCGTTATTATCAGCACTGAGACAAAAGACGATATTGAAAAACTAAGGCAATCGTCACAGCTAAGTAATTCCGGCCTGAAAATGGAAGAGCCCCATAAGAGAAGACCAAGAATTGCTGTCATAGGAGTTCCGACCGTATTAAGTGATCAAGAAATCTACGATTGCATTTATGAGCAAAACTTAGCGGACAAGCTACCTAATTTATCTCGTGACTCTTTTATGGCTTCTATGAAATTAAGTCACAAATCGGGTAAAAAGGACGGACCTACGTGTAACTTTATTCTTGAAGTTACGCCCAGCATAAGAAAAGCCCTGATAAACCAAAACCGAGTGTACATTAATTGGACATCCTGCCCAGTGAGGGACTTTACACTTGTGACCAGATGCTTTAAATGTCAACAATATGGACATGCTGCAAAGACTTGTCGGGAAGCTACCTACACGTGTGGACATTGCGGAGAACAAGGTCATCAAACCAATGAGTGCAATAAAATGCTGAACTGCCACAGTGTGCAACATGCTTGCGTTTTAAAAAACCAAGCAAACACAAAACAGGCGATGTAGAGTGCCCCGCTAAAAAAATAGCTGAGGCAAGATATATCAATTCCATTGATTATAATGACGCGTGACAACGCTTCTGTTTTAACTACCTACTAATTGTCACACTTAAAATAATTGTAGTCTTCAGTGTTTTTAAATTATTGATAATACAATCACTAGGTATATTTTAAATTTTGGTGACATAGCATTTTTCCCTGTAGGCGCAAAATAAACGTGACCCGGATTTTTGTGTTACCTATGCTTTTTGCAAAAATGATAGAACGTTACAGAGAAGTTAGCTAGACAAACTGTTTTTCTTGTTTTGAATAGGATATTTATAGATAAGTTATTTACTAATTATTTGTTTATGGAATCTTAGATAATATTTAAGTATAAGCGCTTGAGTGTGTTACCTGAGATACAGGTTTATTCCTAGTTCAGGTAGAATCCAATTTTTATATACCTGTAGTTTTTAAGGCCATTTTGTTAACATTTTTATTTCTTTCTTTATTTCAATAAACAATTTCAATTTCAATTTAACAAACTCTTAAAATACTAACTAATAAAGTATAATGAAAAAAGAAAAAAAAAAGTCATATTCGACTCCACTCAATACCTCATCCTACCGGTAGGTCGTCAAATGCTTTTGCTTTAAGTACCTGCGTTGTAATAACATCTTTAAACAATTCGCGTAAGGTTGAACTTGCAATAACATATGCTTGTAGCTTATAGAAAGAGACAGAAATAGAGTTTCAGGACACTTTTAAGCGTTACTTTTATTCGAGACTGTGCATCTTGAGTTTTTTTTTTTATGATTTTGTCCGTTTACGAATAACTTCAAATTCAACGAATTCATATTGTGGTGTAATAGTGTGTGGCCTGCGTAAATCCATTAAACGCCAGTTTGTACATTTACATATTGTACCGAACAGTCTGTTTTTTGTTAATTGTTATCGATGTAATGGGTTTAAAAAAAAATGCTTATTTTCTGAAATTGTATACCTATAAATTATAATATAAGCCTACATTGTCCCACTGCAGGGCAAAGGTCTCCGTTGTAATTGCATCTAAAATATAGAATTTTAAGGCGGTTCACCCACTGAAGATGCGTCCCGCCGCGGTGCGCGGAGCGACGGATTTTACCATTGTATGCAGGTATGCACACAACGGTAAAATCTTCCAGCCCGCGCTACGATACGGGGCGCGGTGCCAGTGGGTGGAGCGCCTAAGAATCAGATTTCTTTTAAAATTTGTATCTAATGCTGTTTCACAGATAACTGGACCAGAAAACATTGATGAGGATGAAGATATTTTCTGACATTTCGCAAATGTCAGATAATATTAGTACACATTCTGAAATCATTCCATAAAATAGATGTTGTCGCTACAATTTCGAAATACTAGACCGCCTTAAAGCCGTTCGTGTTACATACCCTGGTCCTGCCGGTAGTAGTGGTCCTGCTTGTCGTGGTCGGCGGGGCTGTGCGAGTGGTGCAGGTGCGAGTACTGCAGGCGCGCCTCGCCCTCGTACAGCGCGCCGCCGAAGGTCGCGCCGCCCACACCCGCCGGCGACATCTCGCTGCCCGCTGACGTCTGTGGGAATCAAAACACATCAATCAATTCATTGGTTTTGCGCAGTGGAGAAGGTGTCGTCCAATTTCTTTACTTCAATCTAAAATTACATTTTCTATACGCAGCACTCCATTTATGTACATTATACGGCTAAAATAAAAAATACAACAATGGTACCGGTCTGCGATCGCCAACCCGCCTGCCAAGCGTGGCGATTATGATTATGACGATTATGAAAACCCCCAAATTGACACCACATTAAATAAATGGCCCCTAGTGCCCGGCAGCCCGTCTACCGTCGACTACGGCAGCAGTCGAGGTTATGGCGTGGCAAGGGGTGCGATGAATCCCCGGATGGGATCCGACCGCCTATACCAACGACTGGACCTGACAACTTATAACACGCGCACACTCCGGACCGATGAGAACATGGCGGAACTCGAAGCGGAATTGCGCAGGCTGCGATAAAGTATGGTGGGATTATCTGAAATCCGAAGAGAGGGGGAGGACACGATAATCCTAAGATCCGGCAACCTTCTTTATTTCCGAGCGGGTGACCGTCAGTCCCAGGGTGGTGTTGGGTTTATCGTCCACAAGTCACTTGTGAACAACGTCGTAAAGATCTAGAGTGTATCGACCAGGGTGGCGTACTTTATACTCAGAATATCCTGAAGGTATTCGCTGAAAGTCATACACGTCTACGCCCCGACCTCGGCACCCCCCGACGACGAAGTGGAGACCATGTATGAGGATATCTCTAAAGCCATGCATGGTTTCAAAACTCACTTCACCGTTGTGATGGGGACTTCAACGCGAAACTGGGTAAACGAGACGGGGATGAGCTGCAGGTGGGGCAATTTGGAGTTGGACGTCGGAACCACCGGGGCCACCAACTGGCTAGTTTGATAGAGAAGGAGGGCCTCTATATGATGAACTCCTTCTTCAAAAAAGCGTGAGCACAGAAAGTGGACCTGGCAGAGCCCAGATGGTGTAACAAAAAACGAGATTGACTTCATTATGTCAACCAAGAAGCAAATGTTCAATTATGTCTCTGTGATCAATTCGGTAATAACCGGGAGCGATCACCGCTTGGTAAGAGGCACATTGATCATCAATATCAAGCTAGAAAGGTCTCGATTGATGAAGTCTACGCTCCGTCTAGCACAGATCCAAATCCAAAACCCCGAGAGCTTTCAGCTCGTACTCCAGAATCGTTTCGAGTGCCTAGGGAGCTCAGTGGACGAATACAACGATGGGTTCGTGGAAACTGTCCATAAGACCGGATCTAAGTTCTTCAAGACACGTCGTACAGATCAGAAAAAGAGGTTCTCCGATCAAACTCTCAAGCTCATGAAGGAGCGGCGTGAGATGATCCTGCAGTCTTCAGACGAGGCGTCGAAATACCGGCAGCTCATTTGACAGATCTCTTAATCCTTGAAGAGCGACCTCCGCCGCTTTAATACCGAGCGCATTAAAGTCGCGATCGAGCGGTACAAAGGCTCCAAGGTCAATTGCCTCTCTGTTTAGCGTTTGTGGACTACGAGAAAGCCTTTGATTCGATCGAGACCTGGGCTATACTGCAGTCTCTCCAACGGTGCCAAATTGACTATTAATTGATGTACCGGACATCGAGGTGTTGAAGTGTTTGTGCAAAACACACCAATATACCACAAAAATACACCCTGTCAGTCCGACTTCAGGACAAAGCCTCGGAACCTATCCTTCTGCAGTGAGATGTAAGACAGGGAGACATCATATCTCCGAAACTGTGCACCGCTGCACTGGAGAATGCCTTCAAGGTTCTGGACTGGAGAGGGCTAAGCATCAATGGCGAGTACATCACTCACCTTCGGTATGCCGACGATATAGTGGTCATGGCTGAGACCATGGAGGACCTCAGTACAATACTCGATGACTTCAGTAGAGCTTCTGAAAGAGTGGGTCTAAAAATGAACATGGACAAGACGAAGGTCATGTTGAATGCCCATGACACGCCCACTCCTTTCCAGATCGAGACTCGACACTCGAAATTGCATCGCAAGGGACCGGTCAATGTGGCGACACTTGGGGGAGGCCTACGTCCAGCAATGGACGTCTTTCGGCTGAAATGATGATGCTGGATGTTGTAGAAAAACTAACGAACGACAAGTGAAATCAGCTGTTCACTTCCTGACTAGCTAGTTCATCGATCTCGTCGTCGCTCTTGCCGTTTGCTACGGTAACAAAATATTGCGTATGAGGAAATAAAACAAATCAAATTTGGAGTCCCATAACTTTTCTGAAATAATTTCTTGTACCGGTCATGTTAGTATGATATATTGAATTCACCGTATCAGTTTGTGGAGAGCTGTATTGTTAGTGTGTACTGTGTACCCACCTTGTTGTAGTCGGAGAGCGAGGAGTTGGAGTTGGAGCCGGGATGCATGTCGGTGCTGCCCATGGGCGAGTCGCGCTCGGGCTCGTCCGTGCGCTCGCGCGGCTCGGCGCGGTCGCGCGGCGGCTCGAAGTCCAGCATGGCGGGCGACACGGGCGCCGGCGACGAGATGGCGGCGCCGATGTCGTGCGACAGCTCGCCGCCGAAGCCCGAGCCGCTGCCCGAGCCTGACGTACTGTTGCCGCCCTGCACACATATCAACTTTTTCATAAAAATGCACCAAAACCTACAATTTGTTTGCAAATTGTAGGTTATTGTAGGGTATTGTTGATTTTACGACTGCAGTCAACCATGTAAAAGAAACATCCTAACGCTGAAAAATACACCTGTTACCTGGTACTCATAAATTGGCAATGCAAACCATAACGCCATCATAAGACTGGTTATTTTAGTTTTGTATCCAAGTGTAAGTCTGCGGGTACGAAACTTGCGATGGCCGGAGCGACAGCGGGGCGGGGCGATGCGGCGCGGGGCGATGAGACAGCGGTGTCTTGCGTGTGTACGAAACAAACTTCCCCGCAGTCGCGCTCACGTACCTAGTGTTGTGATAAACCTGAATTCACGTCGAAGAGAACTATTGGAGTCCAGTCTCCTAATGAGAGAATGTTTATTACCTAGAGATGGTGTTCATCCAATAAATCAACGACGACGCAGTTTGGGAGAATTTTCTACACTTTATTACGAGCTACGTTGTCATTCAAGAAAGTTCTACAATTACACAAGAATGAGTATAGAGACATTCGATTATGTTTTACAGAAAATTAGAAGTAATCTGGACTATGCAAGTACCCGCGCGACCGGCGAAATTAAACTAGTTTGTTCTCGTCGCTCCGCGCCGCCACCGCTCTGCCGCCGCCCGTGCATCGCTCGATCGCGCCGCTCCGCCATCGCCCGTTTCGTACACAGCGCGTAGTGTTTTAATACATTTGAATACATCGCTGTCGCGCCGCCCCGCCGTCGCTCCGGCCGACGCAAGTTTCGTACCCGCAGACTAAGTCCGGTTTCCTCCAAAGTGCAGGCGATCAGTGCGGGGAAGAGACACATTTAGCTGGTCGATATTGTGGCTCATATAGTGCGCGTGCGTACTGTAACGTACCTGCGGCTGGAAGTGGTGCGTGTCCGTGTAGGTGGGCGTGCGCGAGGGCGCGGGCGAGGAGTGCTGCGAGTAGGGCGTGTGCGCCGGCGACGGCGTGTAGCTGTGCAGCGCCGCCGGGACGTACTGTACGTACTGTGCATAGTGTACGTACCTGCGGCTGGAAGTGGTGCGTGTCCGTGTAGGTGGGCGTGCGCGAGGGCGCGGGCGAGGAGTGCTGCGAGGAGGGCGTGTGCGCCGGCGACGGCGTGTAGCTGTGCAGCGCCGCCGGGACGTACTGTACGTACTGTGCATAGTGTACGTACCTGCGGCTGGAAGTGGTGCGTGTCCGTGTAGGTGGGCGTGCGCGAGGGCGCGGGCGAGGAGTGCTGCGAGTAGGGCGTGTGCGCCGGCGACGGCGTGTAGCTGTGCAGCGCCGCCGGGACGTACTGTACGTACTGTGCATAGTGTACGTACCTGCGGCTGGAAGTGGTGCGTGTCCGTGTAGGTGGGCGTGCGCGAGGGCGCGGGCGAGGAGTGCTGCGAGTAGGGCGTGTGCGCCGGCGACGGCGTGTAGCTGTGCAGCGCCGCCGGGACGTACTGTACGTACTGTGCATAGTGTACGTACCTGCGGCTGGAAGTGGTGCGTGTCCGTGTAGGTGGGCGTGCGCGAGGGCGCGGGCGAGGAGTGCTGCGAGTAGGGCGTGTGCGCCGGCGACGGCGTGTAGCTGTGCAGCGCCGCCGGGACGTACTGTACGTACTGTGCATAGTGTACGTACCTGCGGCTGGAAGTGGTGCGTGTCCGTGTAGGTGGGCGTGCGCGAGGGCGCGGGCGAGGAGTGCTGCGAGTAGGGCGTGTGCGCCGGCGACGGCGTGTAGCTGTGCAGCGCCGCCGGGACGTACTGTACGTACTGTGCATAGTGTACGTACCTGCGGCTGGAAGTGGTGCGTGTCCGTGTAGGTGGGCGTGCGCGAGGGCGCGGGCGAGGAGTGCTGCGAGTAGGGCGTGTGCGCCGGCGACGGCGTGTAGCTGTGCAGCGCCGCCGGGACGTACTGTACGTACTGTGCATAGTGTACGTACCTGCGGCTGGAAGTGGTGCGTGTCCGTGTAGGTGGGCGTGCGCGAGGGCGCGGGCGAGGAGTGCTGCGAGTAGGGCGTGTGCGCCGGCGACGGCGTGTAGCTGTGCAGCGCCGCCGGGACGTACTGTACGTACTGTGCATAGTGTACGTACCTGCGGCTGGAAGTGGTGCGTGTCCGTGTAGGTGGGCGTGCGCGAGGGCGCGGGCGAGGAGTGCTGCGAGTAGGGCGTGTGCGCCGGCGACGGCGTGTAGCTGTGCAGCGCCGCCGGGACGTACTGTACGTACTGTGCATAGTGTACGTACCTGCGGCTGGAAGTGGTGCGTGTCCGTGTAGGTGGGCGTGCGCGAGGGCGCGGGCGAGGAGTGCTGCGAGTAGGGCGTGTGCGCCGGCGACGGCGTGTAGCTGTGCAGCGCCGCCGGGACGTACTGTACGTACTGTGCATAGTGTACGTACCTGCGGCTGGAAGTGGTGCGTGTCCGTGTAGGTGGGCGTGCGCGAGGGCGCGGGCGAGGAGTGCTGCGAGTAGGGCGTGTGCGCCGGCGACGGCGTGTAGCTGTGCAGCGCCGCCGGGACGTACTGTACGTACTGTGCATAGTGTACGTACCTGCGGCTGGAAGTGGTGCGTGTCCGTGTAGGTGGGCGTGCGCGAGGGCGCGGGCGAGGAGTGCTGCGAGTAGGGCGTGTGCGCCGGCGACGGCGTGTAGCTGTGCAGCGCCGCCGGGACGTACTGTACGTACTGTGCATAGTGTACGTACCTGCGGCTGGAAGTGGTGCGTGTCCGTGTAGGTGGGCGTGCGCGAGGGCGCGGGCGAGGAGTGCTGCGAGTAGGGCGTGTGCGCCGGCGACGGCGTGTAGCTGTGCAGCGCCGCGGGGGACGCGGCCGGGAACGGCGTCGTGCCGCCCACCACCGGCGCAGGCGAGCGCGAGAACGGACGCCCGCCGGACTAAACACAAAGATGCAATGAACCCATGTATCAATGTATTTAAATTCGGTGATACTAGACAACCAACATTCAGCCAATAGACAAACAGTAAAACATAGTACACAACACGTAAAAAAAGTATAACTCGTTTCTTGTATCCCTTGCTCCGTTCAGGATTCTACTTTAGAATCCTTTACTGCTCTCGGGATTCAACTTAGTTCCTTGAATTAAATTCCTTTGTTTTTCAATGGCTGTACATGTCACCGTAAAATTGCCAAATACGTTATATTGTAATATCTCTAGCGATGTTGTAAAATCTCGAAATATTGTCAAATGAACATACTGCGTACAACAAAACGCATTATCTTTCGTGAAATGCATGCGATGGTAGTCAACTCACGCGGTGTGGAGGGAAGGAGGGGTCCCCCTTGCCCAGTGGTACAACTCTCATGAAAAGATATTGTATCATTCCTGAGAAATACCGATTAATATAACATAACCTTAAATCACTTTATATTCCCCCTAAAAAGCGTAGTCGACGGAGCCCCGCTTCGCGGGGCCCCTATTTCCGAGTGCAGGGTTTAAAGGAACCTAACTAACCTAACGGGGGGGTGCCCAAAGTCCCGATTATGGGGGCGGAGATACTTCCGAATGTGCAGTTGACAATATTTCGAGAGTTTACAATATCGCTAGAGAGAAACACGTTATATTGTAATATAACGTGTTTGACAATTTTACGGTGACATATACTCTATTTTTTCTTGTAGGTACCGTTTAATATTATTAGTTTTATAAATGTTATAGAAGAAAGCTTATAATCTACGCAGCCTAGCCGCGAATCTCTTAGATATCTGTTTTTTTTGGGACGAGCTCGCCGCACACGCCCAAACTACTGTAACTCCTGAAAGCCAGAATCAACAATGGCGACCACCAGAAAAGCGCCGAGACAATGAAGCTCGACGAAGTCCCAGAGAATGAATTTAACTGTCTTGGATCCCGCAACGAAATTAATCAGAAAGTATAGCGGAGGAGCAGGAACAAAACCGTAATTTCCACTTCCCTCCATAACAGCAGGAGACAGAACGAAACAAGGCCAGTAGGCACAAAGGGACGTTTACAACTGGGATAGGCCCTGTTGCCTAGCACCACGGATAAATATTAACATTACTGGGCTGTTATATTTGATTCCAATAATAGGTATGGCAAAAACGCTTGAAGGCACGGAAATTTGCTCTAGTTTCTACAAGGTCCGTATAGTAAATAACTCCGGATGTAACCTGTACACTATCCAAAATAATATTGCGTTAATTTTGCCAAAGACTACTGTTCATATTCGCAGTCAGATGTGGAACATTAACAAAAAGGCGAGTATACAAGCTTGAAGGAAAATAATTTACTCTTTAAGTTACCATGACCCGTGAGAAATTGAGCAACACAGTGATCAACCTCCAGCCATGTCCTATCCAGCCGCTCACGAACGGATGGAAAGAACTGGTGGAGGTGTCTGCCCTTGATGGAATTGTCCCACCTACATTGCCATTCAGATAAAAGTCTCTCCCAGACGTCGGTCTGTCCTAAATCCTAGCACGATCACGTATGGTTAAAAAGTCTGCGTCCGTGGTCTCACGCGCGTTATAGTACATTGCAGCCCGCCGCTGCACCTCAAGATCGACAGGAAGCAAGCACCGGTAGGCTTCAGTACTAACCGTCCTATACGCTTTGCATAAGAATATTGTTACATCGGAGCTACTAGGACATTCGAGAAAGCAAGTGATTACAGTGTGTGTACGCTAGAAGTTCGAGAGCATTCTATTATTATTAGTTTTAAAGTTAGGTAGGTAGAAACTCGCGACCTATTTAAAAAAGACATTAGAATTTCAACCGTACGCCTAGGGCATACGGTTCATATTTGTTTGTTGTGTACAAGTAGGTTATACCTACGACTTTTATTACCTACCTACCTATCTACCTGCTATTCTTTTGTTAGTTTTTTTATGACCCTCTAGAATATTCGTGGTTATTCTGGTGTCTGTTGGCAAGTATAAATACATGGCTCAGGCTCGCGACAGTCAGTCTTGTTTTGGTTACACAACGAAGCGAATCGAAGTGAACTTGAAGAGCGATATCTAAGCGAATAGTGAACAGTAGTGTATTGTAGTGTACTTGTGATTAAGTTTAAATTGTTTTGTGATTAATAAAGTTATTGTGTTGTTTAATCGGTAGTAATTAATTTATCTCATACCCAGCTCGTAACAAATTGGTCAGAAGTGAGAGATAAATTATGCCAATTCTACCAAAGGACGACACGGAGGGTATCCGTACCAGAAGTCAGCAGGATATGGACAAAAGGCGGTTTGGAGATTCTCCGACACAGACACAGGGTGGTGTCTAGCCTACGTCAGAGCCATTCGCCGGCCCATCTACAGTTTCTTCAGCATCAGTGGCGCCAGACTTGTCAGCTTTAATGGCGCTGCTGCAGGATCAAGCTCGCCGTCAAGAGGAGCAAGCTCGCCGTCAAGAGGAGCAGACTCGCCGATTGCAAGAGCAGTTACAGCGAGATAAAGAGGAGCAAGCTCGCCGTCAAGAGGAGCAAGCTCGCTGTCAAGAGGAGCAGGCTCGCCGGTTGGAGGAGCGGTTGCAGCGAGACAAAGAGGAGCAGGTCCGCCGCCAAGACGAGCAGATGCTCCTCATAAAGGATCTGCATGCAACTTTCGGCAAGGACCGCAAGTTGATGAAAGATCAGGTTCTCCAGCATGAGAACCGCATCTCACTGATTGATGGAAATCTGGTACAGGCGTTCGTTGATGGAATGACTTAGAAGTTAGAGCTGCCGTGAGACTTGGGCATCATGAGACCTTGAAGGACGCCTTGGCCCATGCCTTAGAAGTAGAGGCAGTGAGGCAAGACCACCGAACGCACCGCGTCAGGGAGGTTGTAGCATCACCTGTACGCGACCGCCCACAGGGGTATAGTCCTAGGTGCTACACTTGTGAAGAAAGGGGTCATCTTCGGTCCAGCTGTCCTAAGCGCAGCACCCTGAGAGAAGATCAGCAGGGAAGAGTGGCTGAAGTGACTGCTCAGCCACAGCAGCGAAACGAGTAAATGCCAGGACTGGGGGGCGGGTTCTGGCTGGTATTGAAAGAGCCCCGAGAATCTTGATCTCGCAAGCTCATGACGGGAACAGCCTGACCATCAAAGGTGAAGTCAATGGAACACCATGCAAACTGACGTTGGATACTGGAGCTTCTCACACGGTCGTCAATTCTAAACTAGCAAGTCGGTTTCTTGGGGACTACTTCAATAAGCACGACCGTAAACAGTTACTTACAGCTACCGGTCAGCACATTACCGTCCGAGGCAAGAAGGAGGTGGAGTTAAAATTGGGTGACAGATTTTACAAGCAGAATGTCATCGTGGCTGACATAGTGGTCGAGTGCATCTTGGGCTTGGACTTCATGCGGAAATATCGTTGCGAGATCGACGTTGATCAAGGAGTACTGAAATGTGGTTCAGAGGAAGTGTTCATGGAAGGTGCACCGTCAGGTAAAGTGTACTGCCTGAAGAAGATTGTTCTTCCCCGCAGGTCAGAAACGATGGTGCCAATTAGTTTACCACAGAATTCTGGAAACAAAGGTCGGAGTGTTCTGATAGAAAGGGTGAACAATGACTTCCCATGGAAGATGGCACGAACTCTGGTCAAGGCCACCAACATCTCAGCAGTACGCATACTGCATTCAAGTGACCAGGAGCAAGTGATTAAGAAAGGCACCTTGATCGGCACTTGCGAGGAAGTAGAATGGATGCGTCAATTGCAAGATTTGACGTGTCAACACTTTTGGAAAACTGCGATTTAACTAAAGGAGAAATGGACAAGGCTAAGAAGATGTTACTTCAGTACGCCAATATTTTCTCCTCAAATGATGCTGACATAGGGAGAACTGGACTTGTTCAACACCAGATTAATACAGGTAACGAGTTACCAATCCGTCAGCGACCAAGAAGACTGCCAGTTGCACGAGAAAAAGAGGTAGAAACCATGATTGAGGGAATGGTGAAGGACGGTGTTATAGAGCCTTCATCGAGTCCATGGTGTTCTCCTGTGGTCTTGGTAAAGAAAAAGGACGGCAGTTTGCGCTTCTGTGTGGACTATCGACGACTCAACGACGTCACGAAAAAGGACAGCTACCCGCTGCCTAGGATCGATGACACACTGAATACGCTGACTGGTATGAAGTGGTTTACCACACTTGATCTGAAGAGTGGCTACTGGCAAGTAGAAATAGACCCCAAGGACAAGGAAAAAACTGCATTCTCAACAGGAAAAGGGCTATGGCAGTTTAAAGTTATGCCATTCGGTTTGTGCAACGGTCCTGCGACGTTTGAAAGGCTGATCGAGCAAGTACTCGCCGGATTGATTGGAGACGCATGTCTTGTCTATCTAGACGACATAATCATCGTGGGCCGTACATTTGAAGATCACCTTGAAAACCTCAACCGAGTGCTGTCGAAAATCCAAACAGCAAATCTCAAGTTAAGTCCGAAAAAGTGTTCGTTTTTCAGACAGCAAGTGAACTTTTTAGGACACATAGTTTCGGGGGAAGGTGTTCAAACAGACCCAGAAAAAGTAGTCGCCGTCAAGGATTGGCCAGTTTCGAAAGACAAGACACAGGTCAGAGCATTCCTGGGTTTGTGCTCCTACTATCGAAGATTTGTCAAGAATTTTGCCGACATTGCCAAACCTTTGCACAAACTCACTGAGGAAAAGAGGCAATTCTGTTGGGACGGGGATTGCGACGTCGCATTTCAGGAATTAAAGAAACGTCTGTGCAACACACCTATTTTGGGTTATCCTGACACTGAAAATGGCTTCATAGTTGACATTGATGCCAGTTATACTGGAATTGCGAGCGTGCTGTCTCAACGGAAAGGAGACCGGGAGGTTGTAATAGCCTACTTCAGCAAGTCTATCGAAACCAGAAAGAAATTATTGCGTTACAAGACGGGAGCTACTCGCTGTAGTAAAGACATTGCAGCACTTCAGTAAATATTTGCTGGGACGTAAATTCCAACTACGAACTGACCATGCTGCACTGAAGTGGCTATTACAGTTCAAGAATCCAGAAGGGCAAGTGGTGAGATGGATTGAACTACTACAAGAGTTTGACTTCGTAACTGAACATCGCAGTGGGAAAACTCACGGTAACGCGGACGCCTTGTCGAGAAGACCTTGTCCTGAAGACTGTAAGCACTGTGCGGATGCTTAGAACGGATCTCAGCGATGAATGGAAGGAGACCCTACAGCAGGCTCAGCAAAATGATCCGGACATCAAACCGATCTTCGAGTGGATCAAAGCTGGTGTTCCTAAACCCAAGTGGAGTGATGTGGCTGCGATGAGTTCCATCACAAAGAGTTATTGGGCGCAATGGAACAGCTTGGTGATCCAGGATGGAGTCTTGTGCCGTAAATGGGAAAACGCTAGAGGGGACAGCTGTCATCTACAAATGGTTGTCCCTAAAGCTAAGGTACCGGATGTTCTAAGGCTCTACCATGATGGATATTCTGGAGGACATATGGGGGTAAAAAGGACTCTATTAAAAATTCGAGAACGCTTTTACTGGATCCACTGTCGAGATGACGTGGAGGACTGGTGTCGCAAATGTTTCAGATGTGCGGCCGTGAAAGGACCCCACACATGCAGCAGAGGCGCATTAAAAGTGTACAACGTTGGAGCCCCTTGGGAACGGATAGCACTAGACGTTGCGGGACCATTTCCAGTAAGTGAGAGCGGAAACAAGTACTTCCTGGTGGTCATGGATTACTTCACAAAGTGGCCAGAAGTCTTCGCCATTCCTAACCAAGAAGCTACAACAGTCGCAGATAAATTGGTTCAGGAAGTCTTCTGTCGTTTTGGGGTACCCTTAGAAATACACAGCGATCAAGGAAAGACATTTTGAATCGCAAGTATTTCAAGAGACTTGTCGATTGATGGGTACCCATACCCATAAAACCAGAACCACCTCTTACCACCCACAATCCTATGGAATGGTGGAACGATTCAACCAAACGTTGGAGAGATATCTGGCGAAAGTTGTGGGAAGCCGGTAAAGGGATTGGGACAAGCACATACAGCCGTTTCTTCTGTCTTACCAAAGTGCAGTCCACGAAAGTACGACTGTGACACCAGCCTTCGCGAACTTTGGGAGAAATTACGGTTACCTGCTGATTTAATCACTGGAACTCCCCCTGATGCTCCATGTAGCGTAACAGATTACGCGAATGACTTGCGTAATAAGTTGAACGATGTTTATAAGCATATCCGACAATCCGGCCAACAGATGTCTGAGAAGATGAAGACCCGTTATGATCGGAAGGCAAACGGTAGGGGTTTCGACGAGGGTTCACTGGTGTGATTGCATAACCCAGTGCGGAGTAAGGGGAAGTCTCCGAAGTTACAAGCAAAATGGGATGGGCCATACCGAGTCGTGACTAGGATCAACGATGTCACCTACCGAATACAGAAGGGTCCACGAGGTGCGCCTAAGATTGTGCATGTAGACTGGTTGGCGCGATACTAATACTGATACTAATACTGATGCTCGGGACGAGCATGTCTAAGGAGGGGGCAGTGTTACATCGGACCTACTAGAACATTCGAGAAAGCAAGTGATTACAGTGTGTGTACGCTAGAAGTTCGAGAGCATTCTATTATTATTAGTTTAAAGTTAGGTAAGTAGAAACTCGCGACCTATTTATAAAAAGACATTAGAATTTCAACCGTACGCCTAGGGCATACGGTTCATATTTGTTTGTTGTGTACAAGTAGGTTATACCTACGACTTTTATTACCTACCTACCTATCTACCTGCTATTCTTTTGTTAGTGTTTTTTATGACCCTCTAGAATATTCGTGGTTATTCTGGTGTCTGTTGGCGAGTATAAATACATCGATCAGGCTCGCGACAGTCAGTCTTGTTTTGGCTACACAACGAAGCGAATCGAAGTGAACTTGAAGAGCGATATCTAAGCGAATAGTGAACAGTAGTGTATTGTAGTGTACTTGTGATTAAGTTTAAATTGCTTTGTGATTAATAAGTTATTGTGTTGTTTAATCGGTAGTAATTAATTTATCTCATACCCAGCTCGTAACAATATCAAAGTCAAACGCTGGCTTTGAAGCAATTCCATACCGCGTACCGCTCCTATGACCCTATCGGCCCAAACAGGTGCCCCGTAGCACATACATCCCAAGTAAGTAGCCACATAGATGGTCTTTAAAGTTAAAAATGACAGACCTAACGTAGATTTGGATATTCTCGTTAAGGCATAAAAGTTCTTTTTAGCTTTTTCACCGACAGTTGTTATGTGATCAATGAATGAAAAATTCCTCTCTAAGACCAGACCAAGGTAGCACACGGACTGCTTTCCTTTCAAGGGAACGTTATTAAATTTAATACTCGGCTACGATTTAAGATCACCTCTTAAAATTAGTTGAAAAGTTTTATGCGGTGCAAAGGTCAGACGGTTTCGATCGTACTGAGATATTAATCGTAGGCAAGTGTCAGCTAAATTCTCCATTCCAGCCCGGGTACTTGACTGAATGAGCAGCAGGCCGTCGTCCCCGTAACCGGTTAATGAACAGCCGGGTGGTAGTGGTGGGATCGCGAGGAAATCATCAAAACCTAAATTTCATACATACGGAGAGATTACCGAACCCTGAGGACATCCCGTGGTAAGGCACTTTGACATAGAATGATGTCCGAGTTTGAGTTTCGCGGAACCATTTAAAAAGATGAATATAACACAGAGTCTTGTCAATTTATTTACGTAAATGTAGAAAAAAAAAGAAGAATGTATAAATTTGCCCTATGTATTGTTGTAGAATAATAGGGTAGTAGAGTACATACCTGTGGCGCGGGAGAGTGTGAGAATGGGTGTGGATGGTGCGGGTGCGGCGACTGCGAGAAGCGCGTCTGCGGGGCCGGGCTCTGCGGGGAAACCATAACACTTAGCGACACGTACACGTGAGAACAGTCAAGAGATTAGGTTAGCATAATAAGCATATAGTATTCCCACTCGTGGTGGGACGCAGAACACCTATATAAAAGAGGGAGTGTGCTGTAATCAACCGCCTTGTGCCAATGCTGGTTTGCATCAAATTTAATGTTTAAGCACATGGACGGTTGCCTAACGATGTTTTCTTCCATTCTGAGGTCACATCGTGAGTAAAGGAGTAGTTTTGTAAGAAAGGGGCGGGGGACCCGTACCCCTGCGCGCCCCCAGCCCCCGCCCCCACCGCGCCCGTCGGCGGGCTGCCCGGGAACTGGTGCAGTAAGAGATCCTTGGAGCTAGCCTCGTGTCTGCGTGTGAGTACGTTACCTGCGCCTGCTGGTGCTGGTAGGACTTGGGGCTGTGCGCGTACAGCGGCGAGCGGCCGGAGAAGGGCGCGGCGCGCGGGGCGGGGGACCCGTACCCCTGCGCGCCCCCAGCCCCCGCCCCCACCGCGCCCGTCGGCGGGCTGCCCGGGAACTGGTGCAGTAAGAGATCCTTGGAGCTAGCCTCGTGTCTGCGTGTGAGTACGTTACCTGCGCCTGCTGGTGCTGGTAGGACTTGGGGCTGTGCGCGTACAGCGGCGAGCGGCCGGAGAAGGGCGCGGCGCGCGGGGCGGGGGACCCGTACCCCTGCGCGCCCCCAGCCCCCGCCCCCACCGCGCCCGTCGGCGGGCTGCCCGGGAACTGGTGCAGTAAGAGATCCTTGGAGCTAGCCTCGTGTCTGCGTGTGAGTACGTTACCTGCGCCTGCTGGTGCTGGTAGGACTTGGGGCTGTGCGCGTACAGCGGCGAGCGGCCGGAGAAGGGCGCGGCGCGCGGGGCGGGGGACCCGTACCCCTGCGCGCCCCCAGCCCCCGCCCCCACCGCGCCCGTCGGCGGGCTGCCCGGGAACTGGTGCAGTAAGAGATCCTTGGAGCTAGCCTCGTGTCTGCGTGTGAGTACGTTACCTGCGCCTGCTGGTGCTGGTAGGACTTGGGGCTGTGCGCGTACAGCGGCGAGCGGCCGGAGAAGGGCGCGGCGCGCGGGGCGGGGGACCCGTACCCCTGCGCGCCCCCAGCCCCCGCCCCCACCGCGCCCGTCGGCGGGCTGCCCGGGAACTGGTGCAGTAAGAGATCCTTGGAGCTAGCCGCGTGTCTGCGTGTGAGTACGTTACCTGCGCCTGCTGGTGCTGGTAGGACTTGGGGCTGTGCGCGTACAGCGGCGAGCGGCCGGAGAAGGGCGCGGCGCGCGGGGCGGGGGACCCGTACCCCTGCGCGCCCCCAGCCCCCGCCCCCACCGCGCCCGTCGGCGGGCTGCCCGGGAACTGGTGCAGTAAACTCTGCTCCTGCGGGGACCATACGGTACACACTCAATCTAACGTAATGTTTTGGAAATACTTCGTATGCTGCAATCAGACAAGATTGCAGCATTGAAGAGTTTCTAATTTTGATATTGTGAAATTAAATTAACTGGCGACATTTAACAAACTTCTTGCATAAATACGAGGTAAGAGTTTCGCTGGTAAATTAGTTTTAATCTTGAACCTGTAGCACAATAACGGTGCAAATTCAAAAGACTCCAATAGTCAACTGAAATCATTAGACCGGTGAACGTCAGTTAGTTTATTAAAAAATATTTGACCCGTATTTTATCTTTTGTTACGTAAACCAAAATTGACAAAGATACGACGCTTTTAAAATTCTCATTAAGTCACGCCGTGGTATAATTTTAAGTGCGTTCTGACGTCACAAGCCCCCCCATTCCCCAACAAAAATACGAGTGTATTATTTTCCAATACTCTGACTGACGAACTAAATATATTTACAATTTATTGATGGTGGAAACTAGCCTATCTCGTGTATATTGATGTGAATAGTATGTCGTGTGGTACCTGTGGCTGCGGAGTGCCGAGCGGCGAGGGCGAGTAGCCCTGCGAGCGCGGCGACGCGTACACCCCGCGCGGGGACGGGTACCCGCCGCCCGGCGACCCGTACCCGCGCGACAGTCCGCCCAGACCCGGCTCCATGCCTAAGGGGGGACATTCATATAACAACTAACGACCTCATCATCACGTGGACTTTAACTGGTACATACTGAACACATTATTTGAGGATGGTGAAAGAGGCCCTTAATGCCCTTTTGGTAATAGGGAATATGCATTTTTTTTTTCAATATACGGAATGTAAATATACTATAAAATAATGACAAAAAGTGTAAATAAGACCAAAATCAGCCATACAACACAAAAGTTATAACTAAAAAAGCTTTTGTTTCTATCTCTTTCTAGATAAACGGAATTTAGTATGGATTTTGTACGTCTATATGTCGAATGCCGTTATGAAAGGTATCGGATTTCTCTGTCTAATCAGCAGTTTCAAATTATGTTTATAAATATTTAAATAAAAAAAAATATACTTTGCTATTCTGACGTTAATACGTTTTGACTACGTTTATAAAAACAAAAATCATGATACTCTATTGACTGTTAAAAGGTACGCACCTGAGTTAGGCGTTTGCTGCTGGAAGTAATTCCCAGAGTCATTGGTGAGCTGCTGATGCTGCTGGTGCGGGTACAGCAGGTCGGCCGGCGACGGCAGCTGCGGCGGGAAGCTGTCGCCCGGCGCCAGGTACCCGCCCCCGCCCCCGCCCCCGCCCCCCACGCCCTCGTGCGGCAGTGAGTGCGGGTGTGCGTGTATGGGCTGCAGCGACGACAGTCCGCTGCTCTGCACCACCATCGCGTTAGTCTGCTAGGGGCAGAGGGACAGCGTTCTAACTCAATACATGACACCAGTGGCGAACACTCCATACAACCCGATTCCTACTGGATTCCCTTTCAAAAATGGCACAGTCAGTATTCTATAGACAAATAATATAATCAAACACTGTTTTAAGGTATCACGGTTCACAACTAAACTTAAAATGACAGTTACGAAATATCTTCCGTGATTATTATTTTTATAGAAGTCACGAAGTTTCGACGCTGTTGCAAAAAACTGTTAGGAGCAGACAAAGCAGGCAATTTTTTCCATCCACCCGCATTCTCCAGTAAACGCTTGCAACAGCATCGAAATATAGGAACCTAAAAAAAAAAATAATCACGGAAGATATCTCGTAAGTGACATTTTAAGTTTAAATAATATAATCACATTGGGATAAGGGCAAGAGAATGATGCATCACATTAAAGACAGTTATGTTCTCCGGCTTATCTCTTACAAAAATAAACCCTTTGCTACTGCTACTGCATGACACATTTATTTTCGATGTTGTCGGCTCTTATACATTCTTTTTTAGACCATCAGTATTATTTTTCTTTATCGTGTGGTTCGTGCATAATCTGGTTTCAGAGTTAAATATCGCCTAATATATTTTTCAACACACTTGCTCATAAAGTGGCTATAATTTCACCGCAATTAGGCACATAATGACACCTGTAATCAAACTGTGACTTTTTCATTACTATTATTCACAAGTGAGTTACAGGTTTTTTTTTTTTTTTACTGGTTGAATTGCTTTGTTCTTAAAAAAGTTTCGATACAAAACAGATCGTGTTCAATAGTACAAATAAATGAATGTACCTATTGCTTGCTCATTTCATGCAACTTCGTATCTACATAGATAATTTCAACTTTTAAGTTTTTAATAAATAAAACTTTCACTCAAATGTAACTTTTGTTTTCTCTGTATTAAATAAAACTTTGAATTCCCCATTTCGTACGTGGCTAAAACGCTATCCGCGAAAAGCCAAAAAAAAGAAACCTCATTTTTTTTTTAGTCTATGGCCGATCGCCATTGTTAGATGCGCGCGCATAGGAAAACTGATTAATTATTCCCGCCATTGCGAAAAAAAATTCACAACTTGTTTTCACTGTTGAAATTATAGTTATTTATTAATTCAAATGTCTACAAGTATCTACTAGTTATGAAGAAAATGATTTATTTTGTGCACTGCCCGATATAAGATGTGCATCCCTTAACGTTATGGAAAGTTTACTAGATACCTGAAAACTCCAAGGACAAATATCTATGTTAGTATTATTTTATTCTCAAGTGTGTTGAAAAACGTCGTATGATACACGTGTGTGTTGATGATTACCGTCCTCGGCTCTCTTAAGACCCTCGCCTGACGGCTCGGGTCTCAATGGCGCCTCAGCGGTAATCACCAACATTACACACTTGTACCATAATGTACTATTTACATGCCGTCCAGAAATATCCCTTGAGGCATGCTGGTTTCCTCACGATGTGTTCCTTCACTGAGCAAGTGATAATTATTCAATACGCACATGAATTTGAAAAATCAGAGGTGCGTGTCTAGTGTTATAACACCGATTGTAAGTTTTTTTTTTAACAGTTGTGGCTGACTTTAAAAAATGTATGAATGTGGTTAGGAATGTTTATTTTCAGTCAAATTCGCAATCTATTTTACACCCTAATTGTATTTGAATAAAACAACCGGTGACGAGTAATGGTGTACGTAGTGCTCACTTGTTGCTGTTGCTGGTGCTGCTGATGCTGCAGCAGGAACTGTTGCTCCTCGGGGCGGATCTTCTTGGGGCGGCCACGTTTCTTCTTGGGCGGCTGGTCGGTGGCGTCCAGCGAGGGCGGCGGGCGCGGCTGGCGCGGCTGGCGAGGGGCGGGCGGCGCCACCTCGCCGTTCTCCAGCTTCACCTTCTTGGGGCGGCCGCGCTTCTTCTTGAGCGGCACCTCCGTGCCGTCCTCCAGGATGATGGTGTCGCCCGGCTCCGGCTCCATCGTCAGTCTGCAACGTGCGGCGTCACTCGTCTGCCCGGCCCGCCCCGCCCGGCCGGCCAAGCGCCTACCGCCCTACTCTCACCCCCCGCCCCGTATCGACTACGAACTGACGACGTCTCAACGAGACGCCCCGATATGCCCGATATGTAAAATACTATGTAATCGGCCACCTTAAGGGCTAGAATTGGAACTAAAAGTGTGTAAATATATTTGTCACCAAACTTAATCCCAGATAGGTAGAGCTCGGGAAGGGTTGAATGAGACCGACACGGCATGTTGCAGTACGAGCATGCATCGGTACGCGAGACGTTCGCGGGAGGCTGGACTGGTGAGTACGGAAGCAGCACCGGGCAGCGCGCACCGCACCAGCAGACAGTGGCGGTCGTGGTGCGGTGCGGGCTGTCTGCGTCGTGCGCTATGCACCATGTCGCGACTACAGCAGACAGTGGCGTTACTAACGACTACGTGCTCCACTACTGCTGGTAGCCGTCACATGGCGGTGCGACGATCGCCTACGGAACATACAAAGCGTGCAGGTCCGACTCAACCCTCGTCTACAGATTGACATCAATGCCTACGCCAATTGCTCTAGTACGCGTAAGGCGCTTCCATACTTGTAGCAAGTTCTGACTACTCCTAATAGTACCTACGACCTACTCGCTAGTCACCGGAGTGGCTCAAACTAAAAATAATTGATGTCAAATAGTCTATTTGGACTTGAATGTTTTGTTTTGTGAACTAATCAAAGTTATGTTTATGGCAGCGAGTTATATTACCTGCTGGCTTGGCTGAAACAATCGAACAATTTGAAATAAATGGGCTAAGTTCAATCAGTACAAAAACTAAAAATCTTTAACAATTGGGAAGAGGCCAGCGTGTTGTTAAGGGACAAAGGAAACGTACAATTTCGTTATTTTTCTACTGTTACGACATTTTTGATTGTTATTTAATAATTTGGTCTCATTTATATAATTAGTTACAATGATAATAGCTATATCAGATTCGACACTTGATGCATTAAAAGTATGACTTTAATTTGGAGTTGTTATATAATATGTTCAAGATTGAAAACTATAAAAGTTAAAGAGCTGGTATTGCTGGTGAGCCAGTTTGGTGACAAATCTATCACACTAACGAGAAGAACACACAAGTAAACTGAGGAGACGTGTAGGACAGTGGACATGACTACGTAGGGAAGGACACAGATACAACGCTATGTTATGTAATGTTCTCGTACAGGCGCTAACCTAACCTTACCAGCCCGAGCTAGCTAGACTAGTGGCCGAGCTTAGTGTTCGTGAGTGTGGCGGCGCTAATACGACGAGGGGCGACTCGAACGCCTTGTTACAGAACCGGCCATAGCCAACAACATACAACGGAGATGACGGATTGACGCCTTTTGACAGCAAGCTACGTTTAAAAAATCTATAGCTATGTTTCTGTTATTTCAGAACCAAAGATTGATTTAAATCAATTTACTTATTTACTTTCAGGGTTCTGATTTCAATAGGAGTTATAGTATGTTGGTTGGTTGTTGTTCCTAAACATTTTGTTAATCGTAGTGACAGATATGTGTACTATGGGTAGCAGTAACAAAATGAAACTATCACAACCCTAAGTTACACATACATATCTATTGATCTAGAACACAGCTACATGCTCCGACGCCTATAAAGAAATTGAACAACCCTAGGTTTGACCGCGTTCATGTGTTGAGAAATGACAGCGCACTGAATCCACATGATCTGCAGTAACAACAACCCAATGAAAGTCCCACATTGAACAGAGAACACAGAGCAGGTGTTAGACGTTTTGCTTACCACCACGACACGACTGTTAGTATGAGTGTTGCTACACACACGTCAGGGTGACATCACTCGGCACCACGCACCGCGCACCATACGACGCATGCGACTATTTGACACAGACAGTAGGTACATTTGGAAAAATTCTGGTTGACGAAAATTTGTCGTAGCTATGATAGTTGCTTCGGGTCGGTTTCGTTCAACAAATACTGCCGAATTGAAGGTGCCAATCCAAACGAGTGTGTAGCATCGCTTTTGAAACGTCGCTATCGTTTTATACTTTGGCAGAGTTATTTATTGAATAGTTTAAGCACATAACGATATGTGTATCTGCAGGCAGTCGTCGGTGGTGTGGTACGTACCGTCGTATCTCCATCTCCTCCTGCGGACGGCGACTGGTGTTGTCCGGGAACACCAGCTCGCTCTCGTCCACGTGCGGCTCCAGCCCGTTGAGGTAGTCGCGGAACTTCTTGAGCGCCGCGTAGAACGGCACCTTGTCGGCCGCGCGCGGCAGCTGAGCGCAGCGCGCGGACGACGACGGCATCACCCACATGTACTGTCCAACAACACACGGTTACTTAACACATACCCTCCAACATTTAAACAGTGCTATGTTTATTCTAGAGAATAAGCTTGGTACGATCATTATAATGAGAGATTTTCTTTTTAAACTCTTCCCTAGTCGCTGGATAGATGTCGCTGAACTTGGAAAGTTATTGCAAGGAACCAAATGTCATATCATTTCACTTGGATGTAATGGTTATATTCAGAAGCTTAAGCAAACGATAGTGTCAGTCAACGACCGTATGTGACGTGACGCAATTTTTTTTTTCAAGCCATTTGGCTTCGGCACCTAATAACGTAGTCAGTTCAACTCCATCTACAGAACTTTTTTTAAAACTCAAAAACAAAACCTCAATTCCTGAAACCCAGAATCAACCTTAGCGATCACCTGAAAAGGATCGAGACAGTGATGTCTGCTAGGATCGAGACAGTGAAATGTCTGCTACGAAATAGTATTGCTATGTTCCGATATGAAGGGTGTGAGTATAATAACAGCCACAATTTAGTTTTGTCTCGAGAGAATGGCCTCTGCCTCTGTTATTTGCTGTTCCTGAGATGGCCCACAATAAGCATTTGTTAATTGTGAGACTATTATTTTAGTACAAATTGCGAAATGAAATAAATACATTTGCAAAAACCGTTGGATTGTAAACTGTCGATGTGGAACCGTAAAATTGTGAAATGTATAATAAAACGTCAACATGCCACTCACAGTATTAGTCCCAGCGATAGTGTCGGGCTGCTTCCCGAAGCAGAAGTCCTTCTTCCCCGAGAACACCTCGTAGATGAGCTTCCCGTTGAACACGGCCACCTTCGGCCGGAAGCTCTGCAGCTTCTCCAGCAGTATAGCCGAGCCCTCCTTGATCTCGCGCCGCGTCAGGTCGGCGCTGCCCTTGGTCGGTCGGGCCACCATGTTCGTGAAGCCGATACCGAAGTTTAGCAGCTAGAAGCAATATGGATCGGTCAGTAAAAGTGGTGCGTTCGTTCAACAAATAAGTATATCGGGAATTATCTAGTTGTTGTCTTACTGTTAAGGGCGAAATGGTAATAGTATACTTAACTTAACTTTATAAGATATAATAAGTATTTATATTTTAGACTGAAAGTGTTGTGATCAGAAGGTGATCAGAAAGAGCAACTCAAGTAGAATAGATAGATTTTATTACAATATTATACAATACTTTTTACATTGACATGTTAAAATTACGGTTGATGTAGCTAGTCTATGATGCGCGATGAAGGTTTTATCTGACTCCCATAAAAGCATTCAGCCTATAAGGTGAACTAATTGTGGTGTAAACTGGCCGGTACATACGCCTCTATATACAGTGAGAGTGCTCAACCACAAATCTTCCTAAAACTAGCTTTGTCTTATGGACGGCAGGCGGCCGAGCTCTGTACACACGTAGATAAGGGTAACCACCTTTTAACTGTTTTCTTTTTTTTGTGCATAGTAAAGGGTGTAAAACACCTCTTAACGAAGCCTAAAGGCACTTGTTTTCCTCGTCATTGTAAGATTTTTACTTTAAATACCTCCACGAACCCCGTACTACTCAATCCCTGTTACACCACAAAACGTGAATTTTCACCCCAAAAAAAAAAAAAGTTGTGTCCCAGCAATATTTTATGCTTAAAGTGACTTAGTTTGATGTGCTGAATGTTTGGTTGACGGCTTCGTGATGAGATGGTTTACACCCTGCATAACATCGAAGGCTAGGCATGCTATTCTTATTGGTTCATTGCTAGCCATAACGACATTATGGCAAAGTCGAAATCGCTATGTTCTTTGGGTATCGGCAAGATAATGGTCAAATTCAAATACATTTATTGCTTGTAAAGAGAAGTTCGCCTACCTTTGCGGAACCGCAACGCTTAAAAGGTCATCTGAATATAATCAAAGTGAATTTAAATAATTATGCTTTGACTCATCCAAAATCTATAATCACGTTTTGATTTGTATTCAAGCGACGCGACGCCGTAAGTACCTCTATGTAAATAGAAGCTAATAGTGATGCGTACTCATTGTAGCATTTATTATTGTTTGTATACGAGTGTACACATAACGTAGTAAAAGATAAGTAGGTATAATAGTAGTAAACTAAAACCATTCTCTCCGTCGAAGGAGGAGGTTCTCAATTCGGATGTTTCTATTTTTTTTTTTATGTTTGTTCGGGCATAACTCCGTTGCTTGCCAACCGATTTGGAAAATTCTTTTTTTGTTGGAAAGGGTATTCTTTCCAAATGGTCCCATAGCCACCAAGTCGGGATCTGATGATGGAATCTTGGCGAAATCGAGGGAACTCTTCAAATTTTATATGAAAACGTGTTGCGTTTTTGGTATTTTCTACAACAATTGAAGCATTTGCGTTTGATAAGAACCATTCTACCATCAGATCTGATGATGAAGCCAAGAGTCACGGAACTCCATAATGAGACAATGTACCATAGTTGTGTTTGAGCTTGTTGCAATTGTAACGGTTTGCACTTTCCATGTATCAAGCACATGTGATTGTGAACCACTAAAAAGTGAAAAATAAAAACTTTTTTGCAAAAAATAAAACCGACTTCAAAAAAAAAACAAAAAAGGTGAAAAATAACTTTAGCTTCTGAAGTCGGTGACAAAAAAACTAGAGCAAACAAACAAAGGTCACCGACTTCAGAAGCTAAAGTTATTTTTCACCTTTTTTGTTTTTTTTTTGAAGTCGGTTTTATTTTTTGCAAAAAAGTTTTAACATTTTCTGTCATTTATTATAAGCCGATAGGCACCAAATTGTACGTAACACTGCGTGGACAAGTCGATATTTTTAACGAACGTAAGGCCGAAAGTAACAGAAACTATAAAAAAAACTGCGATACAAACGAATTGATCAGTCACACTGAAAGTGCATTTACCTTGATTCAATTGAATTCTAAATTGCAAAAAACATACAACTATCATTGAATGTGTTGAACGACAAAACTATAAATAGGTAGACTGAGCGAGAAATAAAACTTCAGGTACTGCAATTTGGGACATAAACGTAATAGAAAACTAGAAAGTGCATCAGCATCACGCTGTGCAGTGCGAATGCACTCGTGCGCACCTAACGGGGCTTTTTTGGAGATTATCTCTGCAAATAATAGCTATGACCCTTCCCGCCTTTCTTTATTTCTTTGTTATAAATAGGAATCACCGATCCATTCATTGTGGACGGCGATTTAAATACCAACAGCCCCTGCCCGTTAGTACGTACGTACGTAACAAAGATTCCTCTGGTTCGAACTAGTTTGTGCTTTGTGCCTCTTATTCTAATCTGTGCAGTTGTGTACCACCCTTAGTAACAGTCAACGGTTACATAAATGAGTGTCTAACGCTGCGTTTAATATACGGTCAAATTGAATGAGATAGCGGGACTTCGCAGATGTAAAGGTGCGTCCAAATATTTGGGGGTAAACGCGCGGCGTTTGGACGACACGTTTCTGCCGCGCTTTAATAAGGATTAACATGAAGTTTTTATTTCAGGGGTGGGCGAATCGTTTGTTTATTTATAGATCTCTAGCAAAAGATATACACAAAACATTATTAAATAATGGAAAATACAAGGTACTAGCTTCTGCCCGCGACTTCGCGATTTTATATAGCCTATAGCCTTCCTCGATAAATAGACTATCCAACGCAAAAAGAATTTATCAATTCGAGCCGGTAGTTCCTAAGATTAGCGCGTTCAACCAAACAAACAAACAAACTCTTCTGTTTTATAATATTAGTATAGATTAGGAAGGTGTACTCCTTCACTTATACACAACTAGCCGATGCCCGCGGCTTCGCCCGCCTACAAATTATATACAAAAACCTTCCTCTTGAATCACTCAATCTCTTAAAAAACACGCATCAAAATCCATTGCGGAGTTTAAAGATCTAAGCATTCATAGGGACAGACAGACGCGGCGGGGGACTTTGTTTGATATGTAGTGATTAAGACAATGTGTTAATAAGACATCGAGTGTAAAAGTTCAGAGTACAAACCTTGTAGTCCTCGTCGGCGCTCATCTGTTCCCGCGTGAGGCCGGACAGGTACAGGCACTTCCAGAAGTGGTTGCCGGGGCCCGCGTAGTGGTGCCCCTTGTACGCCGCGAACAGCCCCGGGTTGATGCCGATCTGTACCACAAGCACTTTTGTATAGATATGTGTACGTACATGTATACACCTACAACTTATGCAGTTTTTCATTAAAAAAAACCTCTGCGACAAACGAACAGACACAATAGGCTAGTTTCCACCATCAATAAATTGCAAAACTATTCAGACCGTCAAATAAAATATTGGAGCTTGTTATCTTTTAAAACCACTATTTATTGTACCTATGTTAACAAATGATTAAATGACTTATGACTTATGACTTATGAAAATAATGAACACGTATTTGTTGTTTTTGCAAGTCAATCAATATTGACAAAGTTAAAACTCATCAAAACTCAGGAGTAAAAATTATACCACGTCGTGACGTATTGAGAATTTTAAAAGCATCATATCTTCGTCAATTTTGGTTACGTTGGTTTACGTAACAAAAGAAAAATACAGGCTAAATATTATTGATTCATCTAACTGACTGATAGATTTTTTCAGTTAACCAGCCTATTGTGTTCTATTGGCTAAAGTTACAGTTTTAGTTGATCACAAATAACACGGGATGTTTTAGGGCACCAAGAAGAACGCGCGACATAACAGTGCTGTCTATGTCACATGGACATGCGGTTAACTGTACATGTTGCGTAATATACAGGGTGACTGGATCTGGACCCGTCATAGCAAATTTGCATTTAGAGGTCATTTATTAATTATTAAACCTAACTTTCTCTGGCTAAAGTATTATAGTTTGGGAGATATGTCAACTTTTACAATTTATTGAGATTTTTCCATATTTTTTTGCTTTAGTTTCTTTTTTATTATTTGTTGGTAGTCATAAACAGTGGTCATTAAAATATGTCGAAACTTCCCTCAAACAAGGGTTTCAAAATAAGACAGTATGCTTTTAAAAAATAAAACCATTAACAAAAATCTTGAGTAAAAAGTCTATCTATAATAATTAGCAAATTACCTCTTCTACATGTGTATTTGCTATGGCGGGTCCAGAACCAGTCACACTGTATGATGCTATTCAGTTTTAGCCAGGAATAGGCTTGTTAACTGAAAAAATCTAATTAGTCCGTCACTTAGATTATCAAAAAATATTCTACCCGTATTTTTTCTTTCGTTACATAAACCAAAATTGGCGAAGATACGACGCTTTTAAAATTCTCAATACGTCACCGTTTGGTATCATTTTTAGTGAGTAGTGACGTCATGAGCCCCCACTCCCGAGTTTTGGTGCGTTTTATCTTTGTCAATATTCATTGATTTAGTCTAACTGACGGACTAAATAGATTTGCAATTTATTGATGTTGGAAACTAGCCTATTGGGACCCGTTTAATGACGACAGACCCGCCCCCTATTACATGTTACTTCCACATGAGTGACGGTACCCTCATGGAATGTTACGTAACGTAGCGCAGCGGGAGGTGCAGTCAGTAACACGTGAGCTACTACAGCTACAAGGACGGGCGGCTGTTCTCATTGGTGGAAACTTGTCCGATAGTCGTGTCGTGACTGATGCTGACCTTAACCATAATCGAATAAAGACGCGCATATATTATGACAACAAAAACTAACGGAAATTAAAAAAAAAAAATATATAGCTATATTTGTCTATTGACAATGATAATGTTCCCACTGCTGGGACAAAGGACCTACTCTACGAGTAGGACTCCAATAAATCCACAACGCGGGTGAGCGCATGTAGGTTGGTTATGTTTTTTTTCTTGTAATTCCTGTGTAAGTGTGTATGTTATCTATTTAGGTTGTTACAACTGGTAGGTACCTTGAATATAGGAGAATAGCAAAAACTTTTTTAAACTAACACAAAACTATCTTCGTAGTCAGTCGACAAATACAAAAAAAAACTCGTTGAAATTGAACGCGGCCAAATAGACATTAGGTTTTTATGATCGTAAACATACTGTTTTTTCATACTGTCTCACTGGTGGGCAAAGGCCTCTCCCAATTCCTACCATGTGCTTCTATCCCGGCCTTCCTTGGACCAGCCCTACGGTACGCGTCCAGATCGTATCGCCACCTCTTTCTGGGCCGACCTCGGCAGCGTCGTCGAAGAAAATTGACTAGTCTTACATTTCTTGGCATACATACTTAATGTAGCATCAAATTGGATTATCATAGTACATTAATTGTTTACCATTATACTTGAGTAGTTAAACCTGTTATGTAAGCAATATCACCTCACACAAAAAAAAATACCGGCCAAGTGCGAGTCGGGCTCGCACATGAAGGGTTCCGTACGATCGTAGAGGCTACATTTTTGATTTATTTTTATTGTTTGTTGTTATAGCGGTAACAGAAAAACATAATTATTTCTATTATGTTTTAACTCTATTTTAAGTGAAGTAAGTACTGTGACTGGTTTTAAAACCGTTGTAATTTAGTGATTAATTAATTCTGAATAAAATCATCTGTGAAAGTTGGCGTTTTTACAGCCTGGACAGACAGACGGTCAGTGGAGTTTCAGTAATAGGATCTCGATTATTACCCTTTGAGTACAGAACACTAATAAGACTTTTAGCTCAAACTCTACAATTTTGCTTGGTATTAATTGTATGAGAATTTCAATGTTATATGTAAAAAGTTGAACATATGAAGCAGCGTTTGTCTAGATTGGTACGCGGATGGGTGACCACTCATTACATGCGGTTCCTCCGCGCCTCGGAAATCACGTTAAACCGTTGGTCCTGGTTTGTAGATCTTTGACGTGTCGTTACAGGTAGTCAGTTCCCCGAAAGTCTGACAACCAGTCTTACCAAGGGGTATCCTATTATCCAGTACTGAGTTTATAAATCAGATAATAGGCAGTCGCGCCATGTAAAATACTGGTATTCAGCTGCATTCGGTTAGACTGGAAGCCGACCACAACATAGTTGGGAAAAGGCTAGGCAGATGGTGATGTAAAAGGGTTGGATAACAATATGTCGTTAGTAGCTGGACACAATAATGTAAATGCTCCATCAAATCAGTAAAACACCGCGTATGTTAGAATTAGCATAAACACGGGTGAGGGGTCACGAACTTGTGTCATTTGTAATTAGTATTGCCAACAGGTCACTAATCCGTCGCCGATGTGCAACCAACCCGTTTGCTAGAGTTGCTACTAATAATATACATTACTTGTGGTTTAATGTGTGCTGATAAGCCTAGACGTTTCCCAGTTCTTGATGTCTTAATCTCGCATATTGATTGGTTTGCGAAGTTACACGAGTTTCTGTCTGGGAATGGTTTAACCAAGCGCCTTTAGCCTTTTCCTAACTACATAATATGTTGGGGTCGGGTTCCAGTCTAATAGGATGCAGCTGAATACCAGTATTTTACATGGAGCGACTGCCTATCTGACCTTCACAACTCATCTAGTACTGGATAATACGATACCCCTTGGTAAAACTAGTTGTCAAACTTTTTGGGCCAATGACTACTTGTATCGACAGTCAAAGATCTACAGCAGCCGGGACCAACTGCTTAACGTGCTTTCCGAGGCACGGAGGAAACTTGGTATGTTATGAGTGGTCACCCATCCTCAGAACACCCTAGGAAAGCACTTTTTAACCTAAAGATCGACCCGAGCGGTTAATATTATGTGGCCACGAGGTACTTAATCCAAAGCTACTAGTCTAGTAATATAAGTAGCGTGAGTGAAGTTGATCATACTCACAATGATGATGTCGAGGTTCTCAGCGAGGTGGTCGGGCAGCGTGCGGCGGGACACCTCCTCCTCGCTCATGCCATTGAACCGGTCGTGCTTCTTGCGCTCCTTCACCACGCGCGGCACCATCGTGCCCTCCATGCCCTCCTGCTTGATCTCCATACTGCCGGGAAATTTACAGATAGACATCATTTATATTTTCTCTCATTTGTACTGTATGGTGCGGACGTAAAGAATAGCATCATCCCATATCTTCGCGTGGGTGTCGTAAGAGGCCACTAAGGGTCTTACCAAAGTGGGCAGCAGCGTTCTCTGTACTTTTGTAACAACCGTATTGCGATCGCCAACCCACCTGCCAAGCGAGACGAAATCCAAAACGCGTTAAAAAGGTAAAAGTCAAAGGTAAAGGTAAAAGGCGTGACGTAAAAAGGACTTCTGCAAACACGGGCAAAATTTTAACAAATTAGTACTTAGTTGTCTGCGTGTAGCGAAAAGATTAAGAAAACCCAATGATTCTTAAGAAGAAGTATTTTATAGTAAGCGAGTAACAGTCGCTGGTGTTTTGTAGAAAGCAATATCTACATTACACTTTTAGAAAAAACGTTGTACGCCCCATGCTGAACATAGGTCCCTAGCCACCCTATCGAAATGTTGCAACACAGAAATCATAAGTTTCAACATAGTGTGTCAAAAGTTGTGAATGTAGGTAGCAACTTACCACATCATGTAGTTGGCTCCGCTAGGAGGGCTTGCAATGTTAAGCATTACACTCATTACAACCAAGAGCTTACTCACTTATACGTCACTTGTGCTTATTTACTTGGAACTACGTTATTTACGTGTTGTTGAAAAAATAACCCCTTCAAAAATTACATGAAACTTACGAGTATTCTATGCAAAAATCAGAATCATTTATTCAAACAAGGCTGAAAATTAGCTGCGTTTTTTGAAATTTGCTTCTAATTAGTTTCTTAGTGTAGAGATGAAAGGTGACATATAACATAACATCACGCTTGTATTGCTCGAAGGGGCAGGCACAGGTGTCGATAATAGTACATCCACATTTCGCCAATTATGTTTAAGTCTCATGTAATAGGGCGCGATCCTATTGCCACCAACCGGTCATAAATCCAGACTCCGTTGGTGGAAATGAGAAATTCCTGACGAAAATAAAAACCCCAATAACAATTTCCTCGACCCGGGATTCGAACCCAGGATATCATGCTCGTCAGTCGCTATTGCACTTTATTTATAACTTGAGTTTACTAGTTTTCCTTAACTTTCTAACTTATCACCAAACTTTGTATGTTAGAGATACATAATTATGTTCTTATGCCTTAAGATAACATAATCTATTGATTTCAATTAAACCATTTAGAAGCACTTTTGAACTGTCAAGGAATCAGTCAGAAGACACTATCCTTGTTGCTTCTCTTTGAGAATTGATGAGCAGCCCTCAGTGAGCAAGGGGCAGTAGACGCGACACTAACATGAAAGCTAATCTCTCATTGAATGAGGAGAGCTTTTCCAATTGTCGAGCTAATGAGGCAACTCGGCGTATAAATTTAATAGATATCCATTATACAATAATGAAATCCGTCGAGTGGCGAGCGCAGCTTTCATTGGTGGCAAGTTTTCTTTAGAAATTATTACGACACCATAAATGTGCAGTTATGTGAGTACATACATCCCCACTTCATGTGGCGGTATGGTTCGCCTGAAAGCAATGAGGTAACGCTTATATACTCAATTCTTACTGACGACCGAGCGGTGTCCGTGTAGTTTCATTTTGGGCCAAATATGTTTGATTTTTTTGTCACCCATTCGTTAAGAGCCCTCTTACAGTCCACTAGCGCCGCCAATCGAAAAAATGTCATAACTCGTAAATAGAATCAAAAATACAAAATGTGGTCTATTATTACTGTAGAAAAGGCAATAACGTAATTTTATAACACCTTATCAACACTTGAAATATAGCTGTTTAGCTAAATCGTGCACTCAAAACATAAACGGCCGTTTTTGTTACAAATGCACGATTTAGCTAAACAGCTATATTTCAAGTGATGACAATGTGTTATAAAATTACGTTATTGCCTTTTCTACAGTAATAATAGACCACATTTTGTATTTTTGATTCTATTTACGAGTTATGACATTTTTTCGATTGGCGGCGCTAGTGGACTGTAAGAGAGCTCTTTAAGAGAAATACTCCCACATTTTTACTCCTATAGTAGCTGAACAAAGAATGCTTCTTATCTATTCTGGGGGAAAAGGCAGGAATGTGATTGACCAAGATTTAGCCCGACTGAGTTGCCCTATATAATAACCACCTAAACCACAGGGATGTCTTAATTTACCTTTTTCCTTTTCCAAAAAAGTCCAGTCTAGAAACGAATTAATATCAGTTCGGATCGCCTGTTGTGCTCTGTAGACAGCATCTCGAATTGGCGAAGACGCGAGACTGTACTTCTTATCAGACAATCCAAATTGGACAATATAAGCAATGGCGAGCGCTGAGACATAGGTATCGTGCAATACATAATAGCGACATGTGGTCACGGTAGCCCCGGCAGACACCATTGTGCGACAACAAAGTGCACATAAAGGCGTGCAGCACATTTGCATTCGTCGCCGAGAAAGTATTGTCACACTCCGTCTGCCTCACTGACGTTTTTCTTTCGTTTTTCTATTGCATTTTACTTTCTAGAGGCTTTGGTGCAGCGCCGCCGTCGGCGCAATCGCCACAACTATGTTTAGAATATTCGCTAACATTATACGTTTGACCCAGTAATCGTTTCCACGGTTCCAGTGTTCAGTTGCTGTTCGGCTGGGTGACCCAAAATTGTTAATTTTGGAAAGTGTTATACACAGCGCGGTGATTACGCTTATTACTCGTAGCGATACTGTTTATTAGTTTACTTCATGCCACAATATTGACCGCGGAGAGCGGTTGTGCATGGTCGTGGTCGCCGGTCGCCGGTCGGAGGCAGCGCGACCGTGCACAATCGGTTTCCACGTCTGGCGTCCCTAAACAAATAGATTGTGATAGAAAGTGAAAATCATCAGCTTTCCGTTTCAACGATTCTACCTTGATCTGATTATTTCGCTCGGATTTTTGGCTAGCGATAGTGCGGCATCGGTTCCGGTACCGAAATACCCCCGCGACGTAAACACTATGGCGGCGTGTGCGCAGGCGCGGGGCGGCGCGCGCAACAACATCAAACGATCATTAGCTGCTGTGTTGACGCCGCTATCACCGCGCTCGCGCACCATCACACATTATACATGAACAGCGCGACATGCGTGCGCACGAGTCTACTTGTCATTTGCATCAGTAGCTCAGCAAGAAATAGTCTTTAATTTCGTTTGATAGCAGTTTTGGCCTCATTCATCCGCGGCACTAATGTGCGCCGGAATAAACAGAGCTTACAGTCGTGTTTCTAAAACCATCCTACTAATGAACGTAGTCTCCCAATGTTTGCATAAAAAACGTCAGAATCTCTCAGCAACCGCGTCGGGGGAAGCAATCTAATCGGATGCGACTGATTCAGTCTCAACAGAACGTTTTCGATCTGACCTCCAGAACGCAATTACGAGGGGATCCCGAATATAGCCGCGCGGAAATACTAAAGACATTATCAAGGTGTTGGTGGGTACGTCGGGTGCACGGGTGCGTCGTGGTGTGTGGGGGCTCGGTGGGTTCCGTGGGGAAGTGGGTCGCGCGCGCGGATCGCTAATTCGGGCGGGGTCAGCGGCCGCCGCACTAATTGTGTCACCATGCTGCAGCGCCATGACACGCCGCCATGCTTGTACCCTCACTAGAGCGGCCGGTGTTGCCACAATCTTATGCAGTTCATTAACGGTAATTAGTATCGATAAGCCCTAAGATTGATTAGCGATGTAGGCGTCATTTTCTTTGAGGTCATTCGGTTTCGTAATAGTTTAATTTAATATTAAATCACGCTTTCCAGCGTCAACTCAGAGACATGTCGCGGAAGAGAGACACATGAAAAGTAATGAAAACCGTCCCTGACCCCTTCGGGGATCAGTAATACGAGACCGGCAAGTTCGTGATGCCGAAGAGTGTGCCAAGTTCGTCAATGGCGCGAATGTATAGTATCAGAAGGCAGTACTGACCCGTTCTCGTCCTTAATCTTTTTCTTGCGGCCCCTCTTCTTGGGCTGGTTGAGCATCATCTGCTGCGGGTGCATCATGTGCGCGTGGTGGTCGTGGTGCTGCAGGTGCGGCGGCACGTGGTGCGCCGGCTGGCCCAGCATGGCGCACATGGCGTCCTCCTCCACGAACGAGTAGGGGTCCTCGCACTCGCGCTTGATGCCGTTGTAGAGCTCGTCGTCGCGCTTCCCGGCGTGCGCGTAGCCGTGCTGCTGGTGGTGCTGGCTCATGTCGTACGGCACCTCGGGCTCGCGCTTAAACGCGTACGGATCGCCGCCGTACTTGGGGAACGGGAAGTGCTGGTACTGCGGCTCGGGCTGCGGCGGCGGCGGCGCGGGCGGCTCAAAGTGCCGGTACGGCTCCGGCTCAGGCTCGTAGTGCCTCATGAGCGGCTCGTAGGGCGCGTCGGGCGGCGGCGAGGGCTCGGGCGGCGGCGCGGGCGAGCCCTCCGCGCTCGAGGGCTTGCGGCGCGCCGCCTCGCCGCTGTTCGACGTCTCGTACCCGTCGTCTTGGTTCTCCGTCGGCTTCGGCTTCTCTTCGCCCTCCTCCCTGGAACACACACACACCACAAGGTTACTATGACATTCTTAGTCTTACCACCACCAGCTCTGAACTACCACACACAACAAAAGACAACCGATTCCATTTTGTACAGCTGTGTTGCAACAATTTCCGGACATGTCCGTCGAGAGCGACACACAAGTGATGATATGAATGCAAAGGGAGCGTATGGGTGTGTTATTTCATTGAGCGGCGACCCCAGGTAACAGAGGGACAAAGGCAGGTAACAGAAGTGCGTATACGGTGAAGTCGGCAGTTGGGGGCTACTCTAGAACTGGGTTGGATTAGTATCCTTTTTGTGGAGTATAGTAAGGTAAACGGTAGTCTATTGAATTGTTTGAAACATCAACCCACAAATCCTCGCCAGGCCATAAACTCGCATAATGAGCAGCGTGCCGCAGTTCCGAACACGTCTTACCACGGATTACACGCTATAACATAAAATTAATCTTAAACAAATTACCCGTCATTATGTTCGTTAAACAAATACCTTATTTTACTTTTATTACCGCAACGAGCAGTGAATTAAACCATAATTTGATTCGGATCGAGTTTATTACAAGAAACGGAATAAAGTAGCTCGAGTCGAAGAAAGCTCTTCGTGGGTGTTCCTAACATTTTTTCGCCTGCACTAGAATTTCTCCAACATCGTAGGTGCAGTCACAGGCGGTACGAATACCTCGCCATAAAAACATTTACTTTGAAAGAGTACCAAACCGCTGATCGTGCTGTCTGGCTGATTTGTGGCGACGGATCATCGTTCCTTTGATAAATGTTCGTCGTGGACAGCCAGCGGCGGCCTAACGTCTTTCGTCACGCACATTATTCACGTCACTCTCACGCAAATTCCTGCCAGCGCTCTGGCAACACTGCGGACGAGCGAAAATCATGTCAACGTGGAATAAAGCTTTTTAATATACACTAGCAATCGATTGAAGAAGAGTGTAGGTGATTGAACCAGCGAGGCGTCAGAGCAAACTTGACCGTGTGGAGCCAGCGTACGACACAAACTCCAAATGGAATATTTAGATCAGCTGATCATACGAGTGCAGTCGCGACTCGCATCGGACATTATGCCACATGTAATAAACATAAACGGCGCTCAACGAGCTCCATTCATAAAAGTGTTCTCTTGAATTATTACCAACTCCCCAGCCCGCTACTTACTTGTTATTGGAATTGATGTAGTAAACACATAGTAGCCGATATTAGTATGCCGTTATGTAACTATTTATGAACTATTAACTAAAATGAATTGTTTATTTAAATGCTCAGATGTTAATGCTAATTTGTTGGATAATAATGTTATTAAAAGTGTATGGCGATACGAGCGGTCGTGTCTCGTGTACATGTTAATAATTATGTACGTATCAAATGTAGTGGTTGTCGGGAGCGCCGAGCGGGTGCGGGTGCGGGCGCGGGCCGCCTCGTGTTGTGTTGTGTTGTCGGTGCTGCGTGGCGCACGGCACAGGGGTGCCGCGCGGGGTGGAATCTGAGAATGTGGCGGCAGGTGGGGTGCGTTAGTAATGTATTTATACATTTTGAGCGCAATACGAGCGCTTCGAATACCGCAGCCCGGTGTTGGGGATGCGTGTGATCCCGCCGAGGGATGGTGATTGTGGGAGCAACAGATACTTTACTATTTAGTAATAGTTCATTTGTATTGTAGCTACTTGTAATTATATGAACGCAAACGTTTCGCAGTTATCTGTCGCTCTTTGTTGCAGCTTGTGCACTCTTACAATCTTTATGGAGGGCAAATGACTGTTATTTAGTTGCATACTGTGTCAATGCACTCTTACAGTTTAGGTTTAGTTCGAACAAGACGGCGCAAAGGTTGCCAGATCTTTACCACCAAACAATTCCAAGTTTCGCCACATTTGGAAATATTTAAGAATATTTCTTTTAGGTTTTAAATAGCTCATTTCAATATGCTTTGACCTCCAAGGTCAAGATACAATGCGTTGTGTAACGTGTGAGACTTGTTGTTTCAAGTAAACTGCCTGGCTCGAGCTCGGAGCTACAGTCACTCACCCACAGTGTGTGTGTGTGTGTGTCATGTGTACGTGATGTGGCGGGGGTGTGTGGTGCGGGGTGCGCGGTGCGGGGGTGGTGGTACAGTGCAGCACTCGCACAGAAGAGCAACGACCCACTTCTGAGCAGATAACGCCGCAGATATTGACTCGATGATTAAACTGTTCGCCGCACGTTGCGCGTTGTGATAACTCGAAGGCGCGCTGTACTCGACTCGCTAGTGTACACTCCTACAACATTACTTATAGAACGTGCTATACCTACACAGTACAGCTAAGTACAGACATATCCTACGAGTCGTCGGCGCTTGACGAACGAGCTCTTTATCTCGACGCCCGTTGCTAGCAGCTCCACGCGCGCTGGTTTCTGCACACTACTAATAGGAGACCACGCCAACTTGAGCCTCATTTCCAAACTCTTATTGACCCGCTTTGAAAGCGTTGTACCTATTTAGAAGTAGAAATGGTGTACAATTAAATTGCAACGCAGTTCTGTGTGGAGTGCGGACACGTCATCGTCAGCGAGGGAGGACACTTCCTCCTGTAGATAGTACGTGTGTGCTGTACGCTATTGTCACATCTACACTTGCATTCCATATAGCTCGGTCGACTCGCTCGCAGAGATTCTACTATTTAGCGATTTTTCTAAACGGTTGCTGCGAAGTAGAATTAACGTTATGGCTGCCTAGGTACCGTTAACCTCTTTAGTTCGTCAAGAATTCGTATGCACATGTTCGATGTCGGGCTCTCGCACAAAATGATATACAAATAAGGTAAAACGAAAATGTATGTTTAACCAGCGCGCAAATAGGCTTAGCCGAGGTGTCCAGCTATTATTATTATTAAATCAACTACATAGTTGTGGAATGCGTGTAGAGTGTAGACGTGGATGCGTTGCTGGCTGGCTGTCATTGAGTGGTGTCGGTCGATGCTATGATAAAGGTTTCGTCCTACAAGTGACAGGGAGACACCGGGAGGTGACCGGCCGCCCGTAAAAACGAACCCGGCCGCATCACGCCAACCGCCGCACGCCTACCTACCTACACCGCTATAGAACACTGTATACTATACGTACAGTTGTACGCGGTACGTACCGAGCACACTATGTGGGAGTGAGCCCGACCGACCTACACAGACCTATGTCCCAGGGTTTCATTTATTGCGCCGGTACTAAGGACCGACTTTATGAAATCACTCACTCAACGCCTGCTTAGCAGCATCATTCGTGTAACTGTCGGAACGTCAACTCAACTTTGTGTCAAATTCTTATAAGTTTATTAAGCGTATTATCATTTCAAAACGAGGTGAAGCTACTCCAAATCGATGTAACCGAAGGAGTTCATGAATTCAGTCCCAGCTGCAGATAAAGAAATGATCCCACGATCGTACACCTAAGCGTGACACTTATCGGATTAAAAAAAAAACTTCAAAAGGCGGGTAGGTTAGCAACACATGTGAAGAGTGTACGGTAGCACGGTACCTATCTGTGAATAGTTAATTAGGCAAGTGTTTGAAGCGATACTGCGTTTCGTAAATGAGTTTTTGCGAACAGTAGTTATGTAAGTAGGAGCAGTGAGCAGTGAGCAGCGAGCACGGAGCTCGAAGCCCGGAGCTCCGAGCCGGCGAGGCGGCTAGCGGCTGGGAGAGGCAATGTGTCTTGTTTCGACGCCGCCGTTGCTATGGTTCGGATCGATGGCGATGGCGGTCGCCCGATCTGACGGCACACACTTATTAAGTACTCAGTATCTTTGTACGTACCTCGCTGCTGAATATTGTATGTGATAAACGCTGTCCTGTCCCCCCTTACTTATAAATTACTAGTTGTCGACGAGGCCCGAGGAGCGCTGCGATTACGTGGCCTACCATTGAATCTTGTTATTCAACATTTTGTAGTTTTAAGGCTTCTCTGGGGAGCCGGGGACTGCGACAATTGAAAAACTCCGCAAAGTTTTTGATGGACTTCTTTTTGAGTAAAATGTTGATACAATGTCCTTTGTTGACGCATTTCCAAGCGAATCTGTTGCGCAACGCGAACTTTTTGTGTTAACAATTTAGAAGCCTTTAAACGGGTAAACAAAAACTTGGTCACGTTCCCAACTTGTACAACATCAGGTGAAGCGAGGATTCCAAACCTAATTGAAGACGCTAGCTAGATCAAGCTGTTGGTAGTGTGCTACAAATTCATTCAGTAGAAAGTTTCCCTATCGCTGTACCTAATTATTTAATATATATTTTTGTCAAGTTTTCGAGCACAGTTGCGTATGCGTACAATTTTTTGAGTGTGAGTAAACTTGCCGCAATTTATTACAGTACAGTGAACACATACTTCCTAAAGTAAAACAGCTGCATTCAATGTCATTTTGATTACTACAAAAACATATTTCGTAGTAAGTATCTCACATGTCGGAGATAGATCCCTCTTTAGAACGGCACGTAGGTATCCAGCCTTGAGTGCAGTTAGCTAAGAAGACAGATTGCCAGCCTCAGCTTTGCTTCAAAAACTGGTTCCGAACTCATTAGCAAGTTATAAACACTTGCACTTGGAGTTAACTATACGTAAACGTATACAGTTGAGGTACATCAGGTGGCCGAAGTAACAAGTCTGCAAGTCGGAGCGTGCTATGTGTAGGTATCCGTCTACCTACGAGATCGGAGTACGGACGAATAAATTTGCGTGGCTGTACGGTTTCCGTTCGCAGCGGAAAAAGTTTTTATAAGTGAAACGAGTTGAGCGTGTGTTTGGCACAATCGTGCTTGATAGAGTAATGTCAAGTGTCAAGGGTAGGGCTGGCATTAGTGCGGCGCGAGTCTTTCCTTATTGTCTCATGGCTTGTAGGCATTTAGGTAGCTATTCAGCAAGCTTCATTAGCCAAAGGAAGCCCAACATTGGACCGACGAATACATTTTGCGATGCTGGAATATTTTCCCCGGTGATCGCTTTACCAGCTCTCTCGCATTTCCAGTAAGTATTATAATACTAATACCATTTGGACAAACACGCAAAATTCTCTTTCCGCTCCAAAAAGATCGAGGTCACAGGTTTTCTGCCTAGAATACTGTCTGTTAAGTGTATTCGTCTGTCTGAAAACGACACGACTTTGCGCCTTGGAATACGGTCCTAGGTTTTCTCAATCAATAACTGAGCTACCACAAAGGTCAATGGCCTAGAACAGCGCAAAAAATGTGTAAAAAAACTCGCATAACACCGTATTTGGGTATCTAAGCGATTTTTAATGGTGCAATTAATTTTAGGTATTCGAATTCCTCTCCTTCCCCTATTGTCACGCTCCAATGTCGAGTGTCGCGGCAAACGATTTAATCAGGATGTTTGCTTAGCAAACATCTCGCAACCCTACTCATGGGTCATAGGCCAATGTCTAATACGAATTAGCGCGGAGAGCTCGCTGCGGAATTATGCGTTTTTTTTATCTGTAGCTACCACGGGCCACGTGTAAACGCTTAGGTAATTGCGTTTCGAGACAATTCTGAGAGACGGGCAAGTTCGAACAGCAAGGCGAATGGGATTCGACGGGCGGCGCACCGCGGCTTAGGGTATGAACAGACTGTATAGAGCGCGACGCCAGGGAGCGCTTTCGAAGCATGGGGGCTCTATTCAGTATTGTGTGTATTGTGGACTGCGATAAGCAGTTGATACTGTTCAAGAAAATGTAATCATGTGTAACTACGAGGACAATTTTGGACTGATACAAAGCAGTATCGTCACTTTGATTTAGAAGGTAGTTCTTGTACTGTACACCATGGTCGTGAGCTATGACGTTTAAACACTTACTACTGCAGGAAAATAAAAGTTATTCAATGAAATCTACATTAGACATAGTAAAGTATGTATTTAAGCTCGTAACACCATATAAACTGTCTCAACAAATAAAAATATTCAATATTTGATATAAGTGGCTTTCACAAACAACAGATTGAAAGAACACGACGGCTATAATAATATTGTCTTCTTTGAAAATCAGATGTTGGCAGGCACACAACGCGAAGAAAACCAAGCTTTAATTTAAAAAGTGATGCCTTATCGACGCACAATAAATCGCCCGAGCGAGGTGTGTAGTGTAGGTAAGCTAGTTTTATTCATACTCAGTGTATCTACACGTCAGCTCTTGCTTATGGGCTAATCATAGCAAGTGGTATCAACGCGAGATTTTTTAATACAGATTGGTCACGTAACGTGTCCACTACGTCACGACATCTGAATTGAACGCAACGGACCATGTAGTGTTAACTTATTAAGTAGGTACTACTAATGATGATATTCAATGGAATCCTCATTATGATAACAACCCGGAAGGGTGCAGGGATGTCGCACTATGCGAGGAATTACAATACAAATGAGAAAAACTGAAGAGAATTTGAAGAGGTATTATGGCCGGATAACAAGCACTCGTGTACTACGGACCAGCTAGCTAGTGCGCGGGAAATGGACCCATGTCTTATAGAGCTGACGTCTGGCAAATGCGGCGCTAGGAGGCGAGCAACGGAACCTTTATAGCAGAAGCATGAATTCAAAAACGCATTAACTTAAATTCTCTCATTAAGTCAACCAACTGGCTTTTCTAAAATTAATTAGTATTGAAGCTAGCTCGTAACTTGCAATAAATGCCGGGTAAGATCATAAAACAGTACCCGCTGCTATCAGCCTGCATACTGCTCGCAGGAGGTACCGCGCCTCGGTAAGTCGGTACATACAATCAGCATATTCAGCATGTTGTGACATTACGTACACTATGGGGCATTGTTCCCCTGCTCAGCACTGTCGCAATACTTTTCAAGATTCCACGTTTAGTTGAACTTAGGTAATTCTGTGTCTTCTTCTAGGTCATTGAGAAATGCAATCACACTGCCATGCGGATTTGACGGCGTCCCGTTACTTCGGGATCTCATTTCGTGTTGCTACGTCCATTTTGTGCTTAGCTGAGCAACTGTGTGAGTGGGGGGTTTCCGTATTTCTGCCGTTCGTGTGGTTTTCGACGCCCAAGATTTCCTGTTAGTTGCTCAAAATAGTTTGAGGAAGTTTGTTTAGCATTTCGCAAATCCTCGTTACCCTCCTATGGTGTAAAATTATAGGGTGATTTTATCAATTTCCAACATCTGAGGACTGACTTTAGCGTTATAGTTATAGATAATTCGTATTTCGTTTTCGCATCAAACAAAAGATCTGGGAACTTATTCCAAAAGGTGTTCTCCCATGAATTTGGATCTCGAAACACATTAGCTCGAGCCGGCTGGCTGATGTTAGTTAGACTATAGGTAGGTAGTGTGTACGTATGTGCAGTTGCCGTAAAGGCTGGCCGCACAAAGCGCAGGTGCACGGAATGGGCAGTGCGTCTGCGAGACGTGCGGCGGCGGCGTGGAGGGCGCATCGACATCGACGTGTCTGCATGAGCAGCTCTACGCGCGCCAGCTCTTTGTTGGAACAACGATAATATTTCGCAAATATTTACGAACGAACCTTGGCTTTATAACATAACATTTATCAGGTTTGTATTCCCTGAAGAAGCGCCAAGCGGTAAGTCAGACAGTTAACTCCCATGTAGGGAAGTAAGAGAAGTTTAAAGCAACAGGGCCGATTGCACTTAACCGGGTAGGTACCTAGGTACAAGTCCAAAATTCGCGCTTTGAATTTCAGTAAAAGTCATTCTAATGAGAAAACATTGTACCAGGGTCATGGCTTAATATTCCAGAACAACCATTTCCAAAGATTTTGTCTGCATGTACTTTTCGCAGTTGATACATAGATGGCGTTGGTGTGTGGTCGGCGAGTTCAGTGCGGTGCAGGCGTGTGCAGCGTGTGACGTCACTGATGACTTTAGCTCTCCAAGTCATCCTAGATGATTGCTTGGAGTCTTGACAACGCTGCGATGTTTCCAACGCCATGACACTCAACTTAATTATGTTATTCAGCGGCATTGCTAACTGCGTCCGTACTTAGGTTCGTCTAATTCCAGATAATTTATTTTGGCATTGTTGCGGAGTCTCGTATCGCAGGCTAAGACACTTTTGGATAGATGAATCAACGAATATTTTCGAACGGATTTTGCAGAATTAAGAAAGGGCTGCCCAAATGTTTTAGTTGGTATTAATTTCGCTCTTGTCATTCACCTATTGTTTCGATTGCATCTTGGGTTACGTCTGTAGGGCGCCAAAGGCTAGGTATAACAACCGAAGAGTGCGGCAGAGGCAATTGTTAAACAATAGTAGAACTCAATGACTTGTTTGAAGACTGATTGCATAACATTGGCATTCCGCGATGATTGTCGGGGGACGGGTTGACGAGTTACTAGCTCTTCGAAAATCGGGGCAAGTAATATAAGGGTTGATTTAAAATATGGAGATACCAAAACGATAAAACTTGGAAGGAACTCCATATCATTTTGAAAGCAAGCCGTTTTGAGTTTTTTGTTCACTTTGGGAACAAAAGAATACAACCCATAACTAAGAATACCAGGGGAGCCGCGTGAAGGTGAATCGTTTGCAATAGGATTGTTTAGCTTCCGACGTGTGTTGCTCGGCTGTTGCACGTGTCGTGCTGCAGAGGAGCCAACAACACTGCCGCGACATCCTGGTCAAGTATCGACAACATGTCGGTCAAGGCGAAGCAGCGCGAAGTCTTTGTTCAACTCCCAATTAGATAAGCTAGCGTACACACCGACAAATTGTAAACATGCCCAGCACAAATGTCCGAACACGAGTTTTTATATGTTTGGATTGTATTTTGTTTTTCTTATCAGATAGCGCGTACATACGCCACTATGCCAGCTTATCTCAGGATTTCCTCTCGTTCGCTCGTCGAGTCGTCGATCGACTAGCAACAATCTTCAGCGCTATCAAAAGCGTATTATTATGATCTTGGAATATAATGACTATATTATGTACGCTGTGACTTTTTTGTTACATTATAATAATTTCCCAGGGGACAGAGTTTAACTGTGCTAGTTTACAAAGAGTTAACAATTACATTTGTACTTTTTCAGATGTCCCATTTGCAAAGATTCAACCGACAAGCAACACCGAAACATTGCTTGTTGTCTCTTTTTACGCCTTGAGGTCCCAGGTTAGTAAATACTCCAGAATATTGGTGATCTGACCTTGTGCAGAAAAAGTAAAAGAAAACAAATATGGTGTTATTATACTGACATTAAATATGTCTTTAAATGTTCAGTGTCATACAAACAATTCCTTCATAACATCATATTGGTGATGTGATGAATTGATGGTGAAGTGTCAAGATAAACATGTATTAGTAGGTACTGGTGGCCCCAGTATCCTTCAAAAAAGTCACGAGTTCATGACATAGGAAACTGAGCATACTAATTAGGTTTTTTCATATTTTTGTTCCCACATTTTATTCATAATGAGACAATGAGTTACACCTTCATAAAAATACACATAGGTAAATATGCAGAAAAATATACAAATATATTTTCTTTATATTATTCTGTGTGTTGATATAAAGGGTGGGCAATCTCCTCCCATCATAAAAATACAGTGCTAGGTATTATGGCAATATACATTTTATGCCCTTTTATCTAGGAGCAATAATTGAAAGTAGCCTATGTACAGTTTACTCTAGTACCAGGAAGCTGCAATAAGCTGAGCTGAATAACAAAATTAATTGTTTTTCATTCAACAATCAATGAATTACACCGGTATACTCGTGACTTCAGACAAATTATGGTGTAGGTATACCCGTCCACATGTGTTAGAAGTAATTGAACTAGCCAGTGTGCTCACTTGTGAGTGAAACCAGGTGAGAGTTCATAACTAGTTACATAACTAACCACAGTTTTAAGCAATTTTATTTTACTAGTTCTCTTACATAACCTCAAGTTTTAGCACTAACTGCACTTCCAACAAACACTCATTGACGTTAGTGTTGAATTTTAGTTTCAAACTAACTTGTGAAAGATACTGAAATACACCTCTACAGTAACTAACTTGTTTGTTTTAATGTATTCCTGCTATAGTATAATAATATGTGTGAGTATGAGTAATTATGTATGCAGAATACTAATATTGCTAATAATAGTATTAGACTATAGTATATTTATTATTGTTTTCCATCCAAACATAAATTGCCTTATAATATATTTAATTATTATTCGTTTCGACAATAATTAAATAAAGAGAAAACTTTAGTTCCTGAACGTGTAACAATTACTGAAGGAAAACCATTCCAAATATTGTTTTGAGGTCGACTTATCAAGTGGTGAAACATTCAGTCCTCACACACAAGTGTCCACTGTATAGGACAGTTTAGGTAAACTTGCAAAGCTATATATAGGAGCTTGTACCTCAAGACCTCTGTGTCATACCCTGGGTGTGAGTCTATTTGGTGGTTACTTCACTTGGCAACAGGTTCCAAAGCTTGACTTATTGATTTAAGTGCTTAGTCTGGCCAATTAGCAACAATTATTTTTATTAACTGGCATCATAGTCATCACTTTTTGATAAACCTGATGAACACCTAAAGTAAACATTAACAGGGGTGAGCAAAGATATTTGTGATCATTCTTGTATGATAATTATGATATAGTAACTTGGGTTTCTACCTAGTCCTATATTTAAAGTGTTATTTTTGTTTTTATTATTTAATTTAGTATGTTCTACAGTTTAGAACTGGTTCTACACAGCACACACTGAGCACTGACAACTTTATATAAGTGCTATCAGTTTGTGCTGAGTAATGTGAGCCAATAATTTACACATTCATTATGTAGCTAATCATCTGTAAATACAGTGAAATCTTATTAAAATATTATGTCAATATTTGAGATGAGCTAATGTGTAATGTATAGTAAGTTTAATGGGCTTTGTGTCAACAAACAGTCAGTGTGAATATAATAATAAGTTGTCAACTAACTTACCCCGCACTAGGTGCACCGAACACAGGGCTTGTGTGAGGGGAGAGCCACTCACACTCACTGAGACACAGCATCACTACACGCCACACACTATATCTTCCTAAGCATCAATGAACGCACATCAGCATTCTTCAATGTGTGCTTCATCAGACTGAATCACTGCCCATCATCAAGATTGATGGATGTTCACACTGTCATTATGTTTGTTTATATTGTCAATTTATGCTTCATTTATCAGCTGAGTTCTACAAATTGTAAATCAAAATCAACTAGATTGATGTTTATTACATCATTAAATTAATTCATAATAACTATAAATCAAATGCTCCTAATACACATTAATGTTAGCAAGTTATGACTTACTTACAGATTATTTGTTTATATATAAACAGAGCACATTTTTCCTGTAGTCTAGTGAGTAGTAGTGAGCCTGAGCAGCAGAGTGATGTCAGAATTGTTCATTTAATAGATTGAGCTTGTGACTGGAAAACAAACATGTTCCAAATGTGTTAAATATGCAAAGTGCTGTGCCACAGGAATCATTAACATTTAAGGCAAATTCAAGTAATTTAAAAACTAGCCTGGCACTAGCAGATACTACTATCCAGTTTGAACACTGTTCAACAAAGAATGCAGAGATAAAACCACTTTGTGTGCAATCATGAGCATGATGTAACTCAGTCACTTGAAAACCTGTAGTCCTTCTAGTTTTATCACTCCTACCAGTTTGTTAATAGTTTGCTAGGCAGGTAAATGACCTGAGAGTAGGTAGCTACTGAACACAATGCCAACACACGCTCACTGCGACTGGTTACACCTGAGCCCGGGGCCGCCGGTGCACACCCTGCCAGCACGTCCCTGCACTCTCACTGTCACAATCACATCAAACACTAATTGAAACTGTTTAATGAGCAATCAATTCAGAATTGCTGCATTTAATAGCTGAGACAACATAACAAACAGCCGGTCACACAGCGGCTCACTCTCACTGGCACCGTGACACTCTGCACACAAACACTGCACTCCAGTGCTCCGCGCGCCGGGCTGCGCCGCGGGGGCCGAGCGCCACTCCAGGACCTCTCAAAGGCACAGTCACGACCTAACCTCAAAATGCACACTAAAACGAACAATTGACAATCAGCCAGATGTTAGCAAAGACGACAAACACACATGACATCACCCGCCGCGGGGCCGCACGAAATTTCACAAAGAACGCGAACGCTGGCCGTGCGAGGCTAGCAGTATGGATTTGTGGGCAAAATGCTTTGTTTGAGTAGGTAGGTACGTACTCGCAGCCTTCACTGCACATATAGCTATAGGTAGGTAGGCGTGTATGTTAGGTATGTGTAGTGTGTAGTGCACGGGTTATATGCACCTAGCCATAATTCACTCGGGCGTTTGGTGAGCGCCACGGTCGGGCCGCAGCGAGGCCGAGCGCTTCTCGCGCCGCCCTTTGTCTCGGGGGCGGCGCGACAGGTTTCGTGCGCCCCGCAAAAACTATAAACACGATTCTGATTTATGATCCCGGCTGGCCGAGTCATTCATACGGGAGGCACCGGGGCTGAGCGGGCGGAGCGGTCACGCTCGGCCGCCGCGCTCGCTGCTCGATCGCTATCAGCCTGGCGCGGTGTCCTCGCCTCGGCTCGCGAGCACTAGCGCGAGCGGACGATGCGACCGTTTCGAAATGGCGCAACGCGGAGGCCGTGACGCCGCGACCGCACGAGCGAGAGAATGTCCGCTCGGCGCGAGCGAGAAACGAGCGCGGACGGGCCGTTTCGCAACCTCGGATGGGCTCGCGGGGACCGAAATATCCACGACGTAAGAACGCGGGCGGAACGAGCACGGCACGCTGCAGGCGATGGGTGCGGGCGACGAGACACGATACTCACGGCCTGGCCACTCGCAGCGGGTCAGCAGCGCCGGCGTCCATGGCGCGCCCAGGCCCTGGCCGCGGCCGGGCTCCGGGCCGTCGGCCGAGCGACGCAACACTCTCTCCGATCTCACTCGGAACGCGACGACGAACACCGTCGCATCATCTTGACGACACAGCACATCAACCACAGCACTTCTATACGCGTATAAACACTCCGCGAACGGTGTTTTGTTACATCGGTTGACTTTTCTTTGAAAAATCAATATACATTTTCCCAGAGTTTAGAGATACGGACGAGTCGATGTCCAGCGCAGGTTAGGTGCGTGAAGTTTGCAAGCTTTTTTAGCGCACCGGTGTTACCAACATTTTTTTGCCCATTTTTTGTTTTGGGTGTTGTGATTTTTTTCTAGTGATTTGCTGCGCACTTCACTCTAGTCGCGCAACGTTGGGTCTCCCATAATGCTCGCGTATCGCGTACAGTGGCGCCACTATTTGAAATAGTAAACTCTACAGACAGACGTTGTTAGAAGTGTAGCTGTGTAAGGCCTAGGTTTGAGTTGTGAAATTATAACAAAGAATTAATGTTGTTAAATATTTATTTACCATAACATGATATAACTGTTTACAAATCTCATGAGTACCTGCTTCAATCTGTACATAATTAGAGCATAAAATTATCTTATACCTACCTATCTATGACTCTTCTTAGAAGTAACAAATAAATGGTAGTAGGTAATAAACACAGTAAAATAATTATTCGTTTATCATCCAAAAACGTAAATCTTGCGTCGTTTGCGTAGTATAAGCGTTTCGGAATTAAGTTGGAGGAGTTGAATCTCACTTTAAGCATAAAAAGTGAAGAGATCACACCTCCACTTGATCCTTCACGCGTGGATGGTCTGTATTGTTGCAGCAGCATTTGTTTTCCAGAACACCCGGTGCGATGACATCGGCGAAGAGACGAGGCGGCTTCACGCGTGAGCTGGAAAGATAGATCTGGCAGCACATGGCTCAAACTGTCAAGATCCCCTGTCCAACTCAGACGTGAGGCCTAGCACGTGGCGCTGTCCGGTGAACTCTGAAAAACAAAATGAATATTATACGACATGAATGTTGTCTGGTGCGTATTTGTTCAGTGTGACAATCGTAGCGCGCGCACTCGATATGGAGCCGGGCGGCTCGCTATCACCGCTCGAAAAGGTGCGGCTAATGTTTTCTGATAAGAGCAACGCTTTTCCCTGTCGCGTCAGCGACCCAGCATAGCTGTGTAGCGAATGTAGCCGCAATTTAATTATGGCCACATGAAGAAGATAATTCGTTCATACTCCGAGCGACAAATCACACGGAGCGAGCCCACACATGTGCCATTGGACCACCATATGTTATTACGTAATCATTGTCGTTTTGTATTAACAGTGACACTAATTCAACCGCTAAACTGTCGGCACAATGAACGACCACAGGGTAAGCACGAACAATGACAAAATGATTAACATCGCAATAGGTAGCTGGATGCGGCTGCCACGTCGACAGTTGCTATCGAGGCACGAGTACAAGATAAAGTAAAAGGTTGAGTATCACCAGGATCCGAGAAATGAATGGCACCGTCACCCGAACACCGGCGAAGAGTCCCGGGTCCCAGTGGTGAGGAGCTCCAGCACAAGAACCACACGCGCAGTCGTCTGCACAGTCTATCGTAATCACAGCTCACACTCTGATAGAGACCCGATCGATCGATGGGCCCATATTTATACTTTCGTCGATATCTTCAGATATGATATCGGTGTACCGACACGAGGCACAAACGTCCACCATGATCGTGATAAGATTCGACGGAACGGGGAATCGATTGGCCCCCGTCAGCCGTATCAGGCGCGCAAACACTCCACTCAACCAATCGGCAAAGTATCGGTGATAAGCGGCGCTGGCGGCGCGGGCGCTGCGCCGGCGCCCCACGCACCCGCGCGCCTGGCGACCGCGGCCTATCTGCTGACGACGACACCACCTCTGAGACTAGCTCTCTTGTTTGCAGTTGAGATACACCTTTATTACATTACTATAATTATTATCTAGCTGCTGTTGGCAGATAATTTCTTTTTACTCTTATAGTTCTTCGAGAGATAGAAGCTAAGTCTATAGGTGATGCTATATGTAATAGGAAATGCAACATTTATTTCCAATGATTCATGATGATAACAGTATTTCGATACTTGCGTCACAACAAAAGGATCCAAAATCATGCAGATGAATCAAAACACATACAAAGACCAAAATAAACTAAAAAAGTGCGTCTCTACAAGAGCAATGTGTCTAATGTGTCTAGGAAAGATGCGAAAATACAATATGGTTGATATGAACCTTAAACTAGGATACGTGATACGTGGAAGAATTTCGACACGATAGATAAGGTGGTAAAGGCGCATATCAAACGGTGTCATTTGATAAGACATAAGGTGTGTGCTTTCTGGAGCATATCAACACCTGTACGAGTAGGTACACAACTTAACAATATTGTCATTTTGTGAATTTACACGCAGAGTAATAAATCCTTCTTCAGTCAATTATATGGGAATGGGAGACTCGCCTCGTTGCTGACCAACTAAGTGTGTTGTTGTACCGGTCAAAGTTTCCAGGAAGGAACCTTTTTTACCAATAATTATTTGGCTTTTTCTGTGGGAAAAAATCTCAATTAGATATAGCCCGGGATGGAAGTAGTGCCTGATAACAGCGATAGGCTCGCCCGCAATGTTGAAATTATGTTTTGGTGGCTGATAAAATCAAAATTAAATACCTAACAACAATTCAAAATAACTATTCGCTTATTTAGGTAGACCCGCGGCTTCGCCTACGAGGAGTACGGCAATTGTTCCACGGAATCCTACTACCGGGATAAGAATTATCCTATATATAAGTTAATCCCGGTTATAAACTATCTTTGTTTCAAATTACATCCAAATCCTTCAGCTCAAACAAAAGGCTGGCTGGATGCGAGGGCAACAAAATACTCAATGAAAATAAAAATGACCACAAGTTATAATGGACAGAAAGAAGCACACTCCTAAATGATACCTATAACCCCTCTAATCCATCGCCTTAACACAGGTACACTATCAACATATCCGAGGTCATCCAAAGTGCTAGTTTATTGAAGTTATCAGCTTCTAGATTACCACGCCGGCGCCCAATACGCACGACTTTGTGATTAGGACTCAATGTTTCACAATTATCCTTGATACAGGTGACTCAGCTAAGTTTCAACAGTTTTACACATAGGTAAATGCTGAAAGCCGTGTCAAGTAGGTACTAGTTTATACTGCAGCAAGGAACGGCTGCTGAAAGCAGAGAAGCAGGTGTTGCGAGTGCACGCGGCTACGGTTGCGAGTTTCAGCTGGTTTTAAAGTAGACTGCTTCTTTTTTATCACTCATAATCGGGTGAAATGTTTAATTGGTACTTTAAACTAAAATAATTCTTTATTAATGTTTTTGTTTATGATTTAATTAATTGAGCTTTACTGGCCAAAGAATAATTGTTTTTGCATCTTTTTCACTAATCTGTCAAAATGTCATCGACGTCCACGAAATACTTGAAACCTCTTTACAAAAAGTTTATAAAGAAACGATGACTAAAAAGGTTTATCAATATCTGATAAGGTCTACTTATCAGAGGTCTACGTGTGCAAAGTGTGATGCTCTCTATTCTAGAACTTGTTTGGACTTCTATTGGCAATAGTTCGAGAAAATTATTATTGAAAACCAAATTCTTGAGTGCCACCTTTCAGTGTGAACTGATAAACTGGTAACAGGTAAACACCGAGTGTAAGATAAGGATTTCTCAACAAACCCATCGTCACATGCGTGGTGTTATCCTAACACTGGAAACATATGGTTACTAACTATTTACAACATCCTTCTCTACTATCGTCTACCATTCCATCAAAATATATTACTCAGAAACCGTGACAATCTGTCTGCGACAACTGGACTCGTTATATAAAACAATGAATTTTCATAATTTATTGTTTTTCTCCGAAGATAGGTTAACTGGGAACTAATCAGAAGACAGAACGGCCATCATCATCGCGCCTAGTCCGGCCTCTGGTAGTCAGTAACGTAGATAGCGAGTACAATCAAGAGGCCAGACTGTTCAGTTCACCGTAAACTAATATAAAGGCGCGTCAAAATGCACATACACAGTCTGGGTCTACAGATAAATATTCTACTTGCTACATTCAATAAAGTAAGTAGGTACTGCTTTAAGTTATTTCGGTAGCCTATTACAAGTCTGCTCACAGCCCTAGAGCGCGAGTGCGACACACAAACGTACGACCCCATTCATCATAAAACATAAACAAAACAACTATGTTACGAGGTAAAATCAATCGATGCACTGTCCGAGTGCAGCCGATGAATCAAACCTATACAAAATAAGAAATAAAATCGCGAGCAGTATGAATATTGCGAGCCGCCCGGCCGCGGGTAGGGCGCGGGCGGGCGGCTGGCTGGGCGGCCGGGGCCGGGCCCGGCGCGGGGTGGGGCGCGCCCCGGCGGCGGCGGCCGTGAACTGGAACTTCGGAAACTTCTGTCGTATTGTGTTTACATTGAACTTTGTTATGTGGGTTAAAGTTAAGCCAGAGTTCACAACGTGTGTGCCGCCCGCTTTACTCGATTGCAAAGTTCACTCTCAAGTTTGTCGTATCGATTTTCATCTCGTGTTTACCAAATGTTTCAAGGTTGCAGACATTTTCAGATATTAGGTTATGATCGGATGTAATGTAGACATGCTGGCTTCACAAACTTTTGTTGAAAAGTACTTCAACAATCTGCCAAAATCTGCCTACATCTACGATGTCCACAGGGACCACTGTGCGGTGGCGGGCGAGGCTCCAGGGCTGGGTCTACTACTTACTTAATGTAAGATCACTGCAGATATTGCAGATATTTACTAGACATGCTCCAATAATGTCTATTTGCTAGAATTTGGGAAAAAATAAAGTAACTTAAGTAGATTATAAAACTTAAGAAGACGGGTATTTATCGCGAATTTACCTTTAATTTAATCCCGTGTAATTAAATTAAAGGTAAATTCGCGATAAATACCCGTCTTCTTAAGTTTTATAATGTGTTCTGATCGTGAAAGTTTAAAAAAGACAATAACTTAAGTAGGTATATAACATAATAACGAAGCTGAGTTTGTAAAAACGTTGTCATTATAAATTCGAATGAGCATCAAAACAATGCTGAATAGAGTAAGTGACGCGGCGCAAGCGCATGCAGGTCTCACATCCTTCGCGACCGTGACGTCACAATGAGGCGACCTCTCTGCGCACACGTGACCACGATTATATTTCCATAACATTAGTATTTATAGAAAAACCAACAACTCACATCGTGCAGTTTTAGCAAGAATGTTGTGGCAAGAGACTGTAGTCCGGTAAAAAACTCCAACAGAGCTGAATAGATACAAGAGCAGCACATGGGGTCAATGGGGACTTTTGGCACGTTATTTCTACTGGAATACTCAAGGTCTCTAGCAAAATTCAGCTCTGTCGGAGTTTTTGTTATTTGATGAGGAAGATGTGGAATTTGGTGAGTATCGACCTACTTGCAGGCATTCCCTTTAGGTTGTACTCCTAGATGTAACGAGTCTTTACTAAACTAAAAGGAAGGTCAGTCATCATACCCCGGCACCAGTTCAAAGCGTTGCACCACGTGCGCGTCAACTGTAAGATGACGTATTGATTCTTGACCTGTCCAGTGCCCTACAAATCACTTTCCTACAAATTATTGAGCAAAATTGCGTATGTTTCATCTATTGCATAATTAAAAGAGAGCTTTAATTTTACACCTTTTAGATTTCTTATTTTTGAATCTATTGGAATAATATTGGAGCTACCTGGACTGGACAGCTCCATCAGTCGAACTCAAACTCAATCCTTTAAAGTTACCTATCTTATAAGGCTATTGAAGAGTTACTGCTGTTGGTCTTCCGATATCATCTTTAGCTGACCGGTGAATACGTCTGAATTCACAGTGTTCGTTACAGTTTGTACGCCATCGGCGGTAGGAAGCTCAAAAATATAAAAATAAAACAAAACCGGTAACCAATAGGCTGGAGGGCCAAGTGTGAAATTATGTATCAAATTGTATTCGACAGCGTTATATGACACTTTCACACACTCACCACCATAGAAATCTAATAGTAGATTGTAACCCTAGGTGAGAAAGCAACTTATTTAGTCCCGAGGCGGGGTTTGGCCCAAGCATAGCGCGGGTGCCAATAGTTCGAGGGACTAAAGTCTGTAACCCGAGGTAAACACTGTGCTTTTCATTATAAATACAAGGAAAATAAAAATAAAAAGTCGAAATAACTCGAAAAAAAAATTAAGATCGGATTGCCGCTTTCCCGCCTATTTTGATTTTTTTGTTCTGCGGCCGGCTATTCAGCCTTTATTTTTCACTTTCGTAACTGAAAAAAAAGTAAATATTTTGCCCAAATCTATGTTATTTTAAAGAAATATTTGTAACTAAATTATAACTAAGTTATTTTTATATTTTTTTAATGAATACTAAATTTTATGTTATTTAAATTTTACATCGCTCTGTAATTTAAGAGGCTGCTTAAAAGTCGGATGGTTCAATAGAAATGTGAAAATAGAACAAGTTTGTTTTTAAATAATCTGACAGCTGTCAGTGAAAGCGATTCGATGAAAAGTGTTATTTTCAACCCGCCCCTCAGGCAACTTCAGACCTACTTTCCGAGTATGAGTAATGAAAAATTATATCTATGCTCACTACACACACACCCATGCCACACACTCCAGTCACATTTACCGACACTTTCCTCAGAACTCAGTAAGGGTACCTAACCTAATTTGATGAAATTTTTATGTCTGTGATTTGAGACTAAAAAATAGTCTACGACGTATTCTCCGGCCACACAAAAAAAAAACAAAAATCGGTCAAGCCGTTTCGGAAGAGTTCGATAACAAACACTGTGCGGACTGTGCCACGAGATTTTTAGATATTAGATAGGTAATGTAATCAATTGTTTTTATACTGGAATCATAGCACTGAAATGGCACAGCGTGCGTAATACTTCGCTACCGACCAAGAAATTAACTGTAGGTACTACACTACCTATCATCTACTACTCTGAAAGTAGTAGCATCGATTTAAACTGTCTCCCCTAAATACAGATTGCTCAGCAATCTAGCTAGGACAGCAGTGATTCACCCAGCAATGGTTGTGTTGAGAATAGACAATGAGCGAAGACTCAGTGGTTATATTCTTGTATTATGAACTCCTTTGTTGTTGTGCCTTTGCCTTCATGTAATGTCATTTGAGACATCAGTGATGTGTTGAAAAAGAAATAAAACAGGACGTATGAAATTCTCGGATTAATTGTATTTATTGCATTGATGCCTTGTAGCGATCCACCAGATATACATATTCTTTAACATGGTAGCAGAGTAAAATAAAGTGAACTGTAGAAAAGTGGAAAAATCGTCTGTGAAGTGGAAAATTCACGATGGATGAAAAGTCGTTTGAAAGTGCATCAAAAGTGAAGATCGAGTGCCTAAGTGATGGCAAAGACTTCAAGCATTGGAAATACAGAATCCGCAACGTACTCAAAGGTTATCCTGATGCGTTGAAGATCATTGATGGGACACTTAAAGTTCCGATAGAGCCAAAGAGTATAGATTCAACAGAAACAAGGGCTGATTATGAGAAGAAACTGAAAGAATTTCAAGCTAAAGACAGCCTTGTACTAACGCTACTGACGAACAACATGACAAATGAAGTACTTGACCTAGTTATGCGCTTCGAAACCGCTAAAGAGGTATGGGATGAACTAGAACGTCTCTACTGTGGGTGCGCTGAAGAAAAGAGTTACGATTTGTGTCTACAATTCTTTAGTTACAATAAAGATCCAGAACATGACATGAAGAAGCATATTTCTGCATTGAAGAATATATGGCATGAGCTGAATAACCAAATTCAAGCGAAGCTGCCTGATATACTGCTGATCTGCAAGATACTTGGGACCCTACCTAAGAATTTCTTTGCTTTCAAGTCAAGTTGGCTCCTTGTAAACAAAAAGGACAGGACAATAGAGAATCTAACTGCACAGCTAAGTACCTTCGAGAAAGCCTTAAAGAGCAATGAAGAAGTAAGTGAATACAAAGAGGAAGTACTAGTAGTCAAGACAGAGAAAACGAAAGGTAAAGGAGCAATCTTCAAATGCAAATACTGTGGATTAGCTGGGCACAGAGTTCGCAAATGCCGTAAATGGATAGAAGATGGACGCCCACCAAAGCCGTCGTGCAGCAAAACAAATGTAAATTTGACCGTGTTAGCTGTAGGAGACAAACTACCAATTGATGACAAGAACTGGTACGTCGACAACGGAGCGACAAGTCATGTTACGCATCAAGGAGACATCTTCGAAAGCTTCGAGCACTTTGACAATTCGCACAATGTTACTGTCACCGCAGCTAATGGACAAACCATCGCAGCCATTGGGAAAGGCAATATTCGAGCTGTAGCCAAATGCAACGGTAAAGTTGAACAACTCCTACTGAAAGATGTATGGTATGTACCACAAATCAAGAGAAATCTGTTTTCTGTTCTTGCAACGCATAATGTATCGTCGAAGAGCACATTTGAATCTACGCCAAAGCAATGCATACTCAAAGTAGATGGAGTGATAAAAGCAATTGGGACAAGACAGATTGATGGAGGCCTATACAAGTTGGATATTAACTGTATCAGACCAAACAAGCAGGAAGTCAACCAATTACTGACAAACCCACTACAGCTGTATCATGAAAGGCTAGTACACCAAAATAAAAGACACGTAAAGCAAGTTATTGAAACTGAGCTCGGAATGAAGATAAATAACAACAAGTCAGATCTATGTGAAGGCTGTATTTATGGAAAGACGCACAGATTGCAGTTTGGAACAAGAACAAGAGCCACTCAACCTGGTGAACTTGTTCACACTGACATATGCGGGCCATTTCCGACATCATATGGGAAGAATCGATACTATATTCTGTTCAAAGATGACTACACAAAGCATAGACATGTTTACTTTCTAAAGCAGAAGTCTGAAGCAGCATCAAAGTTAAGGCAATTTCTAGCTGCAGCTAAAGTTGCGGGACACACTGTAAAAGAAGTACTCAGTGACTACGGCGGTGAGTTTGTTAGCACAGAATTTAAAAAGATCCTTCAAGAACGCGGCATAACACAAAGACTAACAATGCCATACACTCACGAGCAAGCTGGATGTGTAGAGCGAGAGAATCGCACAATAGTAGAAGCAGCGCGTGCCATTATGCATGCACGTGTAAAGATTCCAGAGAAGCTGTGGGCAGAAGTGATAGAAGCTGTTGTGTACGTGCTAGATCGCACTGGACCATCAAGCGTACCCAATAAGTCCCCATACGAATTGTGGTTCGGAAAGAAACCATCAATCAAGCATCTAAGAATTCTTGGCTGCAAATGCTACGCCCATGTACCTAAAGCTAACAGAAAGAAGCTTGAAAAGAAAGCAGAGCTGGGTATACTGGTTGGCTACGAAGGAAGCGAAGGCTACAGGATCTGGAACAAAGAAAAGTCTAAACTGACTAGGTCTAGAGACGTGACATTTGATGAGCGGCCACTTCTAGAAAAACCTGCAGAAGATGACAAAATAGTTTCACTAAAGCCGATTACTTCAAAAGAGTGGACTTTTCCATGGATTCAACATGTCAGAGATGAAAGCATTGAAAGGAATGCTAATGATCAGAGACATGAAGATAATCCAGAAAGCCGTAAAGATCAGAGTGACATACACTTGCATGACAATGAACCTTCATCATCAAGAGATGTTGAATACTTTGATATTGATGATCTGGAAGATGACAATCTAATTCAAAGTGAGAATGCAAACTCAGATCAAAACTATGAAACAGCTCATTCAGATAATGAAGAGGAAGAGCCTATTGAAGAGCCTGCCAATAATTTGAATTTGAACCTCTCTAATAATGAGATTGAAAGAGAAGGTCAGAGGACATTGAGAGACAGATCTAAATTGAGACCACCAGATCGATTTAAAGATTATGTGATGGCAGTAGAGGCTAACAGTATGGCTGAACCTAAGACCTACAAGGAGGCAATGAATTCTTCAGAGCGTGAAAAATGGCTACAAGCCATAGATAGTGAAATAAATTCGCTAAAAGACAACAAAACTTGGGAGCTAGTGGAATTACCTAAAGGAAGAAAAGCAATCCCTTGCAAGTGGATATTCAAAATAAAAACGAATGCGGATGGTACAATAGAAAAGTACAAAGCCCGACTCGTAATAAAGGGATACTCACAAAAGAAGGACATTGACTTTCACGAGACATTCAGTCCCGTAGCGAGAAGTAGCACCATAAGAGCTGTACTGAGTGTTGCAGCAAAGGAGAAGCTAAGTCTAGCACAATTTGATGTATCGACGGCATTCCTATATGGCACGCTAAATGAAGAAATATACATGAAACCCCCAGAAGGTTATGCGAATGATAAAAAGCTGGTATTCAAGCTGAAAAAGAGCCTCTATGGGCTAAAGCAAGCGCCCTTATGTTGGAACAGGTGCATAACGGACTATATAGTTCAAATTGGCTTCAACCAAAGTAAATCGGATCCCTGCCTGTTTACAAGAAAGCGAGGGGGAGAAAGGATAATCCTTGCCCTATACGTTGACGACGGTCTAATAGCGTCAACAAGTGAGAAGGAGACGACATTTTTTCTAGAGGAAATGAAAAAGAGATTCAAACTCACAACCAAACCAGCCACCTATTTTCTAGGCATGGAGATAGAGAGACAGTCAGATGGCTCAATACTGCTTCACCAAAAAGCGTATGCGAACCGAGTACTGGAGAGGTTTGGGATGGAGGAATGCAAACCAGTGGCAACTCCAATATTGAAAGCTGAAGATATGAAGGCGATGAATAACGACCAAGAGGTCAAAGTTAGCACGTTCCCATATCGCCAAGCCGTTGGAGCACTTGCCTATTTAATGACCGGCACGAGGCCAGACATAGCCTATGCCGTATCAGTGGTATCTCGCAATCTAAACAGTCCAACCAAAGATGATGTGCAGATTGTAAAACGGATCATGCGATACATCAAAGGCACTATTGATCATGGAATTAAGTACACACCAGATTGTGATGCTGACCTGAAGTGCTATAGTGACGCTGACCACGGTGGAGATGCAAACACTGGAAGATCGACCTCAGGCATTCTTTGCATGTTTGCCGGAGGTGCCATCTCTTGGAATAGCAAACGACAGAACGTTGTTGCCATATCGTCAACGGAGGCGGAGATCTACGCAGCGAGTGAGACTGCTAGAGAAATAATATGGCTGAAACGCATTTTGAAAGATATCACAGGAGATGATTGTCATGCATATCTGTGCGTGGATAACGAATCGGCTATCAAGATAGCGAAAAACCCTCCAGAGTTTCATCAGAGGACGAAACATATAAGACTAAGGGCATTCTTTATCAGAGACTGCATTCAAGAGGGAAACATTGATATCCGACATGTCAATTCAGAGAAGCAGATCGCTGACATGCTTACAAAATCTTTATATGGGCCCAGAATCAAAGAACTGAAGATATTGGCCGGAGTTTCTACATTCAAGAGAGGTGGATGTTGAGAATAGACAATGAGCGAAGACTCAGTGGTTATATTCTTGTATTATGAACTCCTTTGTTGTTGTGCCTTTGCCTTCATGTAATGTCATTTGAGACATCAGTGATGTGTTGAAAAAGAAATAAAACAGGACGTATGAAATTCTCGGATTAATTGTATTTATTGCATTGATGCCTTGTAGCGATCCACCAGATATACATATTCTTTAACAGGTTGTACCTACTATTTTACATGTAATTATAAATGCATACTCTGTAAATCCTTCATGTACCTACTACAAAACTTTATGAACCATAATAAATTATTATTATTTATCGATGACGGTAGCCAAGCAGTTATTGTTCTGCTTGAACAAAGAAACTGCCTTTCCAGCAGCTGGAGGCTTGCTAATTAGCATACATCTTAAAATCGAGTGTGATTCTGTCTGGCTAACCGAAACCAATTGACGGGTCAGCTGGTGCTAAAGGTAGAGTCAACACAATAAAACTGTAGGGAGTTAGAGACAGTAAGAAATCCTGGAGGTTGGCAAGCTGACAATTCTTGTGTAATTGCGTCCGTGGCCACATCACACGCATTACATTTGGGTGTGAGTGCGCGAACCGCGTATCGTGTGCGCATCGGCCCCGCCACACTATCTGATAACGGCCACACCTGAACCTATTTTTCCTTATCACGGCACAGGTTCCAGATAAACTTTCTCTAAATTAGTTTTTTGGTATAGTTATCCCTCAATTTTTATAACCTCAGGCAAATATGTAGCATATTTTGATACTATTATAGGTACCTACTCTAGTACCTAGTATGTGAAATCTTATCTTAATTTAATTAAGATTGGAGTAATCTTCACCATGTAATCAAATATGTTTGTTGTTGAATTTAAGTAAGTAAAGGTTCGTAGTCACGTGTATTACTACTTCCATATTCAACTATTGGGCTATTTGCTGTTCTTTTTCTCATGGAGGGGTGATTGGTTTGGCAAAACTGCTTACCATAACTTTTTCTTTTACTTATGTTTTCAAAACTTATTTACCTTTTTACCTGTTAATTAAAATAACATATTAACATTAAAATAATTGTAGCCCACCGCGGTATCGGGAATAGGGTCCAAGCTGCTGTCAGGAGAGAGGACCTCCTAACAATACGAGTCGTGTCCAAGAGTACCGCTTTCTGCTACAAGCTCTCGATCCAGCTGCGTAGCGAGAGCCTCCTCAGGTATTGATCGGGGCTCTTGGCAATTAAGCCATGGGGTGATACGACTATCAGCATTTAATGATCGCTGAGTCCTGAGTCCACATTCCACATGACGATTTGTCGACAACCTTACGAGCAAAGTCAAGATGTTACTTGAGGTTGAGTTGTTGCTCATCTTTCTCCGCTATCACGAGGTTCTCATCAAGCGGGACCATTATGCCAACATGCAATCATTGCGCGCCGCTCTGACCGATCCACTATATCAGGCTTATGGGCTACAATCGCCCTGTCAAGTGATGACGAATTGATCCCAGTATACAATATGATAGTCTACGGCACTTCCCATTCTAAAAGGCTGTATTTTTATGCAAGTTATGCTAAAGGTTAATGCTGGCTACAAGGTTGTGTCTATGCAAGCACTCTTCGATAGCTAGACGAGAACACCCGGAGATTATGTGACCGATTGATTCGCCTGGACGGTGGTATGCTCAATAATTATATCAACTTTTTCGACCTTCATAATTTTCTGGAATTTGTTCGTCACCATAATTTCATCCCAATTCTAATTAATTATTATAATACTGATAACTTGAAATAAACTTATCCCATGAAAGAAGCCGGATAGAGGAAGATTACGAGATACGAGAGACTAGAGACGACACCTTCAAGCGTGCATTTGCGGCCCACCTGCAGCAGTGGACCGCTAGGCTGAAGAAAAAGCTACACATTTTTCAAAATAACGAAACCAGTCAGCTTAATAGTGGGTTTCATAGAACACCCTCCATCAGCCTGCCAGCTGATTCCATGAACCAATTACAAGCAATAAGTATTGTTATCTTAATATCCTTTATCAATGCTAAAAATAGGTAAGCGAAGTGTTATTATGTGTCGAGTATTGTGCTGCGGCTGTCAAGGTCTCACCTTCGATATGTTATTGTAACGTAAAGTGTCTCCTGAGGTTTTCCCGTTCATTTTAGAACTGTCACATATTATCTGCAACTTCTAGCTCTACTGTACCGGTTGCTTCGGACAGGATTAATATAACAAGTCACTAGTTTGTAAGTAGACACTACCGTGTGCAACACCCGAACTATCGCAGGTGCGTTGTAATGTTAGAAAAAACTGAAATGTTCTTGCCTGTAATAACATCAGCAGAACAGCCTGTCAGCGACCCTGCTAACCAATACCCTTCACACAGCAAGAGCTTAAGGCGCACAAAAAATGTGTAACTATAATAACGTGAATTATCTCAAAATCGATGTCTGTCAAGTTTAGGTCTATTACAGCGTAAAAGGTAGGCGTTGATAATATTCTAGCTTGTCCCAGATGTACAGATGAGATGATTTTCGATAAACGAAAGTCTTAATTTTGTTAACAATGTTCGAGGACTGAGCAGGCCCTGTCTGCCGGATACAAGCGGAGCTGTGGGCTCGAATATCACAAGATTGGAGCGGAGTCCTGAGACAGTTAGATAGACTCGGGACCTCGGAGAATATTGTGGGATGCCTTGGACAGCTTCCTCAAAAATTGACGAGACGAAGCACCACGCCGCCGGCGCCGTGACAAATAAAAGGAACAGGAGAGGCTTTTGCTTGTTATGAGTGGGACAAATCCGGCTAGCAAAAATAATATGGTGGTTGTCTTAATTATTACAGTTAAGTCCTCAAAACAACGTCTCTATTTATTAATAATAAAATCCACGTGTTTATTTTTAACAGGATAATTTTTATCAATGAACAAAACGTGTCGAGTCGGAAGTAGGTAATTATTTCATCGTTCAGTGGCTAAAGGTCGGGCCAATTATTTTGATTAAGTAGGTACCTACTTGTAGTAGCTTCTGAACTAATCAAACATGTTGATAAAGATCAACGATTATTCCTGGTAAGTACCGATGACATCATATTACTGGGTGTCTGTTGTTCACTATGTTTTTTCCGGCAAGCCACGAAAAAGTTCCTCTGCGACCTGCGTCCCTGTGTAGAAGGCAGGCAAAAGAACAGGGCTTTATTTGTGGATGAGTCGTTTGGAGTAGTATGAGCTAAGACAGTGGAACTGTGGAAGTGTACAGGCTGTTTATTATATTGACAATGCTCGACCACCTGTCGATTTGCAGTAAAAGTGCAAAATGCTTAACAGCTATGGCCCTGCTACAAGTAACTGTGTTGACTGCTGTCACTACCTATTGTAACCGTCGTGTCTGTCTACATCGTACTGTCTCCAAGGTCAGGTTAACACGAACTGACGACCTGTAACACAATCTGTAACAGCGCAGGTGACGTTAGCTTCGTTCAGGTAGCGTGCTGAAGATAGAAGACATTAGGCATTGAGAGAACATATATAAATAAACGTATGCACCGTCACTTCAGCTACATTGGTACCTCGGCTTTATCTCGTTTTTTACACTTTATTTGCTGAAGGCGCACGATAAAGATAAAGATAAGTGGCAGCAACGCTTTTATCGCGAGCTATCGCGCGAAAACTACTCGCTTCAGGAAGTTATGCCGCGCTCATTCTAACGTAATTACTTCTTAAATTATTATGACACAAACATTAACATTGCTGTCGAGCTGGCCTTCATTGTCCTTGCTATGAGAGATCATTTTAGGTGATGTTGGGTATGAGTAGTCGAATCCTTCGGACCTTGCAGCTATAGAGTGGTCACGTGTCCTAGGTGTCGGGCGTGCATTAGTCATCATTAAAACTTGTTGACAAACGAGTTGCTGTGTAATAAAGATCCACTTCCACATCATCAACCATACTATTTCTGGCCTTGCTATTACCTACTCATTTGCCTATACGACAACGGGTTATCTTTGTTTTTAATTAAAATCAAATACTGCCAAAGGTTGATCTAGCGAGCTAGAATTGTAAATCATTTTTTTCCGAGTCTAGAATAAAATCTAGGTAATAATGACTGATAGATCATGGGATACAGGATATTATATGGTAGGTAGGTATAACACAAAAACATAAGTGTGTAAGATTGGCAGGAGTTAAATGATCTGATGATTATTTGTTTGCAATGAGAAAAAAACTCTTCCAATATAATTAAAGACGAGAATCAATAATTTTATGTTTAAAAATTTAATTGATGTCCTTGATCTGAATTTACTGCACTGCTGCTTTTACAGGCATTGAAATTTTACTTAAATCAATGGCCAAAAGGGTTAGAGTTTGCGGTTGACTATTATCAACATTAATTTGTATTTTGTAAGTCATAAACTATTTAAGAAAATAAATCTTTAAGAATATCGAGAATTCTTAATAAAAAGTTAAGAGCACATTACGAAAGTTCTCAATGTTGTGAATATTAGTAATTTAACTGAAGTAAGTTAACTTTACAAACATTGTGTTCATTAATCAAAAGTTTGGCGCAGCGCCTCACATCCTCCAACTCCGCCTCCGCCCACCCCTGCTCTCTTGAAAACACATCTATACAAAATATATTTGTGTTTTAGGTCTCGCACAATACTCTATTCCTCCTTTTAGTAATTGGCAACCCAGACGTTGGTAAGGTCAATATTTGACAAATGGCCGCTATCTGTCACTTTCTTGCAGAATAAACACCACGGACGGATCGTTTATTTTTATTTTTTTAATAATAATGGATGAAATTTGTCGATTATGTTGTTCAACAAAGTTTGTCAACAATGATATATTTGATGAAGAAAATGCGTTATACCTCAAATTGTCGCTATATCTTCCGATAAAGGTAATATTTGTAGATGTGTCCTTACGATTTTCATGTGATATTTTAACCTATATATTATACGATATTAATGGCGTTTATTGATAGGTTTTCAAGAACGACCGGCTCCCTCAGAAGGTGTGTGACAAGTGCAGTTGCAAAGTGAACGACTTCTATCAGTTTTGCAATGAAACTATTGAAGTTCAAAATAGGCGAGTATTGTGTTTAAAACGTTCGAATATCATGAGTTTTTGCAGGAACCGGTGAACTTAACTTAATTTATTTCATTAATTCAGTATTAGTTCAAAGAATAGCAGTGTTATAATTTGACAGTTAATGAATACACTCCATAACTTTCTTAACCAGCTTCAACTGGTTAGTTGAATTGAATACCAAAGAAAATTATATAAGTATATTTCTAAACAAACAAACAATAAGTCATAGCAAAGACTAGTGACTAGATTATTTACAGGCAACATGTAGCAGAAGCTGTCTTTATTTGACTTAATGTTTGTTTAACTGATTTCAGGCTGCGCAATTTATTCTTGCCGTCTGGGGCCTGTGTTGATGGCTTGGTGGACCTCACGCTCGTCAAAAACAGCAGCTCGCCTCCACCCGTCCCTCACATCCATGCTGCACACTGTGAGAGAAGCACACAGACTGACAGTCAGGATGCAGCCTACAACTGCAATATCTCAGTTCAAGTTAAGGAGGAACCTAAATCATTTTCATCCATCAAAAAAGAAGAAGACTACTTTCATATGGACTCTGATCACTTTGACAATGCCTCCTCATGTAGCGATGATATATCATTAATAAGTTTAAAGAAGAAAAAGGGTAAAAAGTCTATTAATGGGTCAGTTACAGAAAAAAAAGGTAAAAGAAAAAAGGCTAACAATATAAAAGAGTGGGGGGAGCTGATGAACTGCCTGCCCGATGCAACTATCACAGTGGTGGATAGACAGGATGGGGTAGTGGCGCTGGACAGCATCAAGGAGGAACTGCTGGAGGACAAACCGCCGCAGCTGAAGGACATAGACCTGTTCAACTGCTGCATCTGCTTCACTCAGTGCTTCAGCAGGACTGAGGCCCTCCAGCATTACAGGTAGCACCACATACATGCTTGCTACTCTTCAATTGTTTGCTATATTCAAATACAAAGGCTATGGACATTTTTCTAATGAAGTAAGAATGATATTATTCAAATTCAATTGAGCAGAAAAGTATCTTGTTGTGTATGAGTACTTGTTTCATAGACATACAATTAGTCATCACTGCTTATTAAAATAACATGCTCTGACAATACCTGGGGCACATTTTGCAGCTTACCAAGAGAGGGAAAGAATCTTGGTTCGTCAGCATAGCTCCTCCTTATTGACACCTACACTCTTGCAATTTTTAGTAAACCTAATCTTTTAGGAGTTGGAAATGATTAATATATATTTAACATTCTGTAGTGTTGTCTGTCATGTAATAGTGTTTGCGTGGCTTGTGTTCCAGACAGCACGCTTCGGAGTCAGCCCTGAGCGAGCCGCCGGCCGCGCCGCCCCCACCCGACCAGGAACCGCTGCGCTGCACCAGATGTCGGAAGGTACGCGATTACTACTCAATTACAAACCTAAAAACCTTTTTGAACAACTATATAAAACACTCAATCTTTTCTTCGTAGTAGGTTTAGGGTGAGAGCGGAAGTTGCGGTCAAACTTCTCAGAAATAAATCGCCTGCTACACGATATACACACCCTCATTTTTTATTTATTTGAGAAACCTCTGTTTATTCTAGAAGACCTAAACCTTTATACAAAGAGGAAAGGTTGTTAAAATGAATACAGATATGATTATTTTAAATGGTGCAAAAATTTCATATTCTTCCTTTGTATGAACGAAGAAAAATCTCAGACTTGGCCTTTCTATTTAAAATTGCAAACGGAACCAGTGATGTTCCTGAGTTGCTTAGCAAGATTGGGCTGCAAGTACCATGTTTGTTTCTGCGGAAATCTCGTTTGTTGCACATACCAACAACCAGGACAAATTATAGACAAAACTCGTACATGATTAGGGCAAGCCGTGAGTACAATGCGACTTGTCAGGAGGTTGAGATCGACATCTTTAATACAACTGTGTCAAAATTGAAAAAGGCCTTCTGCAGCCACTTCTTCGATAACCCATAATGTTTAAAGATGTCAATTTGTGTTCTTTTTTACGTTTATTTGTGTACTAATTCTTCCTTCGTCTTTTAGTTTGATTATTTTTGTTTTTTTTTTAAATAAAGCTATTTGTGAAAGCTTGTAATTGGCCATATATTTGTTATTAACGAAACTATTGTATCTGCCTAGCTGTAAGTTTTCCGAAAATAATAAAATAAAATAAAATAAATACAAACTTAGTTGGTAGAGAATTTTTGTAGCAATACTGCTATGAGAATGAAAAATCATCATTCAGCACAAGAAATTTCCTCAAAATCCAGTAATTAGTGTAGAAAATGTGTAAAGCGTCACCCGACCGCATGCCGGTCGGTCCCTCGGCAGGTGACGTCGCGCGGCGAGTGGGCGGCACACTGGACGCGCCACTGGGAGCGCGACCGGCGCCCCTACCGCTGCGCGCTCTGCGAGAAGACCTTCCGCGACCCGCACCAGATACTTAAACACGGTACGCACACTAACAATCCATCTACTTCTAACTAACAACAAGCAAAGAAAAGAAAGAACACCTCGTAAGACATTGCATTAATTAAAATTATAAAACAGAATAAATGTTAAATCTAGCGCCATCTAGCGAAATAAATTCTCCGAGCAGACTTTATGTTTCACCTATTAAAGAACTAACAAGTAACGAGCTGTCCGACGCCAAGAAGTCTACTATCCCGGAAGAGTGCAATAACTTACAGAAAAAGTTACACTTAACTATTTCGTAATTGTTTTACTAGCTACTACCCGAATGACGCACCGATAGTGAAGCTGCCTTTGGTCCCGGGGTCGAAATGGGTCAAATGTCACTGTGATGCCTGAGCATGGACATTTGATTCCGAGTCATAGATGTTTTTACCAATAATGGTTGTTACCAATAAAATCTTACACGAACATCAGTATGGTTTCACCAAAGGACGTTGTACGACTGACGCGGACGCCGGTGTCACTTTATTAAAACACATTTTTACTGCGTGGGAAGAGGCACAAGATGCCATAGGAATCTTCTGTGACCTCTCGAAGGCATTCGATTGCGTAAATCATGAAATCCTGATTTTGAAGCTTGAGCATTACGGTTTAGGTAAACTTGCGCTCAGTTTAGTAAAATCATATCTGAATTATAGACAGCAGCATGTACAAGTAAAGGGTGTAAATTCGATGGGTTTAAAAGTGAAAATGGGTGTACCACAAGGTTCGATATTGGGTCCCTTCCTCTTTTTAGTATACATTAATGACCGAGTATTGTTTACTGACGATACTTCTCTAATATTTAAGATAAATAGACTTGCCACAATTATTGACGACGTAAATAACGCCCTACTGCAGGTTCATAATTGGGTTACTTTTAATAACTTAGTACTAAATGGGGAAAAAAGTAAGTGCATAAGATTTGCTTTACCAAATGTCAAAAGTAGTGATTGTGACATAGTATTAAATCAAGAGAAACTTGAATTGGTCAATAATACGGTTTTCTTGGGAATTACGCTTGACCACAGGCTACAATGGGGTCCTCATTTAACATCTCTTGCAGCCCGGCTGAGCTCAGCAGCGTATGCTGTTAGAAAAATCCGTCAATTTACTGATGTTGATACGGCGAGGATAGTCTATTTTAGTTATTTTCATAGTATTATGTCATACGGTATTTTATTATGGGGACGGGCTGCAGACATCGAATCTATTTTTATTCTGCGGAAAAGAGCTATCAGAGCCATATATGAATTACGTAGACGCGATTCTCTAAGTGAACTGTTTAAGGAAATTAATATCATGACAGTACCTTGTCAATACATCTATGAAAACATCATGTACGTTAGGAAAAATCAGCATTTATTCAGTAAGAGAGGTGACAGACACCACTATAATACTAGAAATAGGGACCAACTAGTTCAGCCAGGTTTCAGGCTTGCTAAAGTAGATTCATTTTTCATGGGGTATTGTTTAAAATGTTACAATAAAATATCTCCCCACATTCTACAACTGAATGAGACGAAATTAAAATCTTGTGTAAAACGCACACCATGTAGGCAAGCATATTATAAGCAGGGGATTACATTGAAGATAAAAATGCTTGGCTAAATGCTGGTTCTGCTCCGCAACCATAGGTGGAAACTTATTGGACAATTATTGTGGTAGCTGCAGAAGATTGTAAAAATATTCTTGCATTATATAGATTCCATCTCTTAGTATTGTATAATTGCATAGCATATGTGTGAGTACCATGTACTGTAAAGCTACCATTTGCATTTAGTTATCTTTATTGACTTGAATATGCCATGGTGGCTGAGAGACGTCGTGCTTAAATGTCTTGCTGATGGTGGCGGGTGGGTCGGGTCATTTAGTTCCCTTCAATATGGTTGAATTGAATGGCGCTGATCCATGCGTCATGTTCGTGAACGGGCGCTGTCAGTCGGGACTGGTCTTCTCTTAGCTGCCATGGATCATTTGAATTGCTTTATTTTAAATTGTTGTTTTTTTTTTTACTCTATATAGATGCTCTTATTGTGCACGTCTTTCTACATCGTTCTCACATATAAAATGTATAATCTCAACATGAAAGATGTAACCAAGATTTTGTAACAACATTTTTGATTGAAAAGAGTGTCCGTGGAGTTTCTTGCCCATTCTTCTCCATAGAGATCTACGCTAGGGAATGGGCAACTACAGTACTTTCTCAAGTTATTATGCCTTGTGTCTGTGACTGTAGCTTCGTTTTTTTTCGTTTTATCGACATTCAAAAGTGCCGTAATGGTCTATTTGAAATAAATGATTTGAGTTTGTGTTTTGTGTAGGTATTAAAAGTATTTATTTACAGACAAAAAGTGTCTATGCAGTATATCAACTATCTGGTGTCTACGACACAAGCCTCCTTGCTTAGTGTGGCAATAGCACACGGCACTGCGTGTGGCACTGTGTGTAATGTCCAGCGATATTTATTTATCTATTTTAACTAATACAGAACACACAAGACTTGATTGTTTGGTATAACCTATTGTTTAGTTATTTAATTGATGTCATGAATAAATAATAGGTGCGTAATAAATAAATAAGTGGTAGACTGGGGTGTCGCACTAGGGTAATTAATTTTATCACTTCTTACGAAACGGTGAAGAAAAGAAAATGAGGAAACTGGCATATATGGAACCAAAAATTGGAATACATGTGATATATACCAACCCGCACTGTGTCTTCGAGGTAGATTGCAGGCTACTCCCACTCATAGAGATTAGGCCCGTGTCCCACTAGTAGCGACAATAAACACTGATTATGCTTGTGTAAACTTTGTAGGTCTAACGCACAACTACGACGCGGGCGCGTCAGCCGAGCCCGTCAACAAGCGCTTTGTGTGCGACCTGTGTCCGGAAGCCTTCGTCTATATGCGGTGAGTCTCTAGCAATACTTATTTCGCTAGGTTAGGAAATTTCACTAATTAAAGACCCTGTGTGAAAAAAAAAGCGAAAAATACTTGGCGGCCTTAGGACCGATTTTGATTTATTAACTCTTCGTTTGCCGGAACGTAGATCTACACAAGACACAATGGCTTTTTAATTGTGTCTCTACTTACGGCATACAAGAGGTTAAGGGTCTATTGGGCTTTACTTCAGCTGTCACACCTTTTCTAGCCATATTATGTTCCACAGCTACGCTAGTAGCTCAGTTCTGGGCTGACACCGTTTAGATAGCCATTGACACGCTAAGAAGTACTCCGCACAGTTCAGCCATTGTTTCTTTAATTTTCTCACGACATTTTCGTAAGTCCTCTGCATCAAGACAACATAAATATACAAATATGAAGAACATTTTCATATTGTCATATTGTTGGTGGCAGGTACCTACTGTCGCACCGCACTCGCGCGCACCCGGAGGCGGCAGGTCGCGCGCTGGCGTTACGTTGCGGGGTGTGTGCGCGGCACTTCGCGCACATCAACTCGCTGCGGCGGCACCTGCGCGCGCACTCGGGCGAGCGCAACTTCCTGTGCAACGTGTGCGGCAAGGCGCTGTCCTCGCGCGAGCACCTCAAGTTCCACATCCGCATCCACACGGGCTACAAGCCCAACGTCTGCAAGTGAGTCACAATCAACTTCACCCGATCTTCAGCAGACCCACAAGAGAAACGAGACAACCGTAGGCTCACGTCCCTTACTATTTTTTGTTAAGTATCTGTAGAGTTGGCCAAGAATGTTGCCCTGGGGAACCCAATACCAGTCTTTCTACTATTTAATTTAAAAGTAGCAATTAATTGTGCAGTGATTGGCAGATTCATTTTACAGTTTCCCTTGTATTTTACTATTAATTATCCTGAAATCGAGTATTGACAGTGGCTACAATATTCCAGAGGTCCCTGAATTTCTTGACAAGTGTTAGTTTTCTTTGGCCTTTTCATTAAGTAAAGTCAATTTGATTTCAGAACATGTGGGAAGGGCTTCGTGAAGAAATGTAACCTGACGCTACACGAGCGAGTCCACTCCGGAGAGAAGCCGCACGTGTGCTCGCACTGCGGGAAGGCGTTCAGTCAGAGATCCACGCTGGTCATACACGAGCGGTAAGAGACGGACCATTTCACACAGCGGTGCCACTCACTTTATGTGTGATGACGATTTAATATGTCAATTTTACTTACCCTTCACATAGAAAAAACAAAGTACCGATAAGGAGACTACTTAACGAAAAGCTAACGAATTAGTTGAAGTCCGAGAACATCTAAAAAACACACATTTAAAATAGTGTTTAAATTATCTAGGAGGAACTTTTGCCTGAATGGCAATGTAGGTGAGATATTTCCATCAAGGGCCAATTGGCATCAGTTCTTTCCACCCGTTCGCTAGGTACGGGCCAGTACTTGGCTGGAGGTGTATCACTACCTTGCCCAATTTTTCACAAGTCATGGTAACTTCTTCCTTTTTGAGTTCTCCACATTTTGGCGTCACATGGGCATGCAAATAATTGGTTTACAATAGAATTATAATTTAAAATAACTGGCATGTCATTGGAATAGCATACAAAAAAAAAAGATGTCAACATGGTCAAAGCAATAAAAAGAAAAAAAATAAAGTTAAATACTATCAATAATGTCAAATGGAAAATTTATATCAGCATGCCAATTAGAACAACAGTAATATGTCAATTAGAGTAACAAAAGGTAAGTATTTATAAAAAAAATCTGTCAATCGAGCAAGTATGGAGCTTTATGGACGCTTTTACTGGACCTATGTAGGGCAACGACCTATAAGCGACCTGTCGTCCTATCAGCGTCCGTAAGTTGATTATGTTTCGGGGATCCCTTTGGAGAAATTAATATAATAATTATTAGGATGAAGTTATGATGTCTCATAACTACCGGTTTATTTATTGTAAAGGACGGCACAGTTGACATACTTACTCGTATGTCGGGCATCCCACCGTCCCACAGTGGATCGACGCCATACACGCAATGGGACATAGGTAACTCAAAAATAAATGTGTCAGTTTTTGAAAAACAAATCATTCCAGCGTATAGGCCTACTTATAAGCTGTAAAAACATATGAAGCATTTTCTTATCGGAATCTTATATTGAGAGCTATGGCACCAAACGTGATTTTTTTGGATGGGAAATGGCATAAAAATTGTATAACTTCTGAGTCCCTTCGTGTTTCGACTTGATTTTATACCCGACCCAGTTCTCGAAAAGGCAACTTCATATTGTATCAGTCCATAATTACTGACAGGACAATAAAATTGTAGCCAATAACCCAGATATAGTGGTGGTGGATCGATCAGAACGGCGCGCAATGATTGTTGACATAACGGTCTACGAGAACCTCGTGAAAGCTGAGAAAGATAAACAAATCAAGTATTTATTTATTTACTCTAAACATACAAATATCCTTACAGGCTAGACCCAATGCGATATTGTAGCACATTTAAATAGTTCAACTGCGTTTAAATTTAAGTATAGAAAATTGTAAAGGAAGCTAGCTATTCTTGTAAATTCACCCAAAGCACAACATAATATGGTTACATCGGACCTACTAGAACATTCGAGAAAGCACGTGATTACAGTGTGTGTACGTTAGAAGTTCGAGTACTTTCTATTATGATTAGTTTTAAAATTAGGTAGGTACAAATTCGCGACCTAGTTATAAAAAGACATAGTAATTTCGACCGTACGCCTAGGGCATACGGTCCATATTTGTTTGTTTTGCCTCAAGTAGTTTATTATCTTTTTTTTTACCTACAGTTCCTTTTGTTAATGTTTTTTGTTGGTGTTTTTTTGTGTAGCGGTTCTATACACCTCTAAAATATTCGTGGATATTTTTTGTGTGTCTGTTGACGAATATAAAAAGACCGCGCAACACGCAACAGTCAGTCTTGTTTTATCCATCGGCACCCCGTCTACCGTATCAGCAAATGTGATGGGTGTGTGAGCACGCGAGAAACTTATGGTCACACATTTAGATGTGTTAAATTGCAGGAGATAAACAACTCTTGCTCCAAGCTACTACTCTGTCCATATCTCTCCGCAATCTTTCACAATCATTCTCGTTTGTGATGGGGAGATAAAGCTTGAGGTCGTCGGCAAACAGTAAACACTTAGCATCTTGCACAACGTTTGGTAGGTCATTAATCATTAAGAGAAATTCCAGAGGCCCTTGATTTGTTCCCTGGTCCCCAAATCTAGTATAAAATGTGTTCGACTGATATATAAAGAAGTCCAGTCAATGGATGCGATCCTTGAATATAATAGTAAAAATCGGCTTTATAAAAATTCCAACTGACATATTGTGTGCGCACTTCCGATGTCGATGTGATCTGTGGCTCTAAGTAGGTATTTGCACGTAAACACGGGCTGACGTTACGGACACCTCTAGCGGCTGATAACCGTCCACCGCGTGCACCCGGCACTCCTTAAATGTACTCAATACTAAGTCCAAACATCGATCATTGCAATTAGTAACTCTGTTGCTCTGGGTAAACCCACAATATGTCATAAGAAACTCATAATATTAATTAATGCCTGTAGAACACGAACATAAATTAAAATCCTTTATCACTACCACTTCACGGTAGTTATTACAATATTGTTCAATGGTTCTAAATAACAACTCATATTCATTATATTTTAGATTCGGTGGGATATAAACAACACAGATAATAAACAACCGCTTGGCACAGGTACCCGCCGCAGCTCGGTTCGCGGTGTGGCAACGAGACACACGCCACCTTGTTTTCGCACATCCGCTCGATCACATCGCATTATATTGAACCTAGGAGGAATTACCACAAATTCACATAATACACACAATATCACAAATTTATTTGTTTAGGCCAGTTTCCGTGATAGCAAATAGATTCGAGTTGTGACTTGATATTCCTAGGTAAAACTCCTCTAATTTCGTTCGCAGACCTCTAACATTCTGATAATATATTTCAAGAGTAGATTTATTCCGAAGGTTTTGATTTTTGGTATAGTCTACGAAACCAAACCCATTCACAGAATTCTACATTTATTGGCCAATTCTCAGGTTGACATTATCATGTCATGTTTACTCTCCGGTACACCAATCATAAAAGATGTATAATCCCTTATAATTATGTTACTTACGTACATCTCTAAGTTTTCTTCTTTAGTTTTCTTCTGTAGCCGCCAGACATGTAAATATTTTTTTTTCTGTTCCTTGAATTTCATTTATACTACTACTTCCTCCTCTTTTCACGTCTTTATTAGTATATCGGTTTTTCTTCCTATTTACGACTGTGCAGTTTTCCTCTCTATTCAGAGTTTTCTTCTCTTCCTCAGCTACCACCCCTTAACTATAGTACTCGTTTCACTTTCTTCGTTTATTGAAAGTGATGTTTTGTCCTCCGATACTGAACTTGTGGATTTCGTGGCCGCACATTCTTTGTTTGGTACAATATTGGTGGATTTGCCAGTTACCCTCTTTTGATTTTTTGTTAATAATATCGACAAATGTTTCAGATGATGGTATTATTTAGCCCTAAGGCTCCACAGATACTTCTGCACTATCCATAAGCTTTGAATTTTCCAGCTTTTTTTTCAGGAGGGGCTCGGGGAGCTCGTAAGAAGAGTTCGTTTGATTTTAATGACTCAAATGATCAACTGGAATGATGTCAACTTTGTTTGCCTTTTCTTGCACTACCTCCATATATTTTTCAAATCTAGCAGTTCTGTTTCTGCCTTGATAAAGCTATCTGTTGGATATGTCACCGTAAAATTGTCAAATACTTTATATTTCAAAATCAAAAATCAAAATCAAAATCAAAGCATTTATTTCAAGTAGGCCAATAACAGGCACTTTTGAATTGTCGAAACAAAGATGAAAATTAAATGTAGCTACAGTCCCAGTCACAAGACATAAAAACTGTGAAAGTACTGTAGTTGCCCATTCCCTAACGTAGATCTCTATGGAGAAGAACGGGCAAGAAACTCCATGGACACTCTTTTAAATCAAATTATTGTTACAAAATCTTGGTTACATCATTCATGTTGAGATGGTAGATTATGTGAGAACAATGTAGCAAGATGTGCACGTTAAAAGTGTCCATAGTAAAAACAAAATAATTCTTTCAAATAAGCCATGGCAACTAAGAGATGACCAGTCACAACTGACAGCACCCGTTCACGAACATGACGCATGGATCAGCCCCATTCAGCTCAACCACTTTGAAGGGAGCTAAATGGTCCGACACACGCGCCACCATCAGCGAGACATTTGAGTGAGCATGACATACTCTCAACCGCCAGGGCACATTCAAGTCAAAAACTAAAGTAGGTTTCCAGTGAATGATAGCTTTCTAGTACATAGTACTCACACAATATGGGCTATGCGATTATATAATACTAACATTGAATCTATACAATGCAAAGATAGTTGTACAATCTTCAGCAGCTCCAACAATACCATTTAATGCTATCAAGTTTTGCGCCCCTGTCCTTGTGGAGCAGGACCAGCATTGAGCCAAACATTTTTATCAGCGATATAATCGCTCAACTTGTAATATGCTTGCTTACATAGTGTGCGTTTAATACATGTTTTAAATTTCGTCTCATTCAGTTCAAGAATACTTTGTGGAATTTTATTATAGCATCTCAAACAGTACCCCATGAAAGATGAGTCTACTTTAGCGAGTCTAAAGCCTGGCTGAACTAGTTGGTCCCTATTTCTAGTACTGTAATTGTGTCTGTCGCCTCTTTTACCGAAAAGATGCAGATTTTTTCTGACGTACATTATGTTTTCGTAGATGTATTGGCAATGAACCGTCATGATTCCAATATCCTTAAATAGTTCCCTTAGAGAATCGCGCCTACGAAGATTGTATATGGCTCTGATGGCTCTTTTCTGCAGAATAAATATAGACTCAACATCAGCAGCCCGTCCCCATAGCAAAATACCGTAAGACATTATACTATGGAAGTAACTAAAATAGACCAGTCTAGCGGTATCCACATCAGTGAATTGACGGATTTTTCTAATGGCATATGCTGCTGAACTTAAGCGCCCCGCAAGAGATGTTAAATGAGAACCCCATTGTAGCCTTGAATCAAGCGTAAGCCCCAGGAAAACCGTTTTATCTACGAATTCGAGTTTCTCTTTATTCAATATTATCTCACAATCACTACTTTTAACATTCGGTAATGAAAATCTTATGCATTTAGTTTTTTTTTCATTTAATACCAAATTGCTGTGAACCAATTTTGGACCTGAAGTAGGGCATCATTCACGTCATCTAGATTTTTGGCCCGTCTATTTATCTTAAAAATTAGAGAAGTGTCATCAGCAAACAACACCATATTTTGAGATTGGTGTTTCAACAAATAGGGTAGATCATTTATATAGACTAGAAAAAGGAAAGGACCCAATATTGAGCCTTGCGGAACCCCCATTTTTACATTCAAACCCTGTGAATTAACACCGTTTATTTGAACATGTTGTTTTCTATCGCTCAAATAAGATTTTAGCAGCCTAAGTGCAAGTTTACCCAGTCCGTAATGCTCCAGTTTCAAAAGTAATGTGTCGTGATTTACGCAATCAAAAGCTTTGGAGAGGTCACAGAAAATTCCTATTGCGTCTTGGGACTCTTCCCACGCAGCAAATATGTGCTTTAATAGGGTTACACCGGCGTCAGTTGTACAACGTCCCTTGGTGAAACCATACTGTTGATCATGGAAGATTCTGTTGGTGTTAAAATGATAGAGCATTTGATTAAGCATTACTTTTTCAAAAACCTTGCTAAAAACCGGTAACACGGATACAGGTCTATAATTATTGGCATCTTTGCTGTCCCCGGATTTGAAAAGAGGTATGACTTTACTGTGTTTCATTAAATCAGGGAAAACTCCTTGGTCTACACATAAATTAAAAATTAAAGCTAAGTACGGGGCTATGGTCTCAAGTATAGATGTGCAAACTTTGATAGACATTCCCCATAAATCTTCAGTCAGTTTGATTTTAATTTGCCGGAAAGCTTTAATAACTGTCATGGGGTTAATGTGTTTAAATTTAAATTCAGCCAGACAGCCAGACACATTCGCCTTTAATAAGCCAATTGAGGCTTCAGGTGAGGAATTAAGAGCCTCCGTAGTTTTTATTGGTATTTCGGTAAAAAAATTAACAAATTCTTGAGCTACTTCCTGATTAGAGCTTTTAAGACCACATGCTGTATCTAATGTAAAAGTATTATTACGTATTTTCTTTCTGTTGGTCTCGTTATTTATAACTTTCCAAACGGTCTTTATTTTATTTTCTGCTGTTTTGATCTTGTTGCTAATGTGCAGGGCTTTAGCAACCTTGCAAGTATTTCTAAAAATTTTTGAATACGTAGCAACATACTTGCTAAAAGTTTCAGTGTTTATAAAAGGCTTAAGGCTGTAAAGCTCAAATAGCCTTTCCCTACTTTTTCTGATACCTCTAGTTGCCCAATCACTAAATATAAATTTAGGGCAAATACTCTTTGTCTTCTTTTCAAAAGTTTTGTTGAATTCCGTGTGAACTAATGAAAAGAAACGATCATACAATTGATTTATATTAATATCCTCTTGGCTCATTACACTTAACTTGTTCTGTAGGGAAGTATTATACCTCTTTAATTTGCAAGAAGTTGAACTTTTTGCATTGGAGTTTTACACCTAAAAGTTACAGTTTGTCCGCTATGGTCAGACGGCAAACAATTTATTATGGCTTTATCTAAGTAATCACAATCGCAGAAAACATTATCTATACAAGTAGCAGAAGAAGTTGTGATTCTAGTGGGTTCAATAAAAACGTTAGTCAAGTCAAATGACTTAAAAAGATTTAATAACCGACTGCTATTTGAATTTTCTTCTAAAATATTGATATTGAAATCACCACAAATTATTTTAGATTTATTGCAAGTATTGTAATATCTCTAGCGATATTGTAAAGTCTCGAATTATTGTCAAATGAACATACTGCTTACAACAAAACGCATTATTTTTCGTGAAATGCATGCGATGGTAGTCAACTAACGCGGTGTAGAGGGAAGGAGGGGTTCCCCTTGCCCAGTGGCACAACTCTCATGAAAAGATAATGCACCATTCCTGAGAAATACCGATTAATATAACATAACCTTAAAACACTTTATATTCCCCCTAAAAAGCGTAGTCGACGGGGCCCCTATTGAGTGCAAGGTTTAAAGCAACCTAACTAACCTTGAAGTGTATGTACTCTCCCTAACAGTGTATAACGTAGTAAGTACGCTGTTAGGGAGAGTACATAAACGGGGGGTGCCCCAAGTCCCGATTATGGGGGCAGAGATACTTCCGTATGTTCAGTTGACAATAATTCGAGACATTACAATATCGCGAGAAAAAACACGTTATATTGTAATATAACGTTTTTGACAATTTTACGGTGACAGATACATAGGGGGACTTACCGGTGGCAGGATGGAAAGGTCAGCAACCACTTGGAATCACCAATTTGTCTGAGTTTTCAGCTTTTTCGTTGCTGTAGGTACGCGCACGACCAAGATAAAGTGTCATCTCAGTTTTGACCGGTAGGGAGGGGAAATAGGTTAGGAAAGGGATGCAAATAGTGTTGTCCCCGTTAACAAACAGAGCGATCAATCGTATCAACGAAAAATGTGTGAATACGTAACACAATCTTGAAGCAATGTATACTGCTTAATTTTTTCATCCAGTCGTGCTATTATTTCTAACTGAAACTCCCGTAAGTACTTCACATGGTTCATGATCGTGTTCAGAGTCTGAATCATTCGGGTTGCGACTACTACCGCGCTTAGTGTTTACGTAGCAGTCACTCGCACCATCCGTATCTCGAACTGGCGTATCGGAAAGAGCAAAAAGATGTCACCAAAAAGATGACGCTCTGGTTATCTAAAAATAGCTGTTTAAAATATATTTTTGTATGGGAACAAGTCACAGTGACAGCTGTTTTTAGATAATCGGACTTATGTTTTCGGTGAACATGGACCTTTTTTTTTTTTTTTTTTTAAGGATGGGAAATCATCAAATGACCCCCCCCCACTCTGGGCGGAGCGGGAGGGAGTGTCAGACTCTTACTGACTAAAAACCATCCATGTTCCTTCCTCGCCTTTTACGTTCCGGGGCCGCGGTATCTCTTTCGAACAGGCCCGCAACTTCGAACAGGCCCGCAACGTGAACATGGACCTAAGTTAGGACCCTTAAATGACGTTTGGCACGCGGCCTCACGTAATGCTTCCTGGCCCCTTATTCACAACCATTCGACTCGCTTCCGACTCGGAAAGTCGTATGTCTATCTCGGTCGTTTTCGTAATGCCAGAAGAAGACAGATATACGACTTTCCGAATCGGAAGCGAGTCGAATGGTTGTGAATAAGGGGCCTGATCGGTGTTCACAGTCAAGAATAACAAGAAATAACAATAAAGAAAATTGTGTTTATTTGGCATTAAAAAATCTACAAAATTTAATAAAATAAATAAACAAACATAACTAATAATGCCAAAAGGGCCTCAGCTCAGTATATTGTCAGATGGCAACAGAAGGGATATTATTATGTGTTTGTTTATGTTGACGAGTGCCATACGCTCGACAACATAAACAGACACCACGTGACTGAATGCTTACCGTGCAACTACGAAATTAAGTTAAGCTGCATAAAATCGCTTTTGTATTCTGCCATGTGTTTACATATTAGTTAGTGCTCATGACTGAACGAACTATCAAGTATGCTATACTATGTATGATTAATGTGTTTGCTGCAGGTACCATTCGGGCGCGCGACCGTACGTGTGCGCGCTGTGCGGGCGCGGCTTCGTGGCCAAGGGGCTGCTGTCCATGCACCTCAAGACCACCTGCATATAGCGCCGCACCACACAGGTAACTATGCTCTGCTCTGTGCGGGCGCGGCTTCGTGGCCAAGGGGCTGCTGTCCATGCACCTCAAGACCACCTGCATATAGCGCCGCACCACACAGGTAACTATGCTCTGCTCTGTGCGGGCGCGGCTTCGTGCCCAAGGGGCTGCTGTCCATGCACCTCAAGACCACCTGCATATAGCGCCGCACCACACAGGTAACTATGCTCTGCTCTGTGCGGGCGCGGCTTCGTGGCCAAGGGGCTGCTGTCCATGCACCTCAAGACCACCTGCATATAGCGCCGCACCACACAGGTAACTATGCTCTGCTCTGTGCGGGCGCGGCTTCGTGGCCAAGGGGCTGCTGTCCATGCACCTCAAGACCACCTGCATATAGCGCCGCACCACACAGGTAACTATGCTCTGCTCTGTGCGGGCGCGGCTTCGTGCCCAAGGGGCTGCTGTCCATGCACCTCAAGACCACCTGCATATAGCGCCGCACCACACAGGTAACTATGCTCTGCTCTGTGCGGGCGCGGCTTCGTGGCCAAGGGGCTGCTGTCCATGCACCTCAAGACCACCTGCATATAGCGCCGCACCACACAGGTAACTATGCTCTGCTCTGTGCGGGCGCGGCTTCGTGGCCAAGGGGCTGCTGTCCATGCACCTCAAGACCACCTGCATATAGCGCCGCACCACACAGGTAACTATGCTCTGCTCTGTGCGGGCGCGGCTTCGTGGCCAAGGGGCTGCTGTCCATGCACCTCAAGACCACCTGCATATAGCGCCGCACCACACAGGTAACTATGCTCTGCTCTGTGCGGGCGCGGCTTCGTGCCCAAGGGGCTGCTGTCCATGCACCTCAAGACCACCTGCATATAGCGCCGCACCACACAGGTAACTATGCTCTGCTCTGTGCGGGCGCGGCTTCGTGGCCAAGGGGCTGCTGTCCATGCACCTCAAGACCACCTGCATATAGCGCCGCACCACACAGGTAACTATGCTCTGCTCTGTGCGGGCGCGGCTTCGTGGCCAAGGGGCTGCTGTCCATGCACCTCAAGACCACCTGCATATAGCGCCGCACCACACAGGTAACTATGCTCTGCTCTGTGCGGGCGCGGCTTCGTGCCCAAGGGGCTGCTGTCCATGCACCTCAAGACCACCTGCATATAGCGCCGCACCACACAGGTAACTATGCTCTGCTCTGTGCGGGCGCGGCTTCGTGGCCAAGGGGCTGCTGTCCATGCACCTCAAGACCACCTGCATATAGCGCCGCACCACACAGGTAACTATGCTCTGCTCTGTGCGGGCGCGGCTTCGTGGCCAAGGGGCTGCTGTCCATGCACCTCAAGACCACCTGCATATAGCGCCGCACCACACAGGTAACTATGCTCTGCTCTGTGCGGGCGCGGCTTCGTGCCCAAGGGGCTGCTGTCCATGCACCTCAAGACCACCTGCATATAGCGCCGCACCACACAGGTAACTATGCTCTGCTCTGTGCGGGCGCGGCTTCGTGGCCAAGGGGCTGCTGTCCATGCACCTCAAGACCACCTGCATATAGCGCCGCACCACACAGGTAACTATGCTCTGCTCTGTGCGGGCGCGGCTTCGTGCCCAAGGGGCTGCTGTCCATGCACCTCAAGACCACGTGCATATAGCGTCGCACCACACAGGTAACTATGCTCTGCTCTGTGCGGGCGCGGCTTCGTGCCCAAGGGGCTGCTGTCCATGCACCTCAAGACCACCTGCATATAGCGCCGCACCACACAGGTAACTATGCTCTGCTCTGTGCGGGCGCGGCTTCGTGCCCAAGGGGCTGCTGTCCATGCACCTCAAGACCACCTGCATATAGCGCCGCACCACACAGGTAACTATGCTCTGCTCTGTGCGGGCGCGGCTTCGTGGCCAAGGGGCTGCTGTCCATGCACCTCAAGACCACCTGCATATAGCGCCGCACCACACAGGTAACTATGCTCTGCTCTGTGCGGGCGCGGCTTCGTGGCCAAGGGGCTGCTGTCCATGCACCTCAAGACCACCTGCATATAGCGCCGCACCACACAGGTAACTATGCTCTGCTCTGTGCGGGCGCGGCTTCGTGGCCAAGGGGCTGCTGTCCATGCACCTCAAGACCACCTGCATATAGCGCCGCACCACACAGGTAACTATGCTCTGCTCTGTGCGGGCGCGGCTTCGTGGCCAAGGGGCTGCTGTCCATGCACCTCAAGACCACCTGCATATAGCGCCGCACCACACAGGTAACTATGCTCTGCTCTGTGCGGGCGCGGCTTCGTGCCCAAGGGGCTGCTGTCCATGCACCTCAAGACCACCTGCATATAGCGCCGCACCACACAGGTAACTATGCTCTGCTCTGTGCGGGCGCGGCTTCGTGGCCAAGGGGCTGCTGTCCATGCACCTCAAGACCACCTGCATATAGCGCCGCACCACACAGGTAACTATGCTCTGCTCTGTGCGGGCGCGGCTTCGTGGCCAAGGGGCTGCTGTCCATGCACCTCAAGACCACCTGCATATAGCGCCGCACCACACAGGTAACTATGCTCTGCTCTGTGCGGGCGCGGCTTCGTGCCCAAGGGGCTGCTGTCCATGCACCTCAAGACCACGTGCATATAGCGTCGCACCACACAGGTAACTATGCTCTGCTCTGTGCGGGCGCGGCTTCGTGCCCAAGGGGCTGCTGTCCATGCACCTCAAGACCACCTGCATATAGCGCCGCACCACACAGGTAACTATGCTCTGCTCTGTGCGGGCGCGGCTTCGTGCCCAAGGGGCTGCTGTCCATGCACCTCAAGACCACCTGCATATAGCGCCGCACCACACAGGTAACTATGCTCTGCTCTGTGCGGGCGCGGCTTCGTGGCCAAGGGGCTGCTGTCCATGCACCTCAAGACCACCTGCATATAGCGCCGCACCACACAGGTAACTATGCTCTGCTCTGTGCGGGCGCGGCTTCGTGGCCAAGGGGCTGCTGTCCATGCACCTCAAGACCACCTGCATATAGCGCCGCACCACACAGGTAACTATGCTCTGCTCTGTGCGGGCGCGGCTTCGTGGCCAAGGGGCTGCTGTCCATGCACCTCAAGACCACCTGCATATAGCGCCGCACCACACAGGTAACTATGCTCTGCTCTGTGCGGGCGCGGCTTCGTGCCCAAGGGGCTGCTGTCCATGCACCTCAAGACCACCTGCATATAGCGCCGCACCACACAGGTAACTATGCTCTGCTCTGTGCGGGCGCGGCTTCGTGGCCAAGGGGCTGCTGTCCATGCACCTCAAGACCACCTGCATATAGCGCCGCACCACACAGGTAACTATGCTCTGCTCTGTGCGGGCGCGGCTTCGTGCCCAAGGGGCTGCTGTCCATGCACCTCAAGACCACCTGCATATAGCGCCGCACCACACAGGTAACTATGCTCTGCTCTGTGCGGGCGCGGCTTCGTGCCCAAGGGGCTGCTGTCCATGCACCTCAAGACCACCTGCATATAGCGCCGCACCACACAGGTAACTATGCTCTGCTCTGTGCGGGCGCGGCTTCGTGGCCAAGGGGCTGCTGTCCATGCACCTCAAGACCACCTGCATATAGCGCCGCACCACACAGGTAACTATGCTCTGCTCTGTGCGGGCGCGGCTTCGTGGCCAAGGGGCTGCTGTCCATGCACCTCAAGACCACCTGCATATAGCGCCGCACCACACAGGTAACTATGCTCTGCTCTGTGCGGGCGCGGCTTCGTGGCCAAGGGGCTGCTGTCCATGCACCTCAAGACCACCTGCATATAGCGCCGCACCACACAGGTAACTATGCTCTGCTCTGTGCGGGCGCGGCTTCGTGGCCAAGGGGCTGCTGTCCATGCACCTCAAGACCACCTGCATATAGCGCCGCACCACACAGGTAACTATGCTCTGCTCTGTGCGGGCGCGGCTTCGTGCCCAAGGGGCTGCTGTCCATGCACCTCAAGACCACCTGCATATAGCGCCGCACCACACAGGTAACTATGCTCTGCTCTGTGCGGGCGCGGCTTCGTGGCCAAGGGGCTGCTGTCCATGCACCTCAAGACCACCTGCATATAGCGCCGCACCACACAGGTAACTATGCTCTGCTCTGTGCGGGCGCGGCTTCGTGCCCAAGGGGCTGCTGTCCATGCACCTCAAGACCACCTGCATATAGCGCCGCACCACACAGGTAACTATGCTCTGCTCTGTGCGGGCGCGGCTTCGTGCCCAAGGGGCTGCTGTCCATGCACCTCAAGACCACCTGCATATAGCGCCGCACCACACAGGTAACTATGCTCTGCTCTGTGCGGGCGCGGCTTCGTGGCCAAGGGGCTGCTGTCCATGCACCTCAAGACCACCTGCATATAGCGCCGCACCACACAGGTAACTATGCTCTGCTCTGTGCGGGCGCGGCTTCGTGGCCAAGGGGCTGCTGTCCATGCACCTCAAGACCACCTGCATATAGCGCCGCACCACACAGGTAACTATGCTCTGCTCTGTGCGGGCGCGGCTTCGTGGCCAAGGGGCTGCTGTCCATGCACCTCAAGACCACCTGCATATAGCGCCGCACCACACAGGTAACTATGCTCTGCTCTGTGCGGGCGCGGCTTCGTGCCCAAGGGGCTGCTGTCCATGCACCTCAAGACCACCTGCATATAGCGCCGCACCACACAGGTAACTATGCTCTGCTCTGTGCGGGCGCGGCTTCGTGGCCAAGGGGCTGCTGTCCATGCACCTCAAGACCACCTGCATATAGCGCCGCACCACACAGGTAACTATGCTCTGCTCTGTGCGGGCGCGGCTTCGTGCCCAAGGGGCTGCTGTCCATGCACCTCAAGACCACCTGCATATAGCGCCGCACCACACAGGTAACTATGCTCTGCTCTGTGCGGGCGCGGCTTCGTGCCCAAGGGGCCTGTTAGCTTCGTTAAGACTTTTAATATCCATTATAAGCGCTGTGAGATTCCGGCTAATTACTCATTAATACTTTGAAACTACTTACTTGTAAGTAGTGTTAGTGTTGGACGATAGACCGTAGATGTATCTTTCGTGCTGTTATTATTGTCACGTTATTTTTGAGAAGCGGTTATCGCGTATATTATTGGACAATAGTCATAGTTGTGAATGTAAATAGTACTGTAGTGAATGCGAGCGTGTTATCATTCACAATAGTACGTCAGTCATGCGGTGTGTTTGTTTGTTTTTGTGGAATAAAGTTGATGGCGGCCGTGACTTTTGAGGAGTAGCCCGTGACGGCGTGTTTATATTGATAACATTCGGGCAGTTTATAAAAATGTCGCTACTACTATTTACTTTCATCTATATTATGTTTATAAGACATACCATAACCACAAAATGGTTCTTATTTATAAATAAAATCAAGCAACTTGCTTGCTTTCCCTCGTAGGGCGTATTTCACGATGTCCGAATAAGCACTATACAGGGTGTATTTCACCTCATCACAAAGCCGTTAACCAAAAATTCTGTATATCAAAATAAGTAACTTTCCGCAAAAAATATTGCTGGGAAACAACTTTTTTTTTTGAGGTTATAAATCATGTTTTGTGGTATAACTCAATGTAACGCACTCAAAACATTGTGCGGATGGATTGAATAGTACGGAGGTCGTAGAGATATTTAAAGTAAAAAAAATGCGATAAAAAGTGATATTTAAAAAAAAACTTGTAAAAATCTTGCAACTTTGACACCCTATATCTCCGTAACTAGGAGGTTCCCAGGTATAGTGTAGAACAAAAAAATGATCAGAATAACGAGGAGAACAAGTGCCTTTCGTATTCGTTAAGAGGTGTTTTACACCCTTTATAGTTACTGAATAAATCCAATAAAAAAAAAACAAAAGTAAATAACAAGTACTAAATAACAGGTACTTAAAAGCCGGTGGTGAAACAGACCCTTACACCCTTCATTATCATCATCATCTGCCTGCCTTTTCCCAACAATGTTGAGGTCGGCTTCCAGTCTAGTCGGATGCAGCTGAATACCAGTATTTTACATGGAGCGACTGCCTATCTGACCTCCACAATCCAGTTAGTACTGGGTTATACAATACCCCTTTGTTAAGACTGGTTGTCAGAATTTTTGGGCCACTGACTTCCTGTAACGACAGCAAAGATATACAATGACAGCCGGGACCAACTGCTTAACGTGCTTTCCGAGGCACGGAGGAAACTCGTTATGTAAGGGTAATCATCCGTCCACAGACCAAACTAGTCACGGCTTAACCTAAAGATCGACCCGAGCGGCTGTTATTATTTAGCTACGAGCTCCTCTATTTATAGTAAAGTTAAAGTAATTACTTAAAACATTTTAATGCAATAGACAAGAATTTAAACGAAGAAAGAACTAACAAAAAAAAATAACAATGGATGGATTGTGTGAGGAACGATATGAAAGATAAAGGAGTTACTGATCCTGCTGATAGCGAAACGGTTGACAGAGAAGAATGGAAGAAGAAACGTGTTGCGTCGATCCCAAATAACATGGAACAAGGGCGAGAAGACAATGTTGAACGGACAAAGAAACCTAAAAAAGCTGAGAATTTTAACTTTTGAGACTTCTAACTTTAACAAATAAGTAAAGTACATAACTTAAATAATAACTTATAGTCAAGTGATCACTTTGACTTGTTTAATTTGTATACAGGTGTAAGTGTTAGTTTCAATTTACTTGAACCTTAAGATGGAGTTATTGAAGGCTCCCTCTAATGTTCCCTATCCTGGCGGGCCCTGCTACCGTGGACCAGGCCTATTCGTCTTATTCATCTCGCTACCTTCGTTTGGGTCTTCCAGCCTAGTACGTAGAATGTTCTCATCTAGATGCTTGTGTTGTCCAGCGATCGTATCGTCCCTCCCTAGTATTAGATGGACACTGGAGAAAAGGAGGTGTTCTATAAAATAAATCTCTCTAGGGGTCTAAAATGGCCGCTTTATGTTATTATCACTAATATTTTAAATGCGAAGGTTTTGTATATGTGTATGATTGTTACTCTTTACTAGTCCTAATATAATTCTGCTAGAGGCGCCATTTTAGGCCCTCTGTTCCTCTTCCTTCGTATCGATGGTACTTATTTGAATATCTTGGGCCCAGTTTACGAGTATGTCCATAAGAGTATTAATTGTTTCTTAGGTCCTCTGTAGTGTAGGAGTGTGGGCTATAGTCTGATCGGCAGTACCACATTCATAATGAATGAACAAATGGTCTTTGTTACCCCATTTAGTCATATTGCGTTAACAGCAACTAACCACTTGGACTTTACACACAGCACCATCTCGTGCCACACTAACCAACGGGGCTTGTGTCGTGGACACCAGATAGTTGATACACTACATAGATACTTTTTGTTTGTAAATACACACTTATTGTCCTATGTCCACTTATTTTTGTGTGTACTATACAACGTGTAACGGAAAGGGTATATCCATCCTTAACCACTAAAGATAACAGCTGGTATAGAATCACTATACGAAGTTTCAGCTCAAAATAAGATACTCAAAAAATTGATACCAAAATTTTGGTATCGTAAGATTCTGAAGTTCAAATCATAACAAACGTGTCACTTCACCACGTAGGTCAATAACTTTGCACGTTACTTGCACACATCACTCTCTCTCTCTCTAATAAAGAAATAAATAAATCTCTTCCGTAATCCTGCGCGCCTAGTACCGTCAAGTAGCCTAGAAGAAGGCGGTGTTCTTTGTCGGCGCGCACTGACGAGATCACAAGGGCCGCCGCGCGGCGGCCTCTTTTAGCAAAAGTGCGCGGTGCCACAGAATAGAAAACTTACCTACTTTACCGTGATATAAAAATTATTAATGCGTAATAAATTATTGATTTACTTATTTACAGTTTACTCGTTAATTTCAAGCAAGTAATTTCACGTAAAAACTGAGATAACAAAAGTTACGTAACAAAAATTCGAAACAAAGTTTAGATAAGTAAGCTAGTTTTATCCTATTACCTATTTATTACCGAGTAAACAGTAAAATCTTAAAGCTTCGTTTTATCAAATTGACTTACATTTTAAAGATGGGGTTCGATATCGTGACCTTGGTATTGTATGCACAAGGCCACTCGCTTGTTCATGGATTCTTGGACATTCTGTAGCATTTGTGGTGTTACCGTCATGAAAGCGGCCTCAATGCGCACTTTAATTTGATCCACTGTATCACACGGCACTGCGTACACTACGGTTTTAATGTACCCCCACAAAAAAAAGTCCAACGGCGTATGGTCTGGGGACCGCGGAGGCCCAGTTTGGTGCAGACGATGTACCATCCGACTAAAGCACGCCAACGAAGGCAGCTGTCGACGCTCAGCATCTGGTCTACCCTAGATAAAGCGTTCATGGTACAGTTCTCGGGCAGCACGCAAATTACTATGTTCTGCTCCGACACACAGTATCATTTCGTAATATTCGGTATTACTAAATGAAATTTTGCAAACCCAACAATAACAAACACAGCAACAAAAAAAACACAACAAAAACGATAACTTAACAACAATAACAACGAAACCAAAATCAATTTTTAAATTAATGGTAGCCGTACTGAAATGATGCGCGAATCACAAGTATGGAAACGGTATGCACCACACGCGGAACACTTGACGACTGACGAGCAAACAATGCAAAAAAAACCTCCTATTCCCTACTATCCTGCTAATAGGGTAGCTGTCCCATTTAGTGTTTACCACTATTAAAAATTATTGTTTTACATCCTAATAAAAATTTCAACTAAACACCAATAATTAGAAATGTCCGCAAAAATAAAATAACAGTTAACTACATAAATCAAATTCAAAATTGAAAAATCATTAATTTCAATCAATTAGACATGATAATAAACATGAAGATCTGTGGTACGTTTTTTTATTTCAGAATCTGAACCCCGGAGCTTTTATTTCAAAATAACATAAATACTTAATAATCTTTGATCAAAATAATAACATTATCCGAGTTATTCTGAATCTGATCAGAAGTATTATTTACCAGGAGTAAGGAGTAATTTAAACTGCAGGGACTGCAATTGGTTCACATACCCTAAATCGTATGATAGTGTGTCTAACGTCTGTCTATGTGTGTCTAACGTCGAAATTAGGGTTATGTGAGGGAAAGATTTTCAATTCGCAATAACAATATTCTCGTTACTCATGCGGTCCTAGTACTTTTATTAATTTCTTTACGCAGCTAGATACAGTTTTGCGCATTTTTTTATTGAGTTTGATATAAAAACTGCGCTTGGGCAGTAAAAAAGACTTATCAAAGTAGCTCGTAGAAAATGTATTAACTTCTTGTTAATAGTTTTCGTAACCTTATTTTTAAAATTATGAACGGAACCCACTGTGATTTTATTTGTACTAGGAATTGCATAAGTTGCATAGAGGTGGTGTTTTGGGTTCAGTTGGACAAATTACTGTTACTAAATCCTTTTTCTATTCTTAGTTCTAATAATGACTAACAATAATGTTTATTTAATAAATTAATTCCTGTTAGGATGCATGTAACGATTTTTGTGATCAATTCAATCAATGGCGCAAGATGACGTTTTTTCGAATCGATTCGTTTTAATCTGATCTTCAAGCAAATTGATTCAATAGTAAGGTTAATCAGATCTCCTGGATCTTATGTGTAAAAAATATTATGATAAGGGTGCATACTTTAGTTATACGAGTTATAGCTGTTTTTCAATAAATTATCGCACGGCGTCTTATTCTGTATTGTGATATTGTTCTCATTGTGATTTTAACCGACGATTTTACGTTATTTTGAATATCGGTTCTAGTGCACGGTGTTCGGTCTGTGAATTGTTATTAAATTAGGTATTTACTGTTTTGAAGGTACGATAGCAGATATTAATTAATTCATTAACTTTCAGCGAAGTTGACACAATAGTTAAACAATGGCGTCTGACCGTTACGGCCAGGCTTGACAGATCAAGGGTTAACTACATAATAATCTTCAAAAGAAAAACTACGTAAAAATAAACAAGTGTGTAAATGATACGACGTGACAATGAAATCACGTATTAAATATTATTGTTACGTTAAATTTAGATAATTAGACAAATTAATTTTAGCTTGTTCTCGAACATAATCTAAGTTTAAGAAAAGTCATTCAAATTATTTTGTTAGAAAAAAATAAACATGCGGAACCCTCGTTTCAAAAGTATCAGGAGTAAGAGGTTTATTCTTACTTGCAAATAGTTCGCTGACACCGATCAGCTGATTTAGTGCTAGTGATGTGTTTATTGCAATTTGAAAAGTTTGGTTTCTGGTATCAATGTATTTAAAAAATTCATAACTTCCGAACATGTAGAGATAGGGTTAAAAAACCCTTGCCTTATCGTTTGTTACCATCCAAAGAAGCCGTGCCTTTCGTATGTATATACCCTTTCCGTTACAGGTTGTATAAGTACTTATTTTACATAAAAACATCCTTGACTCGGAAAAAAATGTCCATGCTCATTATCACACAAACATTTCCTCTAACCGCGCGGTATTCGAACCCGGGACCCTTAGAACATAAGGCAGCCTCGCTACCGCTGTGGCATTCGAGTCGTCTAATACTCTATTCTAATCGCTAAATTGCTTCTGTTGGTTGCAGGTCCCCACTTCGCGCGCCCGGAGAGTGCACACAGACTGATGCGTATAGTAAATACGTCACACTACTTGTATATATATAGTATTAATTAATGTGTATAGTAACGTGACCATATATATGTACAGTAGTATGTATACATACGGCAGCTAGCTCAGTACAGGCGCGTAGCGAGACATCTCGGAGCTTCATGTGATATAATGTTAGTTGTTCGTCAACTTAAGTGCGCGTTGCCGGAATGTGGCAACCTCGCAAATACATACAAATAGTCGGACCATTTAGTTCCCTTCAAAATGTTTGAGCTGAATGGTGCTGATCCATGCGTCATGTTCGTGAACGGACGCTGTCAGTTGTGACTGGTCATGTCTTAGTTGCTGTGGGTTATTTGAATTAATTAATTTTTGTTTTTACTATGGACACTTTAACGTACCATCTTGCTACATTGTTCTCACATAATTTAATATACCATCTCAAAATGAATGATGTACCTAACCAAGATTTTGTAACAATAATTTGTTTAAAAATAGTGTCCATGGAGTTTCTTCTCCATAGATCTACGGTAAGGAATGGGCACTTTTGTATTGATTTGAGAGGCGGGATGAGTCCACGGAGATAAAACACACTGACTGATTTGAGAACTTTATTAATAATAGATGCGGAAGAATCACCAACAATTTTCCTGGATTCCTCTTGAAGGAGACGTGTGCGACCAAATTCGCTTGATATTCCGCCGGCAAGGCATGTAGTTTCCATATTAGACACCAGTGCATCGTATCTATCTGTAAATCCACTTAGTAGTATTTCTGCAACTTCACCATCTTTAATATTCTTGCCTATATTAGCTAGCTGATGTACTAATGACATTATAGAATTAATGTACTCGCTCATCTCTTACCACTTGAATATTTCGTTGATAGTTTATATATCAGTCGTTTTTCAAAAACAAATTACAGTTTTACTGAGACAACTGACTAATTTGATTTATATTTAGTTATAAGCCGGGTTTGAGGCGATCCAAGTTGCCAGTAAGGATGACTTAACTTAATGTTCTGATGGAATGAAGTTCGCTCATAACGTTTTGATACAAGAAACGCACGTTTTTTAGTTTATTTAAAATCTATTGGTTTTATTTATTATTTGATTTATTTAGTATGTTAATTGAACAGATTGTGTTCACTAAGTAAACGTGTGATAATTCGTTTTATCACAAACTGAACGATCAAACTACGGCAATGTCAGTGGTATCGACTAATGAGCGTAATGTCAACAAATTAACGTATTCATAACATTGACAATATATCGGGGAACTACCCATGACCTTTCATATACAAAATATTATTTTTTCACGCACTTTACTATTGGACGTAGTATCGCAAGTTCTAGATTCTTAAGGGTGATTTCCACCAAACGGCTCGCATCGCATCGGATTGGGACTGATTTTACAATCTTTAAACGATATTAAATCGTGTACACAGAATAAAGTCTATATTACGAAAGCGCGCAACGCAGCTAGCAGAAACGGATGCGTTCACAAGCGACCGTACAGAGCAGGTTGTACGCGTTGAGAACCTGCGGGACGCAATCAGCTGTCGCCACATACGTTCGTGTACTTTCAGATCTGATGCAATGCGAGCTGTTTGGTGGAAATCATCCTTTACGAACGGTTAATCTATTTAGGAGCTTCGATAAGTTACGTTCGGGAGTGTTCCGGTGTCCCGCCACGTGTCTTTGTTATCACACCGATATGCAATGTACTGAACGTCTCAGTAGTTTGTAGAGGATGTGTGACATTGTACTATTGAGCGACGACACACTTCTAATGAGTTATGTGATGATACTGCTACTCAACATAACAACATTTGTATTTATTTATGAAAATTCTGCTTTTCTAAGCAGAAAAAAGAAATAGCAAGAAGAAATAGTCAGAATTTTAAAAAAACGCACAAAATTAAAGTTATTTAATTAATGTTCATATATTTCAAAAATAATATTTCCCATGGAAAGGATTTCTAATATATTTGTTTACTAGACGTGTCGTGACATTACTAAGTAATTAGCGACGCACAGTAGACACATCAGAAGGTCGGCCCTATACAACGGACTAGCACAATCGCGCGCACACATAGCTCCAGATCTACACAGCGATCTCTATACAGCGAAATTCGACTCAGTCGCGCTTCATCCGAAAATGGACCATATTTGCACGCTGTTGGTGTTCTTATCTGCATGATACATTAACTTTATACCAATAACGTTTATTTTCGCATGGAGCGTGACTGAGCTAAGCTAACGCAGTCGCGAGTTCGCTTGCACTCGTTGTACAGTATACAAAACAAGTATATGGTGACTGGTAATTAATTAAACTTCGTTAGGCGCTAGGTGTAGTTGTAGGTGTGCATAGTGTGCGTACTTGTGCGGAGAGGACCTTCTGTTACACCTGTTCAGTTACAGTAGCAGCGCCGGGTTTAGAGCAGGGCAACAGGGGAACTTGCCCCGGGCCTCCACAAGGAAGGGCCTCAAAACTACACTGGACAGCAAATAAACCGAGCCACCCGCTACCTAGGCACTCTAATTCGATTTTCTCAAAAACTAAAAAACCTACAATTATCAAAGTTGTACCTACAGAAAGTGCGTTTCATGGTGATTAAAATGAAACTCATTAGGTTTAATCAATATTTCAGTGTTTATTATGGATTTTACAAAGAAGAGTCGTTTTCCAGTCGTGACAATCGTTAGTAATGACAAAGAGAAAAAAAAAAATTAAAGCCAAAAACAAAGATAAAATCAAAAAAAGTTTTTGATCAATATTCCGTATTCCCTCCCCTTGCTCGGATAAATGCCAGCATCCTTGTATTCATCGACCTTACGAGCCTGATGATAAAATCTTGAGGAATTGTATTCCACTCCTCTTCAATTGCGATTCGCAGCTCTGGAAGCCTTGTTGGAGCAAGTACCCGGGCTCGAACCCGACGTTTCAGCTCATCCCATAAGTATTCTATCAGATTCAAGTCCGGGCTTCGAGCTGGCCAGTCCATCGTACGAATGCTGACGTCGCGTAGATACTGGGTCACCACATGAGCAACATGAGGCCATATCCTGCGTAAGGTACCACAAAGTCTGCGAGGATTTCAGTAATGTAGCGATGAGAAGTCAGTCCACGTGTACGGCCCGTCGGTTCGATAAAAACTAACGCTGTATGTGCTGTTAACGAGATGTCGCTCCAGTCTCTAGGTATCGTCTGTAAACTCGTTGCACCGAAGATCTGCTGATTCGAAGCCTTCGAGCGACTTCACGATGCGCAATGCCTGCTTGAAGTAATGCTACAACTTGAGCTGCTTCTTGAGGTGTTGTATCCATTATTAATCGAAAAAAGTAGCTAAAACACACGCGTCTGAGCAAACGATGAACAAAAACTAAAGAAATGATAAGAAATATCCGACTACCGTCATTGTAGAGAAAAAGAACGCTAATTTCAAACTCTGGTGAAAACAGAGCAAATCGTTAGCATTGTGTTTGTTGCTTGATTACAATGTGAGTTGACGGTACTTTCGAATTAATTTGTAGTTATTTTAATCATCATGAAAAGCACTTTTTGTAGGTATAACTTTGATAGTTGTAAGTTTTATACTTTTTTAGAAAATCGAATCAGTGTTCCTAGGTAGCGGGTGGCTCGGTATATTTGCTGAGCAGTGTAGATTGTTTATACATAAATAAAATATAAATTCTTTGTGTCCATGACCAGGTTTATGGTCTGGTTTATATTTTTTTCGTCTGCTCCGAAAAAAAAATCCGCGTTCGCTTTTTGATAGCCCCAGGCCCTCCACACCGTTAAATTCACCTGTACAGTAGCAAGATCACGCGTGTCTGCGCTTGCGCCGCAGTCTGTTATCTGATAGCTATAAACAGTATTACATTGATATCGTACCTCGTTGACATGTTACCACTCTGACGCAACTTGACGAACACTTGCATGTTATTCCTTCCTTACCTTACTACTGAAACGTGTCGCACTACAGATCGGATTGAAGGTGGGCTCTAAAAACTGATTCAACATTTGTTTATGGAATTAAACTAAGTTCTGTAACAAGTTACAGTCTGGTTTCTTGTATAACGTCTCCTATTTTACCCGCAACCTCAGACCAAATAAAAAAGTTAAGACGGAACTCTGTGAACCAAGAAATGAGGCCGGTTTCGTAAACGTATTGAGGCGTAGTTTAATTGTAGTCTGGTTTACATGTGCGCGTGTGAGCGTGTATGCACAGAGCGAGACGTAGTTTTGCGTATGCCTCACTTTATTATTTGCAGCGCCATGTTTCGGTTTTTTATTTGGTCTAAGCCCGCACCCAAATAATGTTTTTTTTTTGTTTTGAGTAGTGAATACACATTTAGGTAGATCTGCACAAAAATATTTTAGGTCTGATATGTTTGCTCTTGGAAGTTTATAATAAAACTACTTTACTTTTATAAGTATAAAGGAGTAACTGGAACTGGAAAACTCATCCTGTAATCAATATCTGTTATAGAGAGGGGTTTTTAATTATGTATTTTAAGTATTCGAATATTCGCGGCTGCCTGTAAATCTTAGCGCACAAAATGTAAATTGTATTTATTAATATTTTAAGTTTATGAAGTATTAAGTCGAGTCCTCACTAATATTAAGTTGTGTTAATATATCGTAAGTCACTTCAGTACGTACCATGTAAATTATAATTATCTGCTGTTTGATACATCCGACAAGAATTTCAGAGCAGTTATAATGTATTCATTTATTCTACCACAATGCACCCATGCATAGGCTAGCTGTCAAATACAGATATACCCCTTCTTCTACACCCGCACATCCATGAGGAATCGGAAACACACACACACACAGCACAGTTGCACAGTTTGTACCAAGGCACCACGTTGTCGACATTATTGTATAGTTCAGATAAAAAATCTAAAAAAATTAACGAATCACCGTGTATAAAAATATGACGATATTTACTTGCGTGTCGGATGTATCAAAATGCAGTAAATGGGCATTTGACTACTATTTACAGCGATAATGTTGTGTGAATCGTCAGTAGTCACCTTCCCATGTACCCCCACTTTATTTAAGTATATAATAAGCAAAAACAAACATAGTATGTAGCGACAAGTGCCTCACCATGTGATAATATGTAAGTTGTGTGTTGGGAACACCCTGTATCGTGGGAAACATCTCGCCATCACCACATATCTGTATCTGTACAGTAAGTAAAGTTATATTGTAGTAACTACCACAACCTGCCGTAATTGTAATTGTTTGTTTATGTTAATTTTGTACGCCAAATATTGGCAAAACATAGTGCACATATTTTAGACGATATATTATTATCTGTAACGATACCTATGTTTCACAAAATAAATATTTGATTGATTGATTGACATACAGCTCGGTGACGTTGCTCATATTATTACCATTATTACAAAGGGGATGAAAATAGACAAATTAGTTCCGCGTAGATGGCGCTTGTTGTTTGTTATGTTCATTCAAGTACAGTGGAGTTCCTTTCGCCGAGACGACACTAGGGCTGACATCGTCGTAGTGTTTCATTCGCAAATGAAACTTATTTCTTTAAAGGAAGAAATGTGCACATTAACTGTATAGAAATAAGGTTTACTTTCGGATGAAGCGCGACTGAGTCAAGTCTAAGTTCGGTCTAAAACCATAAATCCCATGACTTCGTCAAGTGGCGAACAGTGAGCGCCCTCTCGCGGTGAAGCTTCAAAACTATTTGCCTAAGTTATTAGGAAAAACTGTAAGCCTACCCAACCAACAATTTTGCCCTATAACAAAACCTTTTATCTCCAAAAAGCTGGGTAAAAGTTGTATAAAGGTTTTGGCGGCGATTGATTGTTGAGTAAAAGCGTTTACCAATACAAATTGGCTCTATAACTTTATATAGCAAAAACGACCTATTAGGAATTGATGTAAAGGTTTACTTCGTGACTTTGTATAGCTGTTATAGTCAGGAGTTATTGCAACCACCAATGTGACTAGTATACAACGATAGAACTTTATTACAGTGTTTACTGTCGCCTTAATGCGCCTGATTAACGCAATAAAGGTTCTGAACGTACTATAATGGGTCTTTCGTTATAGTAGAGATGAAAACTCAAGAATAGGGCGATATTGTGATATAGTGGGCACAAAAAATCTACGACAGAGTGATTTGGTGATATAGCTGAGTTTCAAATTACATTTATGTTGCCCAACTTGTCTTAAAAAGGTTTTTTAAAGCTCATTATAGTAGTAGTGATAAACTTATCACAAGGATACTTTTTTAGAACAGAATATTTTTTTGTAGCTGTAATAGTTCCTCTTTCACACAATAACGGAGATCGTTTCGCTTTTAAAACATAATTACGGTGTGTAAAGGTATTCTACGGCGCTTCTACAAAAATGATATTTTGATTCCCATTATAGAAAATTGACCTAATTATAGAAAATGGTTCCGTACAAAATATATTTAACGTACGTAGCCAAAGAAATTGAGAATTATTTAAATATGAACAATGATTCCAGTAGTGGTTTAGTTCCCGAAGCTCAATTATTCTATTAAGAAAAATCAGCAACTTTATCACAAAAATTCAGAGTATGAATAAATAATAACTAATAAGTATGACTCTGACTTCGTAGTAGTGCTGATTTAGAAACTCATGTTTTCTGAAATGTTTAATAAAAAACGACTAAGATCCATAAAAAAAACATCACATTTATGGCACACGGACGAGCAAAAGGAACCCTAATTTCATGTAATGGTGGTTGATATCTGTCGTAACGAGTGCTATAGTAGAGTTCAGGAAGCTGGAAGTATATTTATGACTTAAAATTCGTAATTATTTAAGTAAAACCTCAATAATTCAAGGGGGGCGTTAAAATATTGCCGTAAACCCATACAAAGTTTATCAGTAAAATAAAAGTCGCACATCATTTTCCCCCTATAAGATGAATAATTTAATTACAAAATAAAATATTATCTAACTCCGATTCCAATGTCTGATTTCCTCGTATTCTATATCTTTTGCTCTTCAAAAACACTGAAGACACTGCAGCGGTGTGAACGAATGAAAATTGAATGAATGATGAATATTAGTGAAGTAATGGAATCATGAACTCTTTTACAGTTCTAAAAGGTACTATACTTGCATTGTGGTGGCTTTATATGTCAACAAATAGAGTTAGCGTTACTGTTACATCAACTGTAATAGGCCAAAATGGTCACACCTGACACCGCTACAGTTGTACTATACAATTGAATGGAGATATAATTGCGCCACTTTCTTCGTAGGTGCACCTTCTTAGGCCCTTTATTTGACCACTGATTAGTTTTTACAAAACGTTCTATGGACTTCTATACAACTAACTTTTGTTGGTTGGGTAGTTCTCGTTACCTACCAGTATGTGTGTGAGGGAGATCCTTCCCAAATGGGGTTCCATTGTAAAGTTACTGTAATAAATTAATATTAAATTAATAAATATACGTAAGCGTGTCTCCACAAAAAATACTAATTAGTAATACATAATTGTAATTAACTTAATTATAACATACGACGTTATATTTTTGTAAATCATTGAAAATAAATTGCAAAATAAACTGCATTTGAATGTTAAGTTGATGCTTTTATTATCACGAAATAAAGTTTTATGAAATAGCAAGTGGGAGTGACATATTTTGTGACTTTATAAAAAAGAAAAAAAATATATCTTTATTTCAATAACAATAGGCGTTTAGAAACATATATTATTGGAGATAACCTTTTAAGCAAGGAATTGCTTGTAGTAGGAGACTCCGCACTTCCACTTGGCATTGTATGCAATTGAAAAGTAGACAATGTAAACATGCAAGACTAACAAAAAAATACAAAATAGAAATCGAAATCAAAAACTTACAAATAAAATAAAATAAAAACATACAAATTAAAATAGTTACTTTAGATTATGCAGTCAGCTCTGCATAAACTAAACGTTATGCAAAGGAGGAGGGTAGCGAACAGCTAGATCGCGCGTCATGAGTGAGTGTGTGAGTGAGTGTGGGTGTGGGTGTGTCCAGTGAGTTTGTGTGGTGTGTGAGTAATAATGAGCAATGTTTATTTCACCTACCCCAATTAATATCCTGTCTATGTTATTAACTAGTCACGCTTTCAAGCCTAGACGAAGGTTGTGGGATAGCCCTGCGACAATGTCTTGGGATCGAAAGAGACTTAACAAGCCTTCTTTCACTAACCATGTGCATATCACCCCAAGTGTTCATAATTTGGTTATTGCAAAGTAGATACAATAGACTCCACATCGTCGTAGGTTTTAGTTTTAAGCCAATCGGTTAAAACTTTTTTACAGTCCCGGAGCTTCATGGAGTACGAGTATATACTTTTAATGTACAATTAACATAACATGTAAATATGCACATATTTAACGAACACCAATGCACGCATTTGTGCCGTACGATCGCCACCCACTTCTAAAGGCATATGTTACTAGCTACCTTCACACTTAACAGTTTGGTCGTTTGCACTTATTTGATTTATTTAATTGCCAAAGAGTTAAATCTAAACTAAACGGTTATCATTTAATACATAATTACGTTCGGTAATGAATGGAAGTGAATGGAAATATTTGTCGAACACAATAATGTAATAAATAACAATACCGCTATGTTGTGTTGTGTAGATAGTATAGTTATACAACAGTATGATTTGCCACTGTTTGTGAGAGCTTAGCGAGCAGCGCAAACTAACCAGTGATATGTTTCCTACTGATAACACGGACTTATTGACTAATGGGATTTTCATTTAACACCCTCCCTTGATTAGAAGATCTAATCGCGATAACGTCATGAACTTCGATTTTGTGTTCTGTGCGTCACGAAATAAAGTTCATTCTGCTAGAACTTGCGTAAGTAATTTCATTTGACATGAGTTGAAACAGTCAATACGCTCTTAGACATACTGGTGTGATCTACTCTGAAACATAAGGAGCTCGAACGTGCTGCAGTCTTACCTAGGGTCATCGTAAGTATTATCCAATCACGGGTTGTAGAGGTCAGACAGGCAGCCGCTCCTGTATATACTGATTTTCAGCTGCATCCAAATAATGTCTATTTAGTTGGTCATGATGACTGATAAGCTGGTCATGATGACTTATTATAATGTTTTGTGAGTCCACCCATGCTATGGGGCATAGGACGTCAGCAAACATGTCATGTATAGAGATATCTTCCTATATCAGCGAGTACTGAGTAATAGTCTTAATCAAGCAGATTAATTATCTGCCGGGCTCACTACTGATAGCCGATTGATATAAATAGTATGCTGGATAAGACACATAAATCCTAATGCTAAATCAATTTTATTGATTCTCCACCTGTTGGAGTGCTCATAAAGATTTTACATTTCTTTTAAGGCTGGTGCTCCAAGGTAGCTCGCGAAATTCAAAGGAGATCAACCAGCATGGTCATTGACTTTTGTCTTAAGATACTGCGGTAAGTTGGACGAGAAGATACAGCGCAACTTCCCGAACGTTACCCAGCCCAGTCGGATTCGACGATTGATCTCTTTCTCGAAGTTAGACCTACCTAACTGGACCGTTTGTCCCAGGTACACATAATTGTCTACAACTTCGAGTGTAGAGTCTCCGATCTTGATAGGAGTGGGTGTGACATGGGCATTCAACATGACCTTGGTCTTGTCCATGTTCATATTAAGACCTACTCTTCCGGAAGTTCTTCTGAGGTCATCAAGCATTGTAATGAGGTCCTCCATTGTCTCAGCCAGGTCCTACATGGTCTCAGCTAGTTTCGTCTTAAGTGTTAATGATGATGGTATAATGTTATGTAGGTAATCAGTAGTAACAGGCATCGCGCACGAACCGTTACCGCGAGCTCAGTGCATCCTTCCGAACCCCCGCCCCATCCGCATTAAGTATGTTTTCTGTTTCTGTTTATTTCAACTTCAAAGCAAATGCAATATATGTGACTGAGATTAAATTATGTTAAGGGTTAATTGTAAATAGCAAAATAACGTAAAAGTCGGCCTTATTATATTTTAATGTGTTCTTAATTTACAAAGTGGAGGGCGATGAGGCTAATAAATCACAAATGTTATGACTTGTGATTGTTGACTCTTGTGAAGGTTCCCGATAAGCTGAGATACTAATTGAAGCGATTACAATAATATAAGATCAGCTTTTGAAGCAGCCATGTGGGGACTAAGTGGGGAGAGATAGGGTTGCCAACATTTCTTCAGCAAAATATAGTATTTTTCAAAATAAGCTATCAAAAATATAGTACCTACACCCCAAAAACATGTAGTATTTTATGAAAAAGCCGAAAATAGACAGACTCATTTGTTCTTGATTAATATTAAAAAATAGGTATACTTACATTTATTTTGTTGCATTTCTTGCATTTAAAAAAAAGTGTCTTATGATACATTTAATTAAACCAAAAATAAATAAATGTAATTGCCGTTTTTTTATATTAATAATCAGAAAACCTACTACTTCTGTTTCTTTCTTCTCGCCATTTGAACTCATGACGTTTAGAAGTCATCATCATCGTCTGAGTTTATTGGATTTAGTCAGGACTTTGCTCTCAAGAACTCTTCGCTTAAAGAATGTCACGCTCCCAAACCCCTGATAAGTATTCGTAAACGTGGTCGAACAATTAGTCAACAATATGTGTACTTATCAATAATGAGATATTTATCTTAACCGTGTCCACATCATTATATAATTATATTTTATTATATTCGCGAGTATAATAATTAATTGCCGGTCGACACCAACCGAGCGCATCTCAATAACAACATTAATCTGTTAGCAGTTATCAGCAAGTTCGGGGCCAGTTTTTAAAGTGTTGTCTTAAAATCTCGTGTCACAATGTTTGTTATCGAACTCCTCCGAAACGGTTTGACCGATTTTATGAAGTTTTTTGTGAATATTTGGTAGGTCTGAGAATAGGAATATAAAATGCTTCAATGTTGCCATAACAGGAAAATATTTCGTTTGTTCATTGAAACCCTGATAAAGCTTAAATTTAGCGAAGTACACCTCAATCCTATAAAAGTTTCTGTCTAGTATAGATCTGTTTCTGTACAGCAGTAGGGAAGCTGTAAGTTACTTCTTCACAGATATTACTCTTACTAAACTCGTGAAAGGTAATATTAAAATGCCCCTAGCTTAGGGGTTCCCAGACGTTATTTCAGTATCGGCGCTAGGAGTAGGTAGCGCACTTCCAAAAATTAAAACATCACCAACAGCTGCCAATTCTGGTTCACAAAAAGATGTTGCGAAGGGAATTAGATTTTCTAGATGTTGTGCATGAAAAGAATCTTTGAACCTTGCAAATCTTTCAAATGAGGATGGCAAACAGGAGTGCCTCAGGGCGCCCCTATTTACTCTGTACGGCGCGCACCGCGGCGACCTACACTTTGGGAACCCCAGCCCCTGCCCTAGCCTATTGTCAGTGGGAAACGTTTCGGAATGCAGGATGTGATAGGTAAACCACTTTCATTTAGGAGGACGAGGATCCCGTTTCTTTACCAATATGATAAAAACCTTGTTGGGAGGTCAGCGTGGATCGATAAGTTCGTTGATTCAAACAGCTGGATCACTTTCCATATATTTAATCATAAATATTGGGTGAAAAATACAGTGATTATTTAAATAAAATGTGATTTGAATTAAAAGCTGAACGGGGCAAAAACAATTACATGGCCCGAGAACACAGACAGTTTTTTTGTGACAGTGACAGACAGTAGCATAGAGTAAAAAACATTCTTAATATGCAGATTATAAATATGAACATACGTTCAATTACTTTTTAACACTTCCCCTTAAGCTGCATATTATCATTAAAACAAAAACATTTACATTCAAACACTTACATAGGATAGAGATACATGCTCAACTCTATTAAACATTTCTTACATTTAAGTCATACATAAAACCTTTATGTTTACTACATGGCAGAGCCTTAGTCAGAATGTCTGCTATCATTCTGTCTGTAGGAAGATAAGTTACATGGATACAACCATTGTACGCTAAATCTTTCACAAAATGATATCGAACATCGATGTGTTTTGTCTTCTTGTGACACTCTCTACTCTCCAAGAGCTTAATTGCACTTAAATTATCATTACGCACCTTACATTTAATTTTACAACCTGTTATTTCATGACAAAAACTTTTTATGAATAATACATCTTTACATGCATCGCCTATAGCCAAGTATTCGGCTTCGGTGCTAGATAATGCAACACAACGTTGTTTTCTGCTTTCCCAATTGACAGTATTGTTACCAATCTTAATTACAAATCCTGAATAAGATCTTCTGTCAACAGGATCATTCGCCCAGTCAGCATCAGCAAACACCTCTAAATTATCATTTTTACATTTAGTAAAAATCAAACCATAATTTAAAGTATTTTTCAAATAACGAAGGATCCTTTTGGCAGCCAACCAATGACTTTGATCATAATTATTATTAAATTGGCTCAACATACTCACACTGAATGAAATATCAGGTCTAGTGCATACACTTAAGTACATAAGGCCTCCAATCAGTTCTCTATAATTGAATTTACACTCATTATTTTCAAGAGGTTTTTCAAATTTATCATTTACAGACATTGGTGTAGAGACACCTTTACATTCTAACATGCCAAAACGAACAAGGAGTCTTTTAATGTACTCTGATTGTTTTAAAATAATAGTACCTCTATCTCTATCTCTATGCACACTGATGCCAAGACAGTTTTTGATAGATCCCAAGTTTTTGATCTCAAAATTATTCTTTAACAATGAAATGAGAGCTTCTTTTTCTAAATTACAGTTACTAAATATATAAAAATCATCTACATATAATGCCAAAATTGTAGACTTAGTATTATTTCTTTTTACATAAACACATGGCTCACAATGTGTTTGTGAATATCCATGACTAGTTAACAAATTGTGTACAGTCTCATTCCATACTCTACTTGCTTGTTTTAAACCATAGATGCTTTTTTGTAACATACATACTTTTTTATCATCTATTTCAAATCCAGGAGGCTGCTCCATATAGATTTCCTCCTGTAGGGATCCATTCAGAAACGCAGTAGTGATATCTATATGGTCAATGTCCATATCTTTTTCATTAGCTAAATTGAATAAAATACGCAAAGTTGAATGTCGAACTACGGGTGAAAACGTCTTATCGAAATCCACACCAGGTTTCTGACTAAATCCTCGTGCAACTAAACGTGCCTTAAATTTATCAAAATTTCCTGACGCGTCTTGTTTGACCTTGAAAACCCACTTCGACTTTATAACATTTCTATTCAATGGTCTGTCTACAAGCGTCCAAACCCCGTTCTTAATCAAAGAATTATATTCCTCTTTCATCGCGGACTCCCATTCAGTCTTATTAGTACCAGCCATTGCATCATCATAAGACTGGGGCTCATCAAAACATGGTGTATGAGAGAGAAAAGAACTATCAGAAAGATAGTCATCATACCTCTTGGGTCGAATACCTCTTGTTGTCCTCACTGGACGACCACTGGCAGCCATCTCAGGAATGAACTCGGTGTCCTCTGTGTCATTGCACAACGAGCTGTCAGACTCATCAGAGAGCTGGCTTCTCTCCACAGCAGGAGACTGACCTCTCTCTATAGCAGGAGACTGACTTTTCTCCTCCACTGGAGACCGGCTTTTCCCCACGCTTGGAGACTCGCTTCTCTCCCCAGCAAGAGAATCACTCTGACTGGTGGCCTCAATACCAACAGAGGGCTCCTGCACTGGAGTGTCTGAAATTTGAGAAAAAATCTGATTAATGCCAACAATATTATCATTATTTCTACTAGAATTATTATTCATGTCCAAATTAATAAAATTATTATTATTATATTTTATATTAGAATTATCATTATTTGTCAATTCAATAAAATAAACATTTCTAGATTTAATTATCCTTTTAGGATTGCAGGGGTCCACCAATCTGTAGCCTTTCGAATAATCACAATAGCCTACAAAAATAAATTCTTTAGATTTTTCACTAAATTTACCACTACGTTTACTTTCAGGTACAAGAGAAAATACTCGACATCCAAACACCCTTAAGTGACTAAGGTTCACTTTGGAACCAGTCCAAACTTCCTCAGGGGTGGTGCCAGGCAACGCAGCAGTAGGGGACCTATTTTTCAAATAAATCGCTGTCATTACAGCTTCACCCCAATAGCGCGGTCCTAGGCCAGAGTCAGAAAGCATTGTCCTCGCTTTTTCAACTAAAGTCCTATTTAATCGCTCTGCGACACCATTTTGCTGCGGACTGTACGGTATAGTGGTTTGGTGGACTATCCCTTGACTAGATAAATAATTGGTGAATTTTGCACTGCAGTATTCACCGCCATTGTCTGACCGTAAACATTTAATCAAACATTCAGTCTGTTTCTCCACTAAAAGCTTAAACTTGATAAAACATGACATTACCTCCTCTTTGTTCTTCATTAAGAAACCATATGTCTTCCGCGAGTAGTCATCGGTGAACGTCACCAGATAACGTGCTCCTCCCCAACTAGGCTCGGACATGGGACCAAAGACGTCAGAGTGTACTAACTCCAACAGTCGTTGAGCTCGCTTGGTACTACCCTTAGGAAAGGTCTTCACTGTTTGCTTTCCCATGATGCACGGAATACAATCTCCAAACTGACTGCTGTGAAATTTTACACCTTCAGCAAGATTATCACGAAGTGCACACATACCACGAAGACTCAGGTGTCCCAGCCGCTTGTGCCAGACATCCACTGGCACCGAACCAGCTGCTAAAGCACTCTCCTGCTCCTGTACTTTACCTGGCAGGGTGCATGAGGACGCAAAACTACTCTGAGAACAAGAAGAGTTAGGCACAGAACAATCTAACCTATAAAGACCATCTATATGAGATGCAGAGGCTAATACTTTGTTTTTGTTCTTAATATGACATTTATCATTGTTAAATATCACAGAATATCCTTTATCAGTTAATTTGCTTACAGATAATAAATTGGCCGAGAGATTAGGAACATAGAGGACATTTTCTATGGTTCTAGAACACTTATCAAAAGAAACAGTTACATGACCTTTCCCTTTGCATTGCAATACATTATTATCAGCCACAGTAACCTCACTTGTGAAACTAGTGTTCATAGACGTAAAGAGGTTCTTGTTATTACACATATGTGATGTGCAACCCGAGTCAATTAACCAGTTTGCACTATTTATACACTCAGCTAAGGCACACACCAAAAATGTTTCACTTTGCGCGGAGGCTTGCACTGGCTTTTTATTGCCTTTATTTTTGTTATCACGCTTAAGCTTAAAACACTTCGATTTTACGTGGCCCGGCTTCTTGCAGTAGTGACAAACCACGAAGGACGACTCGCTGGGTACGGAGACTCCGTTGTCGCTCTGTTTGCGGAACTCCTCCTGTAGAAGACGCGCTCGCACTGCTTCGCTTGTCAGATTTTCCAGGACATTTGCGGTCTCCAGACTCGAAACAAGCACATCAAACTCCTGCGGCAGCCCACTCAGTAGTAATTCTGCTACTTCCTTGTCTTCGATGACACGGCCGATGTCAGCAAGCTGCTGTACAAGTGTCATCACCCCGTCGATATATTCTCCCATGGAACTGTAGTCGTTGTAATTCGATCTATGTAGCTTCCGGAGCAGCAGGACCCTTCGGTACAACCCTTTGTCCTCAAAAACGTCCTTCAGCTTGTCCCATGCCTGTTTTGCGGTGGTGACTGACCTGAGGTACTGGATGCAGTTGCTTCTCACAGATAGGCAGATTCGTGCCAACGCTCTTTGGTCTTTGGCAGGAGTTATTACCTCTCCCTCAATTATCTCAATACATGGCCACAGCCCTTCCATAATTAGAGCCATTTTCATTTGGAATTTCCAATTGTGGTAGCTCGCCACACCGTCCAGCTTGTCGAATGAGTAGGCGGCATGAGGCCCTTGCGCGCCCTCGCTCGACATTGTAAATCACTTGGTAATATGTTTTTAATCGTTTTGATTCTTGAAATTTGCGCAGTACTCACAGCGTGTTTTCTCCTGGGGGCATAACCTGTTGGGAGGTCAGCGTGGATCGATAAGTTCGTTGATTCAAACAGCTGGATCACTTTCCATATATTTAATCATAAATATTGGGTGAAAAATACAGTGATTATTTAAATAAAATGTGATTTGAATTAAAAGCTGAACGGGGCAAAAACAATTACATGGCCCGAGAACACAGACAGTTTTTTTGTGACAGTGACAGACAGTAGCATAGAGTAAAAAACATTCTTAATATGCAGATTATAAATATGAACATACGTTCAATTACTTTTTAACAAACCTCCCATTCGTAAACTTTTTATGAAACGGAAAGTAATATCAGTACGCATTGGCCTTTCAGGCTCAGCCTAATAAAGATAATGTTGATGAACCAGTGAACTTGAGGCTGGAGTCTGGACTTTACTCGACCGGCGCGACCCCACCCCCGCCCCGGGCGAACACTCTCACTTATTGCAAAACATGCATGTAAGCTGTTAGATAACGATCATAGTTATCCAGAAGGTACTGATCTTCTATTTTATAAATTTTCACTAAGATGTTCAAATACTTTTATGAACGTAATTAAAGTGCTGGGTTCGATTCCCATGTATCGGACAAATTCAAGTTCAAATACACTCGAGAGCAATGAATCCGGGTCACTTAAAGAATGTTAAAAATCTCGGAAACTAAAAATGATAGGTTAATGCAATAGACTATGTAATACTCCTTAAATGAAAGTAAAAAAAATATGAGTCACCATACATTTTATTAACACAAAATTACATAAAGAAAATCAAAATCAAAATCAAAATCAAAGCATTTATTTCAAGTAGGCCAGTTACAGGCGCTTTTGAATTGTCGAAACAAAGATGATAATTAAATGTAGCTACAGTCCCAGTCACAAGACATAAAAACTGTGAAAGTACTGTAGTTGCCCATTCCCTAGCGTAGATCTCTATGGAGAAGAACGGGCAAGAAACTCCATGGACACTCTTTTAAATCATAATGTTGTTACAAAATCTTGGTTACATCATTCCTGTTGAGATGGTGCATTATGTGAGAACAATGTAGCAAGATGTGCACGATAAAAGTGTCCATAGTTAAAACTAACAAAAACAATTCAAAAGTAAAATAATTAATTAAAAAATAAAACAAAAGCCGTGGCAACCAAGAGCTGACCAGTCCCAACCGACAGCGCCCGTTCACGAACATGACGCATGTATCAGCACCATTCAACTCAACCATTTTGAAGGGAACTAAATGACCCGACACACGCGCCACCATCAGCGGGACATTTGAGTGAGCATGACATACTCTTAACCGCCAGGGCACATCCAAGTCAAAAAATAAAAATAAAAATAAAAACGTAGGTTTCCAGCGAATGATAGCATTCTAGTACATGGCACTCACACAATATGGGATATGAGGTTATATAATACTAAAGATATTGAATTTATACAATGCAAATATAGTTGTACAATCTTCAGCAGCTCCAACAATACCATTTAATGCTATCCATTTATGCGCCCCTGTCCTTGTGGAGCAGGACCGGCATTGAGCCAAGCATTTTTATCAGCGATATAATCGTCCAATTTGTAATATGCTTGCTTACACAGTGTGCGTTTAATGCAAGTTTTAAATTTGGTTTCATTTAGTTCAAGAATGCTTTGTGGAATTTTATTATAGCATTTCAAACAGTACCCCATGAAAGACGAGTCTACTTTAGCGAGTCTGAAGCCAGGCTGAACTAATTGGTCTCTATTTCTAGTACTGTAATTGTGTCTGTCACCTCTTTTACCAAAAAGATGCAGATTTTTTCTGACATACATTATGTTTTCGTAGATGTATTGACAATATACAGTCATGATGTTAATTTCCTTAAACAGTTCCCTTAGAGAATCGCGCCTACGAAGATTGTATATGGCTCTGATGGCTCTTTTCTGTAGAATAAATATAGACTCAATATCAGCAGCCCGTCCCCACAGCAAAATGCCGTAAGACATTATGCTGTGGAAGTAACTAAAATAGACTAGCCTAGCGGTATCTACATCAGTGAATTGACGGATTTTTCTAATGGCATAAGCTGCTGAACTTAAGCGCCCCGCAAGAGATGTTAAATGAGAACCCCATTGAAGCCTTGAATCAAGCGTAAGCCCCAGGAAAACCGTTTTATCTACGAATTCGAGTTTTTCTTTATTCAATATTATCTCACAATCACTACTTTTAACATTCGGTAAAGCAAATCTTATGCATTTCGTTTTTTTTTCATTTAATACCAAGTTGTTTGCTGTGAACCAATTATGGACTTCAAGTAAGGCATTATTCACGTCATTTAGATTTTGGGCTCGTCTATTTATCTTAAAAATTAAGGAAGTGTCATCGGCAAATAATACCATATTTTGAGGTTGGTTTTTCAGTAAATAGGGTAGATCATTTATATACACTAAAAAGAGGAAAGGACCCAATATTGAGCCTTGCGGAACCCCCATTTTTACTTTCAAGCCCTGTGAATTAACACCATTTATTTGAACGTATTGCAGTCTATCACTTAAATATGATCTTACCAAACTAAGTGCAAGTTTACCTAGTCCGTAATGCTCAAGTTTCAAAAGCAATGTGTCGTGATTTACACAATCAAATGCTTTGGAGAGGTCACAAAATATTCCTACTGCGTCTTGGGACTCTTCCCACGCCATGAATATGTGCTTTAATAAGGTTACACCGGCGTCAGTTGTACAACGTCCCTTGGTGAAGCCATACTGTTGATCGTGTAAGATTCTGTTGGTGTTGAAATGATTGAGCATTTGATTAAGCATTATCTTTTCGAACACCTTACTAAAAACTGGCAACACGGATACAGGTCTACACAGGGGAAAAAAACTGCTGATCTCTCCTTAAAACAAAAATAGGAAACATGAAATTTTTGAACTTTATTACGATTTTCTTGAATTTTAATACTTCGTATTGCCTCCTCGTGCTTCCATTACTGCGTTTACGCGGTTTGGCATGCTGTACACCAAGTTCCTTATACGATTTTGGGGAATATTCTCCCATTCCTTTGTGAGAGCAATTTTGAGCTCACGAAGCGTGATTGGGGGAGGGTTTCGTTGTTTTACGCATCTGCCTTGCTCGTCCCAAGCATGCTCGATCGGGTTGATATCCGGGCTGCACGCTGGCCACTCCATACGAGTAATGTTCATCTCTTGAAGGTAGTCATTCACAATCCTACCTGTATGAGGTCGGGCATTGTCATGCATAAATATAGCATCCTCACCTAAATTGACCATAAATGGACCAACGTGATCATTGAGGATTTCTTCCACATATCTTACGCTAGTTAAAGAGCCGTTTTCTATGATCACCAGCTCTGTGCGACTTTCAGAAGAAATTCCGGCCCACACAAGTACAGACCCACCACCGTAGGCTACTTTTTCTTCGATGCATGCTTGCTTGAATCTTTCCCCTGGTCTTCGATACACTCTGTGTCTTCCATCGTGCTTGTAGAGCATAAATTTTGATTCGTCGGAGAACATAACTTTTGACCAATCTTCAATACTCCAATTTACGTGGCTCTGGGCATATCTTAGTCTTGAAATACGATGCCCACGCTCCAGTTTAGGGCCGTTTGCAGGTCTAAGGGGTTTTAAGTTAGATTCAGCAAGCCGACGTCTTACTGTCCATGCACTTGGGTTACTTCCTCCGAGGCGTCGAAACTGATTTGTGAGTTCAGTTCCTGTGAGAAAGCGATTTCGAAGCATGGTGTTCACCAAGTATCGGTCTTCTCGTGCTGTGGTACACCTAGTTCTGCCCGTTCCTGGTCTGCGTAGGTTAGAACCAGTTTCTTCGTAACGTCGGAGAACTCTTTGTACTGTTGACAGCGACACACCGACAGTCCTGGCTGTATCGCGCTGACTCCGGCCGGTTTCCAGCATTGTAAGTATTCTGGTGCATTCTTCAGGCGTAAGCGACATAATTTCAGCTTGAATAATGAATATAGAGCACTGTCAACATGGTTTATGTACCCACATACATATATGACAGATTACAAACAAAAGCAAAACCAAATGCTGTAATTTCGTAGTTCCATCTTCGAAAGTGGCCCTTTTTCAAATTTGATTTTTTATGATATAACTTTACAATAACTAAGAAGTTTTAATACCTTCATTTAAGGAGTATTACATTGTCTATTAAATACAATTTATTGCATTAACCTAGCATTTTTAGTTTCCGAGATTTTTAGGATTCTTTAAGTGACCCGGATTCATTGCTCTCGAGTGTATATTTATTTGTGACACACAGGCAGGTAAAAGTAGGTACCTACTTGGTGTTATTAAAAAAAGTTATTGGTGTTTGTTATACAAGAGTGCAAAGTTGTTTTTTAACCGCGTGCTCAATTTTGATGACCGAGCAAGCGAAAGATTCTAAAATTGAGTCACGACCGCAGTGAGTGATTCAAAACTTAGAATCTTGAGCGTTAGCGAGGGAATCAAAAGAGCACGAGGTGAAAAATCTTTGCAATCGAGTGCAACACGTAACTTTTCATCCCACCTCAGCGAGGAAATGAATAAAATGCGCATTATTAACAAATTCAGTTAATTCTGTTGGCGTCAAATGAACTTCCTTTTAGATTTTTCACTTGTTTTCAAGTTGGATTCCTTGTTTTTAACCTAAGGTGTTAACAATATGACGTGATAAGAAAATGGCGCGCGCAAAACATATTAAAAAAACTACACCAAGAAGGTTCCGAGTCTGAGTTCTTAACAAATAAAAAAAAATGTAGATATGATAAATTCGGCACCATAGAGGTAGAAGTAAATTGAATTCACATGTCATTTAATGATGTTTTGAATTCACATGTCATGCTTCGTGCACACGATGTTCTAAATTCAAATTTACTTTACCCTTGAGACGATAAAAACGGCTTTTGCTCTCAGATATCGAAGAGCAAAACTACTCTTTCCGAGTTGGGGGGATGAAAATAATGTTTACACATTGGGCTGTGGTTTTATTAGTGGTATAACAATATTGTTGTGTTCTTAATTAACATTTGGATCTCTAGAATTGGTTCGCTGGTGAAAATGCATGACGTATTTTTTCCGTACCTACTTAATTCATTTTATGTTGTTACTAGTTAATCATCTAATAATTAAACTTATACTACTTACTAGGTATTTATATCTTCCTTTGAATATCGTGGTACAGTTATCAGCCTATTTGTTATAATATTTAAGGGTAGGTATATCATTTCTACAACGGACCTAGTATACTGCCCTGGAGCACGCCCTACTAGTTAATAAATCTTTGCTTAGATACACATAGGTTTTTCCGTTTTGGTTTTATGGCATAATTTTGCAATTTTAGTAATTTGTTTTCGATTTAATAATTAGCTCTAGGACATTGCCCGTAATTCCAAGTTTATTTAATTTTATGAGTAGGGTTCTGTGATCTTCGTCCATCTTCTCTTCTTCTTCGATCTTATGTCCATGAATAACGCTGAAACTGGGATTTTGCTGTCCATGTTTGTTATAATTTCGAAAACTTACTGTTCTTTTTTTTGGTTAAAAATTTGTTTTAATAAGAATTAAAATATATAAAAGCTCTTATAAATCACCTCTTCAATTATTTTGGAAAACACTGGTACAAAGCAATAGGTTTTATATTTATATATAATATTTTATATTTAGAGGATTTTCTTTTTATGAATAGGTTTTATGATAGATCATATTCATGTTTACAATACAGGTAAGTAATGTGTGTGTTTTTCTAATAGGAATTGCTCAATAGCATCCATCTCGAATAAGCCGAACATAAGTTCATAACTACGTGCATAGGCGCCTCCGCGTTACCTTAAAAGTTTGTATCACTCAACTTGTTGCATCAATGGCACCTGTCTAAAAAACTGATCGTAAACACCAACAACCGCGCGCGGAGCTTGGGAGCCGGTCCGGCAGGTTGAGTGGCGGCGCCTCTGTTACCCGACCGCGGAGTGAAGACCTGGGTTGATGAAGTGTTGTGAGGAGTAAGGGGGCTTCTACATTTAGTCGCGTGTGGTGGCCAGTGTTGTCGATGGGAGGCGGCTGATAGGCGGCAGTATGCGAACGAGCGCGGCCCGGAGCACCCGTCGCCATCAGTAGATCATATCAGTCGACCTTGGCGCTATTTCGACGCGGTGTTAGCACGTCATCTCCGGACCCACATGTGAGTATCTCTATTTACTACGATACTCCTACGTGCGCCTAATTTCAGGAAACTCGTTTATAGAGACACTGAAATCCTGAAAACAGGATAACTACTCCTTTAAGAAATAAGTGGCTTCCAAACATAAAATATAGAAAACAGAAAAAATTTACTCATAATAATATGTTCCTCTCGTTGGACTCTACTAGAAGAAAATATTGAGTAATTTTCGACTTATAGAACTATGTGGAGTTATTTTAAGAATTCTACAATTAAAGTTTTTATTAACTCTATCACAACAACGTGTAGTAGTAGGTACGTACGTTTACTATTAAAATGTTTTGACAAAATTTACTTCAGCATGTGTATCGCGGACTATTAGCATTTAATTAATAGGTATTCAATGGTCGCGAATCAGTGTCGCTACCTACCGAAGCACTACAATTAGCAAAGTACTTCATTAATATTGACGAGACAACTGTCAGCAAACACGAACTATTGACAATATTGTGCTGACACGCCTCCGACTAGATTTTTCATAATACATACAAATACCTACGCAGTAAATTGATGTTATCGGCGTATATGACGGACGTCTCAATCAGAGCTAAAACGTGGGCCCCATGCGACCCCGCGACCCCGCCGTGACCCCCGCGACCTCGTCGGAGAAAGAATCCGCGAGCCGTCAACAGATAGCTGTTATCTAAAGCAAAACACTGAAGTCCGCTGAAAACATCGCAGACACACACACAGTTATTGCCGCAAACATAATTACTTATGTTTGTGACGTCCGTAGAGTAGGATAAGGTTCTAGTACTCCAAGGCAGCTGAATTCCTGTTCTTAAACTGGCCTCCTCGGATGTGAAATCCAACAGATCCTACGACTCACCTATGTGATTTACCTCCATACAGTGTTCTATCCATTTTCACCGAATTTTTTCATACGACATAATGCGTTCTACAATAAAGTTTATCTGAAGGAATTCGCGCGATACGAGTATACGCGCTCACTGGTTGATTGCGTAAATAGATACAAAATAATTTAACGCCGGCTTTTCGCGACGCGCCGACGTTCCGTGAACCGCTTTGTTTACCCAAATCATTCATACTTGCACTTGAACTGGCAGATAATGGCTTACGATTTAGCAAACATCACAAGTTTGGTAGATTATATTTATATCTTATGAAATTCTCTTGACTTTAGCAGTGTATTCTTCTTCGGTAGGTATATTTGCTGCGTTGATCTATTTTCGTCTATCGACAACTATTTTATTTGTGTTTTGCAATGGTCGCTGGAACAGCTCGCGTCGTGGTTACTTTTACTTATCGATGACGTTCGTTATATTGGTGTACATTATTTTTGTGGATTTATGATTGAATATCTGTCCGGTAGGTGTCGGTGCAACGGTCAGTGGTGAGAGACAAGTTCCTCTCCATCATTTACCAGTTACCTATAATTTAGACCTATCTACATCTGCAAGATATATGTAGTTATTTCAACTCGTGAAATGGTTCTTAAGTACTCCGCGACCGTTATTCAAATGTCTTGGATTGAATGATAGCGTAGTTTATTGCATTCGATATAATTCGCATCACAACGGAGTGGCGCGATTGACCAACATTTATAAATAACCGGAGATGGTAACTGCAACTCCAACAGGGACCCGTTCGGGACAGGACGGACGCGTCTTCACTAAATATTCATTGAAGACACGCAGACAGACGAGGACACAGGTCAGCACGTGGACAGATTGCTGCGGACAATAGACGTCCGCACGTCATCGACGCGGCTCGGGGGACCTCCGAGACATGCCCACTGCCCAGTTTAGCACACAATACGACAGATCGGGGTCCCCTCAGAAAACTGACTAGGAGAAAATATTGTGCTTAGGTAAAGCTAGAAATGGGTTCACAGGTTACTTGTACTTAGGTAAAGCTAGAAATGGGTTCACAGGTGACTGCTGTGATAGATGCATGAAAAAGAAGACATCAACAAATCCTAACAATATTTGGGATTTGGATAAGATGATAGCAGATAGACCGGTACGTGTTACCAACGGCAACTTATTAAATAGAAGGGTTTAGGTTTGAAATCGTTGTCGCATCCCGTAGGTACCTACTATATTTGCCTCATACAACTTGTAGCTAGACCAATGAACAATGCATCGGTGACAATACGGATAATCATGGTGTAACAACACGGTGTTATGATTGCAAGGTGACTGTGGCACTTGTATCACTACACCAGAGAGCCGTGAGTCGTGACGCGGAGCATCCTTGAGTGCTAACAAATGTTGGTTTACACTGTGCAGATACCTCGCGCGTGTTGTTGGCGCGGGTAGTCGCTAGGTTTACTTAAGATAATAACAATCGGTAACAATGTGACAGAAAAACAAACCTATAGTAAACTCAAACTACAACAAAATTGGAAACTGCAGCTTACTTATTTTGAAAAGTTCAAATGTACTTTTCAATGAAACAGGCATGCATCTGCTCTACTTCCGCGTGTAGGAAAAGCTATTTCGCGCGGCTGAATTCTCATATCTGTCTATTGTTTACACCAGTTCATAACCTAAAATCACGCCGGTACGCTGTGAAGAGGTAAGCGCACGTGAACCACTAAAAAGTGAAAATTAAAACCTTTTTACAAAAAATAAAACCGACTTCAGAGAAAACAAAAAAGTGAAAAATAACTTCAGAAAAAACGCTTCAGAAGTCGGTGACAAAAAAACTAAATCAATCAAACAAAAGTTACCGACTTCTGAAGCGTTTTTTCTGAAGTTATTTTTCACTTTTTTGTTTTCTCTGAAGTCGGTTTTGTTCTGCAACTACAGGCAGGACATAGAACAACCATTTGACCACATTAGCCACCATTCCACAAAACTTAAGTTTTTTACCAGTAACACCTAGGGTTGCCAACATTTCTTCAGCAAAATATAGTATTTTTCAAAATAAGCTACAAAAATATAGTACACCCCAAAAAATATAGTATTTTACGGAAAAAGCCAAAAAAAAGACAAATTCATTGAATTTCATAAAAAATATTTTGTTGCACTTCATGCATTAAAAAAAAGTGTCCTTCATGCTTTCATACATTTAAATAAACAAAAAAAAAAATTTTGAATTGCCGTTATTTTGTATTATGCAGAAACCTACTACCTACTTCTGTTTCTTTCTTCTCGCCATTTGAGTTCATGACCGAAAACGTCCTTTCTGTGAATGCCGAAGTGGCGGGAAAAGACAGCAGGACTGAAATTACTTTTCAACCGACTTCCAAAAAGAGGAGGTTCTCAATTCGTTTTTTGTGTTTGTTGCCTCTGAACTTTCGACTGGGTAAACCGATTTTGATGATTCCTTTTTATTTGAAAGCTGGTGCTTTCCGTGTGGTCCCATTTCAGTTTGGTTAAGATCTGACGCTGATCTTCGGAGATATAAATGGAACTCTTCAAAAATACACGGCAAAGCTGCAGTACTTGCTGCAATCGCTTGGTTGTTTATTGTTTATGTAACATAGTGACGTAACATAACGCCTGTATGCTCTGAGGGAGTACGCAGAAGTGTACAATACACCCAGATTTCGACAGTTAGATGTGTTAAGTTCTATTTAATGGGATCCTGGAGAAATAGACAGAATTCCTTAAATTTTATAGGCACACCAGAAGCGATTTGGGTAGTTTTAGGAAGAGTACGTTTTTGGAGTGATCCCATTTCAATTTAAAGATCTGATGAAGAACTTCGGAAGATAGGCGACGGGAACTCCTCAATAAATGATAGCAAATGTACTGGGATCGCGGAAATCTCATGTCTCTCTATTGTTTACACCAGTTCATAACAAAAAATCACGCCGTCACGCTGTGAAAGGGTAAGCACATATGAACCACTAAAAAGTGAAAAATAAAAACTTTTTTGCAAAAAATATAACCGACTTCACACAAAAAAGTGAAAAATAACTTTAGCTTCAGAAGTCGGTGACAAAAAAACTAAATCAATCAAACAAAGGTCACCGAATTCTGGAGCTAAAGTTATTTTTCACTTTTTTGTGTGAAGTCGGTTATATTTTTTGCAAAAAAGTTTTTATTGGCAAGTTCTTTTCGGTATTTTTTCAATATGTCGCCATTTTTGGCGACTTTTTACTTTTGGCAGATGTTTGTTGATGAATGATGATGCATCAGTCAAAAGATAATGTTAACATGCTTTTGCACGTTTGTAATTTATTTTTGCGTACTATAAATTTGTTCAACAGTATATAGTACGAAGAGAGCCGAAATATAGTACAATACTATATATTATAGTACGGTTGGCAACCCTAGTAACACTCTTTTGTAAACATAAGTAGATTGATAAAGGTCTGGTCATACTAAATCGATTCGTGAAGTCACGAAACCGCGGTTTACAGTTTATTTATGTTGTTGTTTAATTTGTAAGATGAACTTTGTTGTGATGAAATTGTTAGTTGAGAATTTATAATACTCGAACAAGAAAAAAAAGTATAAAATTGTGAAACATCATGTGGAACAAACCAGTGAGAAGTCAGTAAAGCAATGTACAAAAACAAAACTACTTACGTAGTTATCCAAGTGTGACTAATTACTAATTAGTTAAGTAAGTAAACTCAGTGCTGTTTCGGAGTCTAGTGACGTGCGTCAGTTGTAATGACAACAATCGGAAGGTTCGGTGCTAGTCTGCTCGCTTGCTCGATGCTCGTCGGCGGTAACCAGCGACCGCTTGAATAATGAGACCCAGTTGTCGTGCTCAATTATTCATTCTGAGGGGAATGAAGTAACTTCAGCGACAAAAGTGTCTCAAGTAGCGGGTGTTGTTTCTGCTGACCAAGTAGTAAGCCAAAATTTTGCAATTTCAGCTTGATTACAATTAATATTGATATCTAGCGCAAAAATGTGCCCAAATATTTGGTTTCTAATGTTAAATAAGTACCTATATTATCTAATTCCATGTTATCATTGATTAATTAATACCAGGAGATTAGGTTTTTATTTGCCATTACTTAGTATTATGAAAAACTGGTTTATTATTTTAATGAAAACATCAATTCGTATGATTTTATTATGGGAACTTAATGACAATTTATTATGGATCTGGGCGTGAAATCAAGAGCACTAGTCGCGGGTACTCCTCGCGACGCAGTAATCGCTGCTTTGTACAGTGAAAACTTGACATAACTAATTATCTCTCTCCTTTACAGAGTTTTCTATTAAAATAGAAGTGAGAAGAGAACAGAGGATAATTCATATACTCAAAGAGGTGCGACTATTCAAAAATAACGTATTATGTTAACATTATACATACATACATGAGTTGAAATATCTATTAGTGACTCTGTAAAGAGTAGATTTTGAGAGTGACTACATTCGACACAGTCTTCATCGCGTCTTCCCACTTTCTTTGAGTTTTCGTTTCGGCATTTTTCAAATAAACATCGGGATAATAGCAAAACAAAACTAAAAAAGACTGGTAATTAAGGAAGTGTGGAATTTGGGGGTAGACTAAGTAAGAATTAGAAAATAAAACGGAAGTTCAATTTATAAATTGAAGTTAATCTTAGTTACAGCGGTATAAAACCTAGTTACCTATAAAATTCAAAGAAAACACTTAGGAGTGGATAGTGAGGTATCAGTATTTACTAACGTCAGACAAAGCTGCGCTATTCAAGTTCATTGACTAGCTTAGCAGGACACGTGTGCCGGCGCGTCACCTACTCTTGTTTACTAAATGCACTGTATAGTAGGTACTCGTACTAAAGATCGTTGTGTCAAACGGAATATGCAAAACAAATTTCAAAAATTGCGATCGCGAGACCAACAGAGCAATCAGGTCGCATAATATGGCATTATTAAAGTACCCCCCATCAATGACATTATGATTCAGCTCACCGCTCCATATATGCTGAATTGGTCGTGATATGATCACTCTGCTCAACTATTACATCGCGTTCGCCATTGTTCCCAGAGTCTCGGACCTCTCGTCTTCGCAAATTAGCCATTTAAGCCAATAAATCAGTTGGCGCTGTTGTACTCTCTCGGCTTATAGATTTGATTGAGGGCCACCGACCGACCACTTGCTTGCATTTACTGCCACATTCCATCGCGGATACAGGGAATCAAATCATAAGAATGTAGTTAACATTTTATTTATAACTAAAGTTGTATTATTTAAAGATCACAATCTGGTAATCATTAATAAATGTTCCGAGACAAATCGATGTAATAAGCTCCCCACTGGGCCGGGCTGGGCACACTGGCCAGGGCCGCCCGCCGACAGTGTATATTTGTGTGTGTGTCATCATTATTGATGATAAATTATTTGGACAGCTCGACGTATCAGCGTATAATCGCGCCCTTATCGCCGGGGTGTGTGAGTGGATAACCAGTGCTTGGCAACGGGAAGCGAGGGGGGCTGCTCAATAAACATGACCTAGAGGCTATGCGGGGTCATTGAGTAAAGTCATCTAAAATTGTTTTTAATCATTTCGTAACGACCCTGGTAAGGTTGCCTCAGCGCAATCCCCAAGTCACAGTCCACAGGGAGCTCTAGCTTGCAGAGCTATTTACTCTGTCAGTCAATCAGCTTGAGTGGCCCCTGGAGCATCATTGATAAAATAATTCTTAATACTTGTGTGGGAATGACAAGTAGTATTTCAATTATTTCTACAATGACAAGTAAATGAGCCGCAATGTCTAGTTGTGCCGTATCACCATCAGACTTGCCATTGCCAGTCTTCCCTCCGGCTAGTTTGTGATAATCCTCTGGTTTAGTCCAACCAAATGTCTATCTGACTTCTGTAACCCAATTTCTGTGGAATCTTCTAAGATTAGTTATCTAGAATAGTCAAACTGTCATTTAATTTGTAGACCGTGGGTACATGCGGAGCAGGTCGTTCTCTCTAGTGATGTCTATATTGGGAGCAATTTGTTTCTTTGTGGCTTCTCTGCATCACGCTCATTGAGATTTGGTTCAGATAACGACGTCCAATGTCCAGCCCAATTGGTGCAGTGACACAACTCGAACACGCGACCAATCTTACAGTCTGCGTGATCATCAATTTTCTAATAAATTTCTATATCAGAGACATAGTAGGTACATACGATCTACGGTTTAGAATAGACATCGTCAATAATCGTCATGGGTGCTTTGTTACTTAATGCCAATTGTAGAGTCTTCATAGACTGTGATTAAGGCATTAGTGAGTGCCGATGTATCTGCTCATTATCAGGATTTTCATCCACATACGAGTATAGTCTAGACAAAATAATTAAGTGTTTTTTCCCACTTTGAGCAGCATCCAGAGGGCTCGTGATGTTATCAGATGATTGCGCACCGGATAGTAAAGAGTAGGTCCTCGTGGATATTAGATAGGACGTGAACTAGTGAATCCTCAGCTAACGGTTGATTAAATGATTACTTATCGAAACACTGGTTTTGGGCGGACGTTCAATTAGTTCCAACGGCTTCAGCTTTAGTTAGTAGTTTACTATAAATAGCTCCAGATGTCAAGTAGGCTGTAAGAGTACTTTGGTCAGTGCCGTTGTTTTTGGTTTCTGATCATTTAATCTGAAGGTTTAAGTTTGTTCATTATTAAATCGCCTTCGCCATCTGCCTAGCTTTTCCTAAGTAATGTTGAGGTCCACGTGATACTTAGGTATACAACGTCTTAAAAACCAGTAGCTTGTCATAGACAATGATTTGTTTAGAAAGTATGCGCTGTGAGTGCTGTGATCGATTGTTGATCTTTCGTGAAATACCATAACACAATCATAACTCACGTTTCAAACACTGACTGTTTACACCGTGTTTACATATTGTGCGCATTTTCATAACATTTGTCTGTAGCGTCCACTGACGCGTCCCACATTATCACCTGTTACAATAATTGTTACCAAGCTTACGTTCGTGAACGTTCAATTGATCACCTGCGTGCGAAAGCGTTGATACGCCTCAGTGGACTGCAATCCTAATTACTACTAAATTAGTCATGCATATCATATCTGTTTGAATGAATTTTCATTTCATTCACAAACATTAAGTGTTTCTCGTCAATAAATAAAAAAGTTGCTTAATGAATTAACTTGTTATTGTACTTTTTATTTACAAACTGTTCAGTGTTTGATCGGTTTCAACTGGTAGATTTATGTGTCAAATATAATTTCAGTTTGTGGGCTAAAAAGTGTGTACAAGACTGATTGAATAATTATGTAAGTAACAAGTCGTAGCGTGCAATGTAAATGAATGGATATTTAATTGAATCAACTGCATCGATCTGCCCGTGTGCGTCCGCGTCGGTGTTCTGATTCGCCGCAGTGTGCTGTGTGACGCGACTGTCGCGATGTCGCCGCCGCATCACATCCGCGGCGGAAACCATTAACACTGTGACAGATGCATTGTGTGCTGTGTGCTCGATCTTATCTGTGACTGTGAGATCTTCAATACGGAATAGGTACTTATGCATGTATTTTTTCTTAACTTAAAATACAGTATCAATATCAATAAAATACAGTCGGTACTATATAAACCCATGAAAATATTTCAAAGTAATAATAATTGTGTGAGTTCCTACAATTTTCTACGACAGTCCGAACGTCCGTGACTGTCCGGCCATTCAAGTCATTTTTCCATACATCACCTGAACGAAAACATAAGACAATATTTTGGTGTTAGCCACTGATTTAGAGCATTATAATATTTATTTGAGCTACCTATATCTACAATAACAAAAAAACTTAGATAACATGTCTCTTTCGTGTCAGGTCTTAGTTAGTAAGCAATGTATAAGCATAAGAACATGTAAAGGAAAAAATCTAAAAAACCGTAAATAATTATGTAGAACGGCACCCTCGGTTCACGAATCCAACTCGCACTTGACTGTTTTTTTATGTTCTCATCGCCACTGCATCCGTCCTTTTGATTCTTTGTGACACAGTTTGTTTTCTACATGATCTCTACATAATTATAATTATGGACTATCGAGTACGTCACGGCAGTATGTTTTATAGCCAGTTAAGCTACTCGTATCTCATCGTAAAGTGTGATTGTGTGATTGTGCCTTGTGTTTGTGTACACTGTACAGTGTGTCGAGATTGCTAATTACTGATGATGACAATGTTCGCCACGTTTTTTGTTCATCTCGTAGCCTCCACGTGACACAAGTCATCAACGAACCCAACGTACCTCTAGACTCAAGTAGGTACTCTACGACAACAACGAATTATTAGGTGCTTGCTAACCCAAGTGCGCAGTAGTTCGTTCATGCATTTTTGTTTCTGGGAGAACTGACCCACGATTCTACGATCTCTTTGCGATTATTCTTAAAAACTGCTGATTGCCAAAATATTCTACAAAGGCCTCATTACAAAAATTATCATATCATATTATTGTCTTTCGTTTAGCTAACGACTCGCCAATCGCTATCTCCGTACTGTGCTCCAAGGCCTTCCTTGTAATTATCGAAAAAGATATGACAGAGGACGGAGATCCTATCACAGTACCAGTGGGCATTGTCTATCAAGATACAAATCCTTGTACATTTTGTGGATACTGTTGGAATTTAGACGATTTGAATAAAGTAAAACTTAGTCTTTAATCTTCTTTAGGCATTGGTCCGACCGCCGGCGAGAAAACAACCAACTTTCGGCGATTTTTCCTCTCTTCTCTATTTATTGTGCGTTTCTACGCACAATAAATATACTTTCCGTGTAAACGAAAGAGATGCATAATATTAAAAGTTGCTCTCTGACGGTTCACACTGCCGGCGACGACTCGTTTTACTAGTTTTGTCGCTGAGCGATCTTTCAAAAATAAACTCGCTGAGCGATACTCGTTCAGCGATGCTCGCTCGCTTGCACCTTGGGCGCACGTGTAACGCGCGCGCAGGTTTGAACAGGACTGACTGAGCGACCGCGGGCGAGTGGCGCGAGTAATCGCTCGTTACACTTGCACACTCGCTTATAGCCTGGCGACAAGACTGTCGAACTACACACTCGCTTCCCACTGATCGCCAACTTGTTTATAGTTTTTAGTTCTACTCGTTTCTCGCTCATCGTCGGCGGTCGGACCACTGCCTTATACTGGCAACACAGTCATTTATTTATTTAGTTAAACTTCATGTACAATAGTAGTACATAGGCGGACTTAATGCCACAAGGCATTCTCTACCAGTCAACCATTGGGTCAAATAGACATCATTGTGATAGAGTACAATAAAAATAAAAATAAACATACCATCTCGTGATTCTGATTCTGATTCTGATTCTCGTAACCCTAAAATAAACACATAAATCGGTACCTACATACTAATATATAAACAAGCATATAAAATAAACTAATATATATAAAATACATATGAATAGTCCGAAATACGAGAAATCTTTTGATATAATTATAACGTACTAACACATTCCAACTAGAAATTAAGTTTAAACCACTTTACTAGAAGCAAGGAATAAACAATCTTTTTTTATTTTTATTTTTTATTTATTTATTTTATTTTATTTATAATTACAACGACTCTATGAATTCGTTCACTAAACGAATTTTATAAAAGCGTTGGTTGCCTTTAGTCACTTCTCAGTCCTACACTGTGCTAGGAGGCAGATATTATAATCTTACTTGTGAGTCTTTTAAATTTGAATAATAAACGAGTAACGTACATATTTAAATTCAAACCGCTGTAGTTTTTCTTAACGTCCATTTCCTATAGAAATAACCTAAGTTACCAATTAAGCTTAGCAACCGACCGCATTCAATCCCTAAAGAGTCTTTCTTATGTGGGCTGATTATGTGGGATTGCCCGCGGTTAAGAAAATATCTCAATTTGGTTGAATATGATTAAACCTAAGGGTTCTCTGACTGTTACATATTATTATCTAAGAACAACATAATAATTGCGTACTTTAGTCTCACGTGTTTGTTATCATCTAAAACACCAAATACTGTGATAACACATTATTTGGTAGGTACCTAATGCTTTGAGGAAAACTGCCAAATGATTGTGTACATAAACGTAGTGGATCTGGAAGAGAGCAGACGAATCCAGAGCGGTCCGGCGACCGCGACAGTGGAGCGGCAGGGTCGCGCGATAACCCGCGACCGCGCGATATTGACGGTATCTGTCCGAATTTTACGTAACTACGTGCGGGCGCTTGCATCGCCTCAGTGGAAACATGTCTTAATCGAACCCTACAAACACAATGACAGTAGAAGTTCAATTTATTTGAACTTCTAAGGGCCTTCATTGATGACCACTTGTGACGTACGGCACGCCCGCGGATAATCGTGGGTACTGTAATTACCTCTTTGATTCGTGAATAAATTACAAAATTTATAAAATGTTGGACATATTTATAAAATAAAGTAGTGTAAGTATGTTTATATACCGACGCAAGGTCAGCGTTGTACCAACACTGATTTATCATTTAATGACAGACAGATCGTTTTTGTGTCAAACTACTGTAGTATCCAGCATTTGACTTACTCGCATACTTTCTAGCAAGTACCTAATCATAAGTTTAAATATTGATATACTCCTCCTTGATAATAAATACATTCGGAGTCCTTAAGCTATTCACCGGCGGCGCGGCGTCACATCACATTCATTACAGACACTTCGTGTGTAGTCGCTTACTGCTTACATAATGTACCTACCTCCTAGACTAGGTACATAAGTACATAAAATTACTTACTTAGAGGTGGATGTATTACATTTACATCAACACTAATAATAGCTACGTAGTACCTGAGGTCTGTGAGTCACTATTCAATTTTAAAGGAAACCAAATGAAGGTGTATATTTAAATCGTGGCAACATTTTCATTTAAGTAATTTAATAAAAACTCATTTCCAATTGTGATTTCATTTAAGTGTGCGTATCTTTTTATAACTAATTCGGGATGCACGGCAGTGCGCCTCGCCAAGACAATTACTTAGTGTTAGAGCAAGTACAACAGACCGCATTACATGTTTTGCGTACAAACTACGGACTCTAAAAATTTACGTGTCGGCGTGTCATGAGCGATACGTCGTAATAAATAGCTTTTTATGTATTTACACAAGCCTCTCCAAATGTTTGCTTTGTGTTGCCAGCATCCAACTCACAAGGCCAAGTAAGTTTGAGAGTATTGGAATAATTAAAAATTATGTCTTGTCATATAATTATATTTTCGTTCCGTCGTATCCACGTAACAGCAGCAAATGGGGGCAAGATAAAAATATATTTATTTCACGAGCTGTTACTTTTAGCTCGGCCTGCATTCCACGGGGTCAAGGTATTGTTTTCAATCTTATTCTAACAGTCGTGTCTTCAGCGAGACTAGAGCGCTAGTGCGTTGAGCAAACATTGAGTTTGTATGTTTACCTTTACTCTGCGAGTAGCGTGTTGGCGTCCAACATAATGTGACAAACATTGGTATGTCTGCGTGCAGTGAGTAAAGTGTTGGCGTGGGCTGGGGAGTGTGTCTAATGTTGGCGCCAACTGTTTGTGCTCGTCTCGGAGGCGGTGGGCGCGCCGCAACGTCATGGCCGCGCCGCCGCGCGCCGCCAACGTGCGACGGTCGGGCAGACCTCTTGTATTATATATAGTGTAACATCTATGGACAGACCTTCCATCTCTGTACTGTATGTATGCCGTGGTCAGTGCTTTCTTTGAGGATTGTGAAACTCCCCCCCTCCCCTACTCTTACCCTGATCCCGAGGTGTTTAGACTACATCGACAGCCCAACTCTTGTTCCTACTAAAGAATATAAAGATGTCGTTTTGACTAAACCATTGCAGAAAAAAAAAAACAATAAAATTAGAAAGTAACTGTCATAAGTCAACCATGGGGTCTATTTACTTGCGACGGCTGGGTAGTGAATCTTACCGGATAATTAATAATATAAAATATTAAAAAAGACAAAAATGTGGAAAATTAAACATGCAAAAATATTTATTTATCACCAATTCACCAGT